>JARUPY010000409.1:0-567029 GCA_029817715.1 Melastoma dodecandrum
TTCCCATGACAGACCGTAGCTGCCAAGGCCAGTGTTTTAGGGAAAAGTATTACAGAGAGCCAAAGAAATCCCGGGGTCTTCCCCTTATCACTTGGTTAAATGTCCTTAGAAAAGAGCATGAATGAAGATCACTACGTGAGTGATTCAGGGCGATATCGTGTTCTATCGAATCTGAACCCTCAGTTAAGAAAGTGATGTTAGAGCGTTTAAAGTTATGCTCTCGTCTGCCGTCACCACGTAGGACGTTCTCCCTGATTGCCGTTCCCGGGACCAAAAATCTATATCCAGTGCGCCGAATGCAACGAGGGCCTAAATTTTGCCCCAGCACCGCATTTTTTTTACTGCATTACCAGCCATGGAGAAGTAGCCACAGAGGCTCATCTTGTTGTACTCCATGGCCGGAGTCTGTGACAGAGAATTTTGTGATATATAATTTTAACTCTCGAGAATCAGTCATGACATCCCCTTAAAATTTCCATTTTGATTTTGTTAGCCAAAGAAGCATCTAATGCTATATTTTTATAGCAATCTACATATTTCCTGGTTTTTTCTCGTTCATCGGTGATCGAAACCTGTTAATTGCGGGGACTCCAAAGGGAAACCTCTTTCGTCCGAATCTGCCCAACTTCCTGCAAGCATTGAATACTCCATAACTAGGTGAAGTAGCAAATCTGGAACTCCTCTCAATTGATGGATTCATCCAACCAGTTTAACTATAGACTGTAATGTACCACAAGGCACGAGATAGATAGTGACGCAACCCCGTAATTTAAACTACTATCAAGCACTTAGAGCATCCATGGGTAATGATGAAATTCCTCGCCACCACACGTCACTTCTGAATCCCACGGAATCCGCAGATAACCGCCAAACTGACATCAACACCTTCCCTCGTGGTTTTGGGAGTCGGCAGTCTTGGCGGAACAGTCTCAGGATTGGATTTTCTACCGCCAAGAGCCATCCATGGTTTTGCTTAAAATCGACAGCAACTTTACACTGGTTCCAGTTAAATCCTTTGCCGATGCAAAGAGCACAAAAGACAAATCATGTTAGCATCATTAAGCAGAGTGATTGACCGATGGGAACCTCTGCAAATTGAGATGATGGGCGAAGAGCAAAAATTAAAGATCGGGTTGCTTGAGCAGACAACTCATAAGCACAAAGCAAGGCAGCAACGATGTTAGACCAGTTTTCCAAGCGCCAAACTATGTTTAAGCAGATACCGGATATCCTGTTTATGAAGTAGTCTTCAAAAGCACAGAGAGAGAGATAGAAAGGGAATGAAGTAAACTGATATTTGATGACTAAAACTGGTAGATGATCCCCCACTAAACACTGTCCACTCACTACCACCGTACAAATCACCCAAAACTAAAATAATCCCTATCCCAAATTTGGCAACTGAGACCACCTGCGAAGGGGGCACTGCAAATAACCCGACCCTTGACTGTAAATTCTAAGGCAAAACAACGGCTAGTTTCTGATATTGTAACTTAAATGGGCCTATGTGTAGGCCCATACTGGGAGCCCAAGAGGGCCCATATCCATCTCCCTGTCCCGTGTATTATTGAATTGATGGGGGAGAAAGAAAGGGAAGAATTTTCCTTGGAAAAAAGTCGAGAGAACACACACCCCACCCCACCCCCCACCCTCCCATTTAATGAGGAAAGTGAGCTCAAACTTTCTTTTGTTGTCTAGTGGGCCACCCTTGGGATGAAAGTCTAAAGCCAGCGATTCATTGATGGCGATAAAGTGGGGACTCTGAGTGGTGGAAATAAAATGGAGTGGGCATCGACCATTATTATTGCCTCTTTTGTAGTGTCTGGTTGGAAAAAATCCATGGCATGGGGCGGCTTAAAAAAGTCTGAAAACTGGGGAAAAAAGACATTCTCCCCCATTTAAGGGGGAGAGGGAGGGCCCCACCCCCATCCCCACCTCACAACATCCCTCCCTCCCTCCCTCATCATGTCGAAAACAATACCCCCCCCCCCCTGGCTACAGACCTAAACCCCCAACATGTATATAGTAGATTTTCCATCATTTTCAACACTGTCATCATGACCCAACAACCTCTGCCTCCACTGTCGACTTTTGATTGATACTCCTCCACTGTTTCAAGGTTATTGGGCACCGTCCTTCTGTGAAGTTAAGACAGATAATGTCCGAGAAACACCATCGAGAAATTCAGTTGATGCCAACATCCAAAGAGGAGTGCGGAACACAGTATGACTCAAACACAATTAGTGCAACAAAAAAAGAATAGGGCCTTTTTTCTCATTTGTCCTCCTGTCCTCTGAAAGCATCTCCTAGAAAGAGCAGGGGAACAATTTTTTTTGTTTCCCTGTGCTTTTAATGCCTGAAGAATTCTCTCTACTTGCTTCTTTGTTTCATTCATCCCTTCAATCAACCCAGACAGAATAACATCCCATATCCCTAGCAAGTCATTTTTTTTTTTGTAAGAAATTTAATGAATAACACTGTCAATTGAATCATATATTGAGCCTATTCAGGAGAACTTCAGGGTGGTTTCCAAATCTGCTTTGGTTTATGCCATCTGCTCCTGCTCTATGTACACCTGCTCTGCCCAAGAAGGGAGCAATTCGTGGCTACCTCCCATTTCGTTATACATCTCGTCATCCGCAGCCGGGTCCCTCACCAGTGATCCAACCCACGACACGTCAGGCCTCGTCTACTGTGGGAGAAACCCAAGGGCCGGCGCTTGCCTTCGTGTTGCTTCTAAATCCGAAGGAAGTAGACTTCCTGAGCCGGTTCAGCTCATCACCCTGAACTCCCCAATCTAGTTTCCCATCAGGGGAGCTCCAGTTGGACATGTTAGGCTTCATTGAAGGCGAATTGGCCGACCCCATGATACTGGATCTTTGAGGGCCAGCACTGTGTGGTCAATAAACCTCTGGCTCCTCTTGGTCATTGCAGATGACCTAGAATTCATAACCGCTGCAGCCACCGAACTCGAAGAATCAAACATGTGAGGGGGTGACTTCCCAGAAGGTGAGGATGAGAGCCCATTTGGGTAGCTAGCACGAAGTGGGTTCATGTTTTGGCGGATTCGCATCCCAGTTGGAGATTGCATTTGGGTCGGAGGAGGAGTTGAGGCTTTCCCTTGGGACAAACCCTGCATCTGACACAAAATAAATGGGTCCAGAGAACCAAAGGTGTCTTCGAGGTTAGCCGGCTTCAGATCACCGAGGACGCTCCCGAATTCATTCTTCCAGGAGGGGGAGGACAGGCTAGATATCTCCCCCATCAGCTTCTGCTGCTGGTGGCGAGCAGCTTGGTTTTCCAGAGCCAGCATTTCCAACTCCAAGTCCAGGTCGCGGGCACTGAGGGCTGCCTTAAGTCGACTTCCAGGTAGCTGCAGGGTCGGTGGAGTGAGGTTTACCTTGTTTTGCCACATGCTCATGGCCTTGGGAGAGGAAGCCAAAGGCGACATGGGAGGTGTCGAGGAAGCAGGCAGAGGCAGAGACGAAGAATTGAGGGACAATGGGCTCAGACCTTCCATTGGATTGGAACAGTATGATTTCGGAGATGGCATGGCAGAACCAGTAGCAGCAAAAACAGGACGCAGCTCTTCAGGCTTGTGCGCGAAGAAGCAGACTTTGCGGGCACATCCTATTTCATCCTTGCACAACCTGGTCCTGTACTGAGCAGGATGCAGCCAGGACTCGAAAACCCCATGCGCATATTCACAAGCATCACCTTTTTGGCATGATCCCTTACGGAATTCAGGACATGGAACACAACTGTAGGGATACTTCCTGGGGTCTCTCCTCCTGGCGTTCTCTCCCGGGTGCACAAATGGGCACTCCGTCCAATCGTGCGAGTAAGCCCTCGAGCAAGGCTTGACTTTGAAGGTGTACATCCTGAATTCATCGGTTCCATAAATCCTGTTATTAATATCGGGAAGAGAGATGTCTACTGGATACTCTTTTCTCTCATTTCCTTCCTTCGGAGGCTGAGGAACCGCCTCAAACAGGGCACCATCTTCTTCAGCTGAACATCCCTTCAGCAGCAATCTCAGGGCCCGAATCCTTGAACCGCCACGGGACTTTGCCGAAGGGTCAAGGGCAATCACATCGATCGGTTTATTCCCATTGACATCTCCACGCTCAGGGTCAGCTGAAGCATTGAGCAAAAGCTTGACAACGTCGAGGCAAGAAGAACCACCCGCAACCACACAGTGGAGCGCAGTGGCCTCATCCAAACCACAAGCCCTATTGACATCAATTTTTCCAGAATCGATGATGTACTTCAACACATCAGTGCTGCCAAACAAGGCAGCTATCATGAGAGGCGTCCGCTGTTGAAAACCCATCTTCTTCGAACCAAATCCTCTCCCATACCAAGGGCTCGCCTCATCAACATCACAGCCCCTCTCTTCAACCTCCTTCCTGAAGGCAGAAAGGTCGTCACAGGCAGCCAGCTCGAGCAGGACCGAACACGTCGAGGTAGTTCTGTCATCCCCCTTGCAGTAATCCCCATCCATGACAAAATCAGCAGGGAAAAGCTTGCTTTTGGACCCCTTGCACATGATTGCGCCTGCTGCACAAGGGAAGGACAAAATCAGCCCAAATCCCTGACGAGATATACAGGCAGCAAGCAGTGGGCAGGAATAGCAGTCAAAAAGAGGGGAACACAAGAAGGTGAACCACCCAAAGGGACAATTCAAAGGCCAATCTTAAAAAGGGAACTAGGCATTAAAGATCCATGAAGGGTCAATCCTCTCTGCCAGCGACCAATGACTATAAAAAAAAGGGAAAATAAAATTAAAAAACCCCGGCCACATCCCTTGAATGGCAAGGCAAGCAAAGGATTCAAAGAGGGCCGCCATGGGGGGAACAAGTCAAAGAAACCCCATCAAACGAAGAAAACACCCACTCCTCAAATCAACAACAACAAAAATCCAAAACACATGCATGAAATCTGAAGTCACCCACTTGGAAGAACACACACCCCGTAACCAGCGATACTAAAACAATACCTCGAAAACCCAAACTGGGAAGGAAGAAGACGGGGAACCCAGCAAAACCCAAGTGAGAGGGGATGGAGATGGAGATGGGAAAAGGGGGGGGGGGATTTGAAAGGAACAAGAAAAGACGCGAGCTTTTCTATTTGTCTGGGGAAAAGGGGTGTTGGGGAAGGAAGGAAGGTGTGAATTTTCTTCAACTTCTACTTCTTCTTCTTCGGCTTCCTCTTCTCTTTTTCTAATCTCTCTCTTAAAACATTTGGGTGTGGGCGTTGGTTGGTTCGTCGTCTGTCCTTTTCAAGTCAAACAACAACGGGTTGGGATGGGAAGACGCTCTCTCTCCCTTCTTATCTATCTATCCCTGCGCCTGTCTCAATCCTCCTTTTTGTCCGAAACAAAATATTCAAATACATTGGACGAATGAACTATTTTAATAATAAAAAAAAAACGAAATAAAATATTTGGTTGTTTTAATTTTCTACAAGTCTTTTGGTGGCGGGGTCGGATGATGACGATGAATCATGGATGTAGATGTGGATGGGGATGGTGATTGGGTGAGATAGAGAACCAAAAGTTGAGTTGGAAATGTGGATGAGAGATTCTTATGATTCAAATTCAGAAAAGCTTATTATGAATAATATAATTAATTGATCCAAACCCACCGACTCCAAAATTCCCTTTTACCCTTTTCTTTTTCCACAATTATTTATAATAATATTTAATATTAATAATATGAGGCACAACGGCTACCTGCAGGAAAAGACATACACGCGTTTCTCTCTTTTTTAAAAGGGAAGGGAAAGGTAAAGTGGGTCAATAATGTTCTGGTGACTCAGCCCAGTATACACACCATCTTCCATTTTACTTACCAACGTCAAATTCTAACTGTTTCGATTGATTTGGGTTTTTTTAAGTTTAGACCTCCCAATCCCAACCCAACCAATATCTAGACATCTACTACTTACTGCCTGCTCTTTTTCGAGGCACAAGTCGGGCACTTGTACTGCTTCATGTTTTCTGCTTTTGCCGGAGTTATCCTCACGCACTTCCCGTGGAACCACCCCTCGCACACGTCGCAGCATATCCAGAACTCATCCGCGCTGTAGTTCCCCCCGCAGCTCCCGCACTGGGTGTCGCTGTGCTCGTCTTCCTCCTCCCCATTGCTCTCCTCCAATGATTTTGATCTTCTTCTTGCCTGCCCCTCGCTCAATCTCTGCACCCGGGAAGACATTACAATATTAATTTCTTTCTTTACCCGATCCTTCTACAGATCATTCAGTTAAGGCCAGAGGGTGTAGGTTTATTCACCTTGGTACTGTTCTTTGATTTGCTTCCGACGATGTCGACACTGGGCTTGTCTTTTAAGGGCTTCCTTTCGGTCACTACTTCAAAGAGGGTTGGCAGGTCGTTGATCAGGCTGAACAGCCGCTTCCTGATGAGAAAAGGAAAGACCGCGCTTGTCAAGTGAACCCCCCCTATATTTGAACGGAAGATTGGATATGGCTTACAGACTATATAGTTCAGGAAATTAACTACTCAAGAGGTTCAGATGGATACATCATGGCCAACCTTCCACGATAAATTCCAAAGTACCAAATCGATGTAGATAAAGAAGCACTAATCCCAGGTACCAACCATCTGTAACTTGCACAATTCAACATAGCTTCCACGTCGGAAGAAGGCCTTATTATCAACAACGTAATAATAATAATGATAATCAAACTCTAACATATGGTAATGCTCCTTGTTTGAATCTATACCTCTGCTGCTTTAAAGAAGTTTTAGAGAGTTAATACACTGGGGAGGAACATGATGCAAAAGACATAAGCAACTGGAGGTCCGATAAGGATTTTCCCCAAATTAACATACATAATTTGACGAACGAGGTGCTTTGTTGAAATGCAATGTAGCCAGGACGTTCCATTAAACCATGCTGTGAAGGAAATGAGGAAAATGAGACGACTTCATGCAATAGTATACCTCTCATTACGGTTAAGTTGTGCACCAAAATAGAAGGCCACGGACAGGAGCCAACAATCACTGTGAACAGCAACCAACGAAAGCCAATCCTTGCGTTTCATCCCATCCCTGGCAAAATTAATACCCAAAGCCGGCTCAGGAAGCTCGGGGGGCACTTCCTCCGCAGGAAGAGCCACCTCCCAGGATTCATTTGCATGTCCATACAAACACAAGTTCTCCTTCTCTGCAGAAAAAAAGAAAGAAAAGGAAGCAAACAAAATCTCAAATCGCATGCATCTCTCAACAGTGCACAAAGTCCTCTAGTTACTGTGAAGAGAAACAATCACAGAACAGCTCACACTAAAGCAAGTTCTGTACTTGCATTACCCTTTTCAAGCGAAACTCGCATCCCCTACATGTTCGACCGTAGTCCTTGTGTAAGGGTTACGATCACTGACAGAGTAGAAATTTGGAAAATTCACATCAACCCGTAACATATAGACCAGAAACCACTTCCCATCACAGGCCTAGCCGTCTTAATAATAATCTGGAAGCATCACAATAACACTTTGCATCCAATCCCTCTGCGATCAGTCAGTCAACAACCAGACTCGAAAACTATGAAAAGCTCTTGAAAGAATCAAACGATAAACGAAGAGCCCACGTCCGCAAGACCCTTCCATTCACACCCACCACGACATCGGAACGAACACAAAGCGATAAACTTCAAACTAACCCGGATCACAGAGGGCGTAGAACTCGTCCACTTCTGAAAACAAATAAAAAACGCAGAGAAACAATCAGCAACCATGGAAATGGAATCAGAACAGTAGATCTGAACCCATAAACCAACTCTTCCCTTAACATGCAAATCCTAGGGGGGAGGGGGCGAGGCGAATACCGTAAACCAGGGCCCGGACGAGAGCATCACGACGAGCGGAATAATCCTTGAAGATCTCCTCGACAGTACGAGGGCTCCAGGATGAGACAGAAGAAGCCATTTCGCAAACCCTTCCCCCAGATGTTCCAAAAAAAAAAATGACGTCCACTACGCTTCCATACGACCACTAGATCTGCAGAAACCTCGGCCCCCTATAATGAATACAAAGTGAAGCGTCTTTTCCAGCTTTGAGCGGCTTGAGAAATAAGATTCAACGATGCCAGATAACAGATGGAGACACAGAGAAATGGGAAAGGAAAGATTCGACGAGGGTTTGGGAGAGGAAGAGCGGTCGTCCGTTTCGCCGCTGATAAGTGTTTCGTACGAGGTCACGTCACCAAGGTATTGGCTCTTTGGGCCTATTCTAATTGGGCCTTTGACCATGAGCCCGAACATTGGGCCTTCATCGGTACCAGTTTCGATGGGACCAAAACCACTGACTTATAACATTTGGATATTAACGAAGGATATATGATATTTGGATGTTAACGAACACGTAGAGGCCGCATGTAAAATAAATGAAGACGTAAATGCAAATAAAATAATAACTAAATAAATAAATCATTTAAACCATTTTCTAAAAGAAAAGGAATAATGAAGAGGATTGTTCTTGTTGTGCTGATCCACGAACGCCGCCTCGAGTTGTTTCATCCTCCTCATCTAGTGTCGATGAAGGATACAATGAAGAATCTAATCAATCAATTCACCTTATGTATCGACCTCAGTCGCACTTATGGAGATTTGGATTTTTTACTCGTGATGAGAAAGGGTGTTAATGAGCCGAGTCGGGCTCGAACACTCCCTATCCGAGTTTGGCCCAAGTAAAATTTTATCAGGCTTGAGCCTGAATCCGAGCTTAATCGGACTTTATTAAGTCGAGCCCGGGCCTGAGCCCGTGAAAAAAATTTTAGCCCGAGTCCGAGTCAGAACCCGAATCGCCTCAATTTTTTTTTTCAAAATTTAATCACTCTTAACATTTGAGAAATATTAAAAATCGAAGAAATTCCAAAAAATTCCTCACAAAGATATGGTTGTCCAAGCAAATTCAAATCACAATAAATAAATTATCAATCATTTAAAACTTCAATACCCCCAAAAGAGTAAAAAAATAGATAAACGAAGTCAAGCATCGAATTTCTTGTAAAATATGATGTAATTTAAGACGTTCCAAGATCGTCATTCTCTAGACCGATGATTTTCTTCTCGCCCTTCTTTCATTTCCGCTCCCTCTACTTGTTATCATTATGAAAACAACATTATAATTATAATAAAAATAAAAAAGCAATCTCAATTGTTATGTTGTTACCATCAAGGATTTGGGAGCGTGACTTCTATTGGCTCCTTATTAATCTGCGAACATATGATTGTGTAAAATAATTTTTAAATGAAATAGAAAATGTCAAAGGATATTTCTCATAGAAAGCACCTTATTGGCCTTCTTGATTTTGTGTTGATTTTTGAGCCAATCATCCCCACAAATAGGCATTTGCACAGTTTTTGGAAGTAACGATGAACGATATGCATTAATAACTCTTCCACCAGCGCTAAATGTGGCTTCCGAAGCCACACTAGTAATGGGAATCGGAAGAATATCCCGTGCCATTTTCGACAATATATTATACTTCGACGCATTAAATTTCCACCACTCCAACACATCAAATGTAGCATCTCCAATAGTTCTGTCATTCATATAACAATCCTCATCAAGATAAATATCCAACTCAGACTTTCCAGAATGAGTGCTATCTACGAGCCTTTTCTTTTTAAACTCTGCAAACTCGGTCCAACAAGGCTCTGAAGATGAGGTCGACGATTGAGTGGTTCCATCAGTAAAACTTTCAGCCTCCGAACAATGCTCACCAGTCGTGCTTTGACTTTCCAAAATATATGCCTCATATATATTTTATGAAGTACGACTAATCTCTTTAATATTGAATTTGGCATCCTCTGCTGAGTAGAGCTTTAGAAAACAAAACTCAATCAGCATGAACTTGTTTCTTGGGTCTAACACCGCCGCTACAACAATCAACAAGTTACATTCACCTCACTATTTGTCAAATTTCTCTTTCATACTTCTCACCATCTTAAATAGAAAATGACGATCATCATTGATCTCGATAACCTTCCTATCCAACATCATTTTTACCCTAAAAACATCATGAAGGAATAGGTTCAAAGTAGGATACTCACTACCTGAAATGGTTTTAGTGACATAGTTAAAAACCTCCAATACGTCACAAACTTGTTTGACCTTTGTCCAATCATCAGCGGTTCGGCAAGACTTATAGCTTGGTTCTCGCTCCATGTAGTCGGGAAAAACATCCTTAAACCTCATTTCCCGTGTCAACATATCAAACGTTGAATTCCATCTTATTTTGCACTCAATGTTGAGTTTTCTGAAGGGTATCTGCAATTGTTGCGAGATATTGGCAAACAACCTAAGTCATGCCTCACTTTAGTTGATAAAGACCACACTATCATGAACTTTTTGAATAATCTTCTCTATTTCAATAAGACCATCTTGAACCATAATGTTGAAGATGTGAGGACAACAACACACATGTAACAATCAACCATTGCAAAGCAACTGCTTATTCTTTGAGAAAGAGTCTCTCAAATATCTCAATGCTACATCATTCTAACGGTTATTGCAATTAGCTATCATAGATAAAACGAATAATGTCAAAAAATTTTCAATAAAGAGAAATGAATAATAAGTAACAATATAATAATAACTAAGAATTATCTCGTACCTTATTCTCAATCCCCCATTCCTTTAAACATTTGTAAATTGCATATGATATGTCTAATCCACGTAGGAGCCAGATGAATGAAATTCAAAACTATTTTTTGGAGTTTCCATTGTTGATCAACAAAATGGCCAGTGACTTCCTTATACTCAATACGTTGACATGATGACTTTCACATATCAGTAGTGATACTAATCGCACTTATATCTTTAAACATGTTAAAGATACGTTGTTTCTCTAACTCATACACTTTGAAGCAATCATTCTTGACGGTGTGACGTGATAACCTTTTCCATTGAGGCACTCCACACATTTGCATAAGGTTAAAAGCCTTCTTCTCCGACAATCGAAAATGAATGCTCATGCATCATTATCCAATGAGCTACAACCTCCCTCATTTTATCCATATCAAGAATACCATCCTTAAAAGCTGATGAAATTACCTTTGCGGGAGCATCATCGCATCTGAAAGTTAATTTTTGTTGCCTTTGTTAGGAGATTTTGTAAGTACAACTGTCTAAATGTCTCTTCAGGTGGCTTGTACTCGAACTTTTATATGTTAATTGCGGCTTGCAATATTTGCATTCCGCTTTCTTAACTCCGTTTTTGTCGGTCACGATTGTCATCCCATCCCTGCTAGAAGAAGTTTTCGCTCTCTTCTTTACGAAAAACTCTTCTGATTGAAGGATTTCCTCCGAATATTGGATTCGACTCGAGATCCCGATTCCATTTAAATTCCTAATAATTAAAACACATTATATTCAATTAGTGAGGCACAAAGCAGATAATGAAATGATATTCATAACACAAACAGACGGACAAAAGAAACATCTTGGAGAACGGCAGAGCAGACGAGATGCAACACAAAAAAAAAATTAAAAATGAATTTACAAAGTATCAAACGAGTATAAAACAAAATGATTTTCCATGTTCCAAATCATATCTTCTCAATTTTGTTCACATAATTAGGAAATAAAATATAACATAATCTACAAAAAAACATAACATGAAAAAATTAAATTCATTAAAAAGAAAAAGGGAAGAGACATGGGACGGATGGGGGAGGGGGATGGGGATGGGGAAGGGGAACGGGACAAAAGGGAGGGGTAGACTTGGTGAAGGAGACGGGGAGAGACCGGATGAGACATACGGGATGGGGATGGTGGGAGATCGGAGGGCAAGTGACATCTAGCCGTGACATCTAAAAATTCAGGGACACTTTACAAAATAACCAGGTTCTCCACACTTGAAGCAAGTTGCCATCTAGTCCATGATCTGATTTACTGTGATGGACAAACATGAGATTGAAAGAAAGAAAGAAAACCTAAGTGTAATCCGGTGAGCTTCTCGATGGCTTCGTGAAGTGGATGGAGAACGATGAAGAAGAGGGAAAGCTTTAAAAGTTTTTATTAATTTTCATAATATTTATTATAAAAATTATTGAGCCGGACCGGATAGTTTGTTGGGTTAGTAAATAAGCCTGAGCCCGGCTGACTTCCAAAAAATAAGATAGAGTCCGAGCACGATCCCGTCAATATTTGAATTATGTCGAGCAGGGCTCGGGCCAAGAGATGAGCCAAGCCGGATAGTTCGTGAGCCGACCCTGCTCATTAACACCCCTAGTGATGAAGGATGAGTTCGAAAAATCCCGAGACCTTTGCCACAAGAAGAAGATAGATTTAAGTTGGGTGATTTAAGAAGAAATTGAGATGAAATATAAAATGAAGTGGTGGGCAATCTGTTTCAGAGGAGGGAAAGAGAGGAGTATTGTTTAAAACAGATAATATTGGGCCATTGATTGTGATTTGAGTAAATCACAGTCAACGATTATAAAGCAAAATCCAATTAAGTCGATTATCGATTGAGAGAATATATGGATAAACTCTAATCGACTGAGATAATCTAACTCATTCGATGGAGGATTCTTCCAGTCGATGGAAAAAATCCAACTCCATCGATGGAGAATTCCCCCCGTCGATGGAGAATTCGCCCCGTCGATGGAGAAAATCTAAGTCTCGATGGAGGATTCTCCCTCGATGGAGGATTCCCCGTTCATGGAGAGAAAATTTGATGGAGGATTCTCCCCCAAAATCTGAGTTTGGAGGATTCCCCCGGTCCATGGAATCGATGGAGGATTCTCCCCGTTGATGGAAAAAATCTGACTTTTTGAATAATCTTGTAGATAAGATTTTACAAGTGAAGATCGGAATGAAAACGTAAACCGTCATTGAAGATTCTCTATAAATGGAAGACAGATGAGAAGATCAACAACACATCGACACCCAGTCAGATATTTTTGTCTTTATTTTAGTTTTAGGGTATGCAATCTTTAGGACATCCCCATAATCTGTTCAGCGTTCATCAAAGGAAATTTTTTCGTTCTCTTCTACATCTTTTTCTTTTTGAATCCAATGGGTTCGCCACGATTTGATCGCGACGTGTTGTGGTTTAATTCACAAACACGTTTTTGGTGCGGTGAGCGTGGAATGAACTAGAACGCGAATGTAAAATTTGTTGAGAAATTTGTTCGATCGCTCGACGAATATTTGGATGATGCTTTGAAAATTGCCATTCGAGAGTCGGATGTGCGAATATCTATAAGGAGTGCCCTCTGACATATAACGGAGTGCCTAGATAAAATTGCTCGGGTCTTAGAAAATTTATTCAGATGCATTCAGATAAAATTGCCATTCAGATGCATATTCATACAAGATTCCTACAAATGGTCGTGAATGATCAATCCGTGCATGATGTTCTAAGAATCAAGTCAGTATAAAGTAATCTAAAATTACAGTCGAGTGAATTCGTCATGTCATTCGAAAGCATAAAAACACATGTTCCCGGTAAAATTCCAGAAATGATTGTTAAGGGTGATCGAGTAACGTGGGATGCTTCGAAAATTCAATCGGTTAAAACCCTCCGGCCTAGCAATTACGCTGCAGTACGGATGACACAAGGATTCGGACCCGCTCACCCTGGTGTCCTTCGGTCGACGCCAACACTCGAACGTTGAGGCGTTGCGAAGGAAACCGGGGTCGATCCTCCCTCGATTCCTAATCGGGCCTACCCGGGCCCTCGCCAATCGTCTCCGTGCTCTTTGGGAGGCGAAGGGCGATAGGCGGAGTATGATCCGTAGAAGGAATTTCTGGGAGAATCAGGAGCGGCTCATGTCGCCTTCCCTCATCCATGATGGCTCCGTAAAAATGGTTGTTGTCGCTTAACCTAGGTAAGCTAATACGGAGTCGCCACCGACTTATTTTTTAAACTATTTAAGTCGGAAAAACAGTTCGGTTCGAGGATCCCTATTTACTAGCTCTTACATCTAATCATGTGAAGCTGTGACGTTTGCTCCAAAAATTTGCTTTTGGTTAACAGGCATTGGACCCGATCCGGGCATGACTCCGGATACATATCAAGTGGGTATGTAATTTGATTCGAGGAGGCTCGCACCTCCCCTTTGTACCTGAAATGTCGGTTAGGGCCACTTTACTTCAGACCGACGATTTTTAGGCAGCGGTAGATCCAACCAAATGTTGTTTATTACATGCTCCTTGGAGCCTTCAGTCTTCGAAATTCGTCTTGTCGAATTCTCGTGAAGCTCGATTGATTTTCATGCAAATCAAACCAGAATGCGGTGGAAAAAAATGGTGATCAGAAAACTCTAATTAATACATGTCAAATAATTAGAAGTGATTGAGTGAGTAAAAATGATACTCACGGAGCGTTGTGTGGCCCGTTGATGTCGATCCTTCGCGATGTCGGGAGATAATGTTACTTGGTAGTAGATTCATTTCAACGTGGTTGTTCAAATGAATGCGGGACCCTCGCCGTGTTGTCATGCAAGACATATGAAAGTGGAGACAATGAAATTTGAGTTAGAAACATAACTACAATTATCTGAAAACTTGTAAAATTACAAATAGTTCCATAGTTGTATTATCTGATTCTCGACCGTAGTAGTTTTGCTGCCTTTAAAAAAAAACATGTATAACTTTCGGCTCGTCCATGAAAATGAGCCTATTTATACTTGAAAGAAAGCTCTTCAAGTCAGGAATCCAATAGTACAAGTTTAATGTCAATATGAGGTCTGGAACGCACGTTGTGAATGAAAGGGTGAGGCACCAACATGTAGATCCGAACCTTCGACAGTTTTGTTGCTTCTTAGAAAAACGTGTATAACTTTTAGTTCACACAAAAACGAGCCTACTTATTCTCAAAATAAAGCTCTTCAAGTCAGGCATCTAATGGCGTATGTTTTAGGTTAAAATGAGTTCCAGACAGAAAGTTAAAAGTGAAAAAGTGAACTGCCGACATGCAGATCCGAACCTAGGGGTGTTCGGATTCTTTGAGAACACTCCATTCATGTGTGAATTGCATGTCATTCTAAAACCACTGAACTTCTGTGCACGAAACACCATATACAGCTAATATGACATGTCTAAAGTATATTTGAAGTTCGACGTACGGCAAAAAGGCAAACGAGCATGTCCAGACGTGTGAAACTCGGTTGGTTGCAACCAATTTAGTGTTTTATTCGTAAATCCTAGGGTAAGAACTCAAATTGTGCTTGGTTGGTGTTCTCAGAATCCTATTTAAGTTAGGAATCAAATGCAAGTGGTTTCGCGCGATTCCGACAAGTACACCGAAAGATATACAGCAAAAACTTAAGGTCGCACAGGCAGATCCGAGGCATGCTTAGACTTATGAGTTGTTTTGGCTCGATTGGGTTTTGTAACACATCCCAACATGCAAGAACGTGTGAAGGGGAGGGAGTGTGAGTGTCTTGGCCTGCTTGTGCGACCAGGGGATATCTCCGAGAGTCGACTCCCGGCTGTCGAACCCTTGCACCTGCTCAAACAAGAAATCGTCAAAACAAAAGGAGTCCGCCCGTGAAGCCACGAGGCTACGGGAGGTGGCAGTCGAGTTTTCCTCATCTTTGGACGAGAGAAGACAGGTCCTAGACACCAAAGACGGTGAGGGGAGAACGTCGGAGGTTGTCCGGGGCCGTCGACTTATGAAGCCGCAACATGTTCTCCGCGATCGGGCTAGTTGGGGGTTTTCCATTACTCCCTGAGCTTACCTTGTTCGAGAAGTTTGCCGGGAGGAAAGGGAGAGGCTTCGAAAAAATGCTTGGAAGGAGGATGCGTCGTGTGTTTGGAGAACTTGTCCCCCGAAAGTATATAACCGAGTTGGAATTCTTCTGTGTAAAAGGGGTATTTCTTTTCTTTTTGAGGATGAAGACCTTTGTCCTCTAAGGAGATGGGGTGTCCGGGAGAAAAACGGAGTCAACTTCCCCAGAAGGGATGTGCCGAAAAAACCAAAGGAAGATGGGAGTCTTGGGCGTAAAAATGGAGGATGGTCTTTTGGTTCGTTGGAGTCTTACGTGTAGTTGGCGGCTAAGGTTGCAGGTCGGGAGGAGCCTTTTTCCCGATTTCTCCCACAATTTGGGGTTTCTACAGTTTGCCCCTCCTTGCGGGAGAATCTGAGAAGATTTTCTCGCAAGGACGTCACAGATACCCCCATTTTGAACTCGGGGTGTTCTCGGTAGATTTGTACCTTGAGATCTCATCGAGAAAAATTATTAGCAATAATTATTACACAATTAGCCAGTCGAAGCGTTTCGTTGGGGTTGGACGACTGATTGATGTCGATGGTCCGCTTTGGGGAGTATTTTCCTCCTGATTTGTCGGGGAAATAGCACCTTTGCTCTTGCGAAAGGTTTTTTTTTGGCTCTGATGCTTTATTTTGCTCTTTTTGATTCTGTGCTTTGCTCTTGAAGACTTTGTTCTTCGCGTTTATTTTGCTTTTCTTTATCGAACTATAAGAAATTTTCCCTATTTTCTTTTCTTGTCATTTTGTTGGAGATGCTTTGGACTCCTCGGGGATTCGTGTTTCCCATTGGGTTGATAAAGTTGTCTATCTTTGTGATTGATTCGATTGGCACGCATGTCTATTGATGGTGTTTTGCCGCTTTAACCTTGAGGAAGTGTTGCCTCTATGTTCTAGCGCTTCTAGTTTCTTATTATAGGATCTCCTTTAACTTCGATGTGAGGACTAAGGTGGTCCTTAGATTAAGAGGGAATAGTGCATGCGGAAACTTTGACTTTGGCTCGGAGGGGAAACTTTGTTCGAGATTTTCCACCCAACCGCCCACACCTTTGTTCGTAATGCAGGATGTTCATATACCTACACTCGCCAAAGAGTGGGAAAACAAGTGAGCTCATGTAACTCGTCATGATAACAAGTGAGCTCGAGTGACTTATTTCTTTAGAGTAGAAACGATGTTTGTTCATGTAACTTCGTTTTTTGCAAGAAAGGTGAAATAGAGTTTTGATACTTCCCCTTTTTGCTTCGCCAGTGCATCTTTGTCCGTAGGAATCAAATGATTGACGAAACTGCAATAAGTCTTTGGCTTGAAACTTTGCCACCCTGCCACCCTTACCTTTATCATAGGAGTTGTGTACCATTCGTGTGAGGAGCTCTTGTACCTGCCCATGAGACAAAGGACGTAAGGTGAAATAAGCTCATGTAATTTCGCTTAGATTTTGACGAGGAGAGTAATGATAGTGTAATTCTCCCTTTTCATGTAAGTTGTCGGCGTCCTCGCCCCGATTGACTCTCTAGGGACATAAAGGAATTTCACTAATGGAGATCATTTCGATGTTCTGGCTTGAAACTTTGACACGTTTTAGATGTAATATCGTCGGAGAACATCTGCATTGATTGCTTGCGGTAGGTCTCTTTCGTCCATCTTTGTTAGGATTGTTGTTCCTCCCGAAAAGGCTTGTTTGACGACGAATGGCCATTCTAGTTTGGAGCGAATTTTCCCATGGGATCTCTGACATTCGATAAGATCCGTTTGAGGACAAGGTCGCCTGGATTGTATCTGATCGGCCTAACCTTCTTGTTAGATGCCCTGGACATGCGCTGTTGATAGCATTGCATATGATGGGCGGCAGTAAGTCATTTCTCGCCTATGAAGTCGAGGTGAGCAAGCTGATGGTTAGCTTTCTCTTCTTTTGTCATGTTGCTTTGGGACGAGATTCTGAGAGTCGATAGTTTGACTTCTGCTGGAATGACTGCTTGGGTACCGTAAACGAGCTCGAAGGGAATTGCCCCAGTAGGCAATTAACGCGAAATGGAGTTTCTCGTGCTAGTCGCGATACGTAATTGCTATTTTCTGAAGGATCTTGTTTGCAGCTTCGACTCCACCATTCATTTGTGGACGGTACGGTGAAGAGTTAAGATGCTTTATCCGGAACTCCTTGCAGAGGGAGTCCATTAGTTTGCTGTTGAAGTTGGCCCCGTTGTCGGTGACTAGTAGTTATGGAACTCCATATCTGGCGATGATGTTGGCCTGCATAAATCGCACGACGTTGTTCGCCGTAACTTCCTTGAAAGATTGGGCTTCGACCCATTTAGTGAAATAATCGATGGCAACTTGGAGGAATCGATGTCCGTTGGATGCCTTGAGATTAATCGGTCCAATTACATCCATGCCCCACATTAAGAACGACCACGGTTCGAAGAGTGGGTAAAGTCTTGTTGGGGGCACATACACCTTGTTGTTGTAAATCTGACACTTGTGACAAGTCTTGACGTATTTGATGCAATCGGCCTCGATTGTGAGCTAATAGTGGCCTTGGCGCATTATCTTCTGGGCGAGTGCAAATCCATTCATGTGTGGTCCGCAAATGCCTTCATATACTTCAAAGATAAGGGTTTGAGCTTTTTGCTCAGTGACGCACCGCATGAGGGTTGTCGTGAATGATTTCTTGTACAGGGTGTCACTATCAAGGAAGTAACCTCTTGCGATTCTTTGGATGAACTTGAGATCTTTTCCCGTGCTTCCTTTGGGAAAAGTATCTGACTCTACGTAGGCCTTGATGTCTGAGAACCATGGTGATGAGCCTTTAGTTGGGCATGGCTCAGTATGCATACAACTTGGGTCGTCAGCAATGTTGATACGGAGAGGTTCAATGTCCATCTCTCCGGCCAACATAATCATTGATGCAAGGACCGCAAGAAAACGCGTCTGCAAAACTGTTGTCCGCCCGTAGGAGATAGTTGAACTCAATGTCGGTAAATTGGCTAGCAAATGTCTGTAAGTAGTCCTGGTATGGGATGAACTTTGGATCCCATGTACGCCATGCTCCATTTGTCTGAAAGATGATGAGTGCTGAATCTCCATAGACATCGAGGAATTGGGCTCTCATGTCAAGTGCGCGTAACAAGCCGATGATACACGCTTCATACTCGACGATGTTGTTTGTGCAAGGGAATGTGACCTTGGCCGCCATTGGGTGGTATTGTCCGTCTGGTGATATTATCACGGCTCCAATGCTTGATCCCGAGGAGTTGACGGCACAATCGAAGTACATTGTCCACCTTGGTTTTGGATCCACGAGAAAGATTTTCTCATAAGGTAATTTGACCTCTAGAGGTGAATCATCTGCTCCCGGATACTCATCAATGTGATCAGCAATTGTTCTGCCTTTGATTGATTTCGTAAAGTGAAATCTGACGTCGAATTCGGCTAACTTCAACTGCCATTTGGAGATTCTTCCCATCAGTGTTGGTTTGTCGAAGAGATACTTTAGCGGATCATTCTCGGACACCCTCGGACACCCTCGGACACCAACAGGATCTCATAGTGGAGAGTATACTGTCGGAGTCGGTGTAGAACCCAAGTGAGTGCGCAACAGGTATGTTTTGAAGCGGTGTATCGAGCGTCGCAGTCTGTGAACTCCTTGCTCAAGTAGTAGGCAGCGTGTTCCTTAGCACCTGGTAGTTGATGGACGGGCATGGCTCCGAATGACTCTTCTCTAACCGTGAGATAGAGCGTAAGAGGATGCCCCGGCATTGGCGGGACTAGAACGGGTGGCTTTGTCAAGTACATTTTGATTTGTTTAAACGCGATCTTGCAATTATCGTCCCATTCGAATTTGACGTCCTTCCTCAATTTCTTGAACAGAGGTTTACACGTATCGACAAAGTTAGAAATGAATCTCCCTATGTAGTTGACATGACCCATGAAGCCTAGGATTTCTTTGACTGACCTTGGAGCCGGGAGATCGTGGATTGCCTTGATCTTGTCAGGGTCGATCTCGATGCCCTTCTGCTAACAACGAACCCGAGGAGCTTGCCTAATGTTGCCCCAAATATGCATTAGGCCGGATTGAGGCGTAACTTGTATTTACGGAGTCGTTTAAACAATTTACGGAGGACGTCCGTGTGGTCTTGCTCTGCCTTGGACTTGGCGATCATGTCATCGACGTAAACTTCCATTTCACGGTGCATCATGTCATGGAACAAAACCACCATCGCTCGTTGATATGTTGCCCCAGCGTTCTTTAGCCCGAAGGACATCACCCGGTAGGAGAACGTGCCCCAAGGGGTTGTGAAGGTTGTCTTTTCTTTGTCTTCTTCGGCCATGCGGATTTGATTATAGCTGGAGAATCCATCCATGAAAGAGAATCCGTTAAAGCCAACGGTGTTGTCCACCAACAAGTCAATGTGCGGCAGTGGAAAGTTGTCTTTGGGGCTGGCCTTGTTGAGTTCGCAGTAGTTGACGCAGACTCGGACCTTTCCGTTTTTCTTGATCATGGGAACGATGTTTACAACCCACTGTGGATAACTGGCTACCTCAATGAAGGTTACTTTGAGGAGTTTGTCGACTTCTTCTTTGATGGCGAGGGCTAGCTCGGGTTAGTACCGGCATTGCTTCTGCTTTGTCAGAGTAATCGATAGATTAGTAGGGATTTTGTGCTCCACTATTGCTGAATCTAATCCCGACATGTCTGCGTACGTCCAGCGAAGATGTCTGAGAACTCTTTGAGTATATTGACGATGTCTTTGGCCTCGTCCGTTGGTAAGTCCGCATTGATGAATAACTCCTTGGGTTCATCTTTGTTCTCGATGTTGATCGACACAGGTTCTTGCAACGTGATCTCTTTCAGTTCTTCGTGTCGTTGGAGACCGTGCTCCAGACCATGATATACCTATCGAGGGATTTTGGATCGTCTATCACCTCTTCGTCTTGCTCTTGTATATTTTCAGAGGTGATCGAAGCAGTTGTTGGGTTATGCTCCATAGTTACTTCTCGTTGAAAGGCAGTCATATGCTCCAAAGCGGACATCGGGTAATGACCTACGTGACTTGCTCTGTGGAGTTTTCGGGTGTTCCCGAAGCGCCGTTCCTGTTTAGAAGGAATACATCAGGTGCAAAGCTTTATAAGGAGGGTATCATTGCGTAATAAATCTAAAGGATGGTGAATCATGTGTATTAGACAAAAGGGAGCGTCGTGGGATCAGGCCTCCTCTTCGTTTGCTCAGATTCGCCCTTTGTGATCAACGGTCCAATCCCACCGGCACTCCAACACTACCTAGGGTCGCGTTACGTACGGACATCTTTGCTAGTCCTCGACCAGAATGTAGCAAGGCATCTATCTTAGACTCGACTAATCTACGTGCAGAAAAGTAAAGTTGGAAAGGTTCACCCTTCGAGTGGCATGTCGGGCTCGGTTGGGTTCAACGCTTCCAACATGTTGACTTCTTCTTCAGGCTCATATGCCTCGGTCTTCTTGTCCTTCTTCTCGTTAGCTTCTGTGTTGGTGGCTGAGAATCCGCTCGCTCGTTCGGAGGGGGTACTCCAGTCCTCGGAGGCGTCCTGGCGGCATTAGCACTACTCAAGCTTGAAAGTGCGGTGCCCCGGCTTACCGAATGTACATCGGCATTTGATTTAGAAGAATGGCGACATTGGGGGGTATGAAGTGAGCCCGCATGCGAGGTCGGTGTCTTTGACCGTGCCCTTCATTCACCGGGATAACGTTAACATGTTCAATAGTCTCATGCTCGCCAACATGCATATTGACCTCTTCTTCTGGCCCATCAACCCGAATCTTCACGTTTTCTAGCTCCTCGGAGAAGATCTCGCCTTCCAATGTCACCGTAGATGAACGAACGAAACGGATGAATGCGCCACCGGTGCGTTTGTCTTGCTTGTTCCGTACCTTACCTTTGAACCCGAGCCCGCTAGTCCCTACCGGGGCGGGAATACTGATCGGATAGATTATTCCTTGTCCCCTGACTCCAAGTCCTTGGCCCAGCTGATATCCATGTCTAAGGAACTCCTTCGCAGCGCTAATGTTGCCAGGGGTCATCAGAAGGTCCGACTTAAAGTCCCTTCTGACCATGTTCACCATATCCAGTGCCTGAGCTGTCGACGGTTCCCCAGCCGGCTCACCAACATACGGCATGTCGATTTCATGGCAGAGCTCCATGGTGTGTTCCCCTTTGATAGTGACGAGCTTGCCATCGGAAAGGAAGCGTACAACCTAGTGTAGGGTGGAGGGAATTGCCTCGGCCTAGTGAATCCACGGGCGTCCAAGCAACATGTTGAAGGAGCCGACGGTCTCAAGTATTTGGAAGACTGAGGAAACGAGAGTTGGCCCTACTTTGATCTCCAGAGTGGCTTCACCATGGGCTTATCATTTAGCATCGTTAAAGGCCCGAATGGTTAGACTCGAAGGGGGGAGCTTTTCCAAATTGACACCAAGGTTCTGAGCCATAGGAAGTGGGATAATGTTAGCCCCTGATCCACCGTCTATAAGGACTTTGGAGACGGTAGTGTCACGACATTTGAGCATGATAAACAAAGCACTGTTATGATCGCTCCCTTGTTCTGGCAAGTAATCTTCCGAGAAAGTGATCGCGTCGTTTGCCAGCATCCCGTTCATGTATGAATCCAATGCGTTGACCTCAACTTGTTCTGGTACATGTACTTCAGCCAAGAACTTCTCCAACATTTCCCTGTGTTTGTCGGAGGAGTGAATGAGGTCGAGGAGTGAAATTTGAGCTGGTTGCTTTCTCAGTTGCTCGACGATGCCATAGTAGCTTTCTTTCACGGCGTAGATCACCTTCCAGATCTGTTCATTCGATGGCGCCGTGGGTTTCGATGATTCTGCATGTAGTTGAGCTTCAGGGGTGGCCACCAGTTTTTCGGAACAGGTGATGTGTTCAACTTCTGTACTTGGTAGCGCATAACTGGGCCCGATCACTACAGGAATCCTTTTTTCCTTTAAAGGTGAGCTCCCCACCCGGGAGAACGTTCCAGGTTGTGCTTCCCTCACTGGAACGTAGACATACGGTGCTTTGGACCTCCAAGGGTTTATCAATGTGAAACCATCCGGTAGTACTAAGGTTGCCGACATTGGATGTGCCCCTCCGTTAGGCTGATTTCAGCCTCGACCTTGACCTCTACCTCGACCTCGGCCTCTGTTGGCATGAACCATATTGACATGCTCTGTAGTTCTTTGCTTTCGTACATATGAATCTCCTCCTCCTGGTCAGCCAGTGGTGAGAAGGTGATGCGGGGTTAGCAAGGAATAAATGATTCCAATACCGAAATGATGGGGAATGTCACTGTAGGTGCGGAAGGAGTGACGTGGGAATGGTCGGAAGGGTAGATAATGAAATGGAATGGCTGAATGTATGGGTATGATGGATAGGTTAAGATCAACCTCCACGGATACAGATACACCACCGTGAAAGAAGACTCGGATAGAACTCGCCTGTCACATGGATACAGACACACTGTGAACAAGAACAAGGGCGAGGAAGAACACGGAGGATATAGGCACACCACCACCGGTTGATACACTCTACTCAATCTGCACTTGGAATCCACCAAATGAAGAACGAGGTTGAAATAGAATCCACTCCTTCGGATAGAAAGACAAAAGTTTAATCTGGGTTGAAAAGTCTGAATAATCTGATTGCTCAACTCTTACAATGCCAGGGCTTATATAGGCTGCCCATGGAAAGACAATAAAGGAAACGAAATAAAAGATAATGGAAATAAAATAAAGGATATGATCATAAAATGAGGAAATGAATTATTTTATTTCATCCCGACAAGATCTGAAAAAATAATGGAGCAGGGTAGTGGAATAGGCTTGATCTGCGTGGCCATCTCGCGGACGCGGTGGGCGAAGGTCTTGATCGATTCTCCTCGAAATCTGCGTAGCTTGCGGAGATCAGAAAGTGTCGGCGCCATCTTGACATTAAAATTGTAATAGTTAATAAAATCAAGTGCCAGTTCCTTAAAGGTTGTGTACTCCCTCATGTCCTTGGAGTAGTACCACTGGATTGCAGACTCTACTAGGCTTTCTCGGAACATGGTGATGCGGAGCTTGTCATCCGCGGGTAGAATGACATCTTATGGCAGAAGTGCTTAAGATGTAGTTTGGGGCAACCCGTGCCCTTAAATTTCTCAAATTCTGGGAGCTTGAACTTGGGCGGCGTCTAGAAATGGGGCACCTGGAAGTCATTGTACTCCTACGTACGTGTATGGTACCCCTGGAGTGTATTGATGCGCTCCTCGAGCCTCGCGAGACGCTTAGCCTCTGCTTCCTGTATTGATGAAATCTTCGCCTCGAGTCTTGTTTCGAAGGCACTCGCTTATCTCTCTTCCCCTAACAACTCATCTACAATGGTTGCATTACGGGTTTTGGGACTGAGCGAGCTTGGCTCTTCACGTGGGGCCGAGGGAGTCTCATCTGGTTGTGGCACCCCAAAGCTGGGAGTTGGGACGCTAGTGAAGTAAGGAATTGGCCTTTCTTCTGAAAATGAGGTCTGAGCGTGGGGAGTCGACTCGAACGCCGTTGGGATGTAAGGGGTTAGCCTGGAAGCTAGCGGTTGGGGATAGTAGGGCGACATATACAGCTACGCCGCAGTTGTTGGAGGAGGTGGCACACGCATGTACGGGTTGTATAGGGAGGCTATGCTAGTGGAGGCGGTCGATTCGGATGTCTCCGGATTGTAAAGTGGAGGGATGCTTGAAGAAATACCGAATCCTGGTTAGTGGTAGGGATAGTACGGAGGCATCATGGTTGCTTGTGCTGTAGATCTGTTAATGACCGGAGGCAGGTGAGGGTTTTGGGAGGCAATAGGTGCAAGCAAGGCTGCATGCTGTCGTTGGAGGAGCTCCACCATCATAGTCTTCAGGGAAGACAGCTCAACCGTGAGTGACTCTACCTTCCCCCGAAAGAAGTGTCGTCGGCTCGTTGGGCCGATATGTGCATGGCTGAATTGAATGGCACGGTGACCGGGGACACCATTGAGCTTTAGATGGCTGGCGCAGTTGAGGCTGACAACGGTGGGATGTAGATCGGAGACATGCCTCCTGCCGAAGATTCACCAACAGTGATGACTGAGGACAATGGAGGGAACACAGATGCCCCCAAGGAGAAGCTTGGCATCAGGGCTTACAAGAATTCGACCGCAGTTGGAGGTGGAACAACAATTGTGACTTCAAGAGGAGGTTCGCCTTCAGGGAGAGCAGTAGAAGTGTCCACAGCAAGGCTGGGAAAGCGTTTGGCATGTTTCTCCGAATGGATCGATACTTCGTGCGTCTTCTGAAGTGAGCAATTGCTCAGTACCTTTGTTGAGAAGAATTAGGTTATCGAAAAACATGATGTTCTTGATGCATGATATGTCGTGATGCATGATTAGGCCTAGTGCGGTGATTGGATTGCTATTACAAAGGATTCAATCCAAGGAAGGGGTAGATAATCAGTACTCAGTGATTAAGTTGATTCAACATGGTACGAAATATTAGAAAACCATAAAGTTGATTGGCCCTAGAAGGGATAAAGGGAGCACACAGGCTCCAATCATCACTCCTAGTCCTAATGACAGTTACGCTCGATACGGAAACGCCCGATGTGGGTGTCTTCGAAACTCCAGTCGACGGGCGAAGGCTCGATGTTCATCTAGGTGAGAGTGGCCCAGGTCTTAACAATTTTTGCAACAGCCCGCTTTGCCGCTTGTGTGACTGATGCCCGCAAGTCCAGATCAATGGGCTCGTATAGTATATGGAGGTGATGACACCATCAATGTTCCACCGAATTGATGGAGTAAGCGTACTGAGACGTAATAGGAAGTCCCGGTAATCCCAACGATGGGGATGTGGTATCCCACTTGCGAATCAATGATGGTTGTGGTATACCCAATAACCCCGATATGTGTGGTTAACCACGCCTGTAGGAGCGCTAAGCTGCATGTAGCCTGGTGGTGTTTGACCCCTTGTCTGGATCTCAGGATGATTGCAAAGAGGTTGTAGTTGGTTTCTTCGACTATGTTTGGGATGAACGGTCCACCTGCTATGATTTGCAATTTTGATCACACGTCAGTGAATAGAGCTAGCGCTGAAGGGGTACAGGATGGTGCCGGCGAACGTGACGATAAATGCTCTGGTAGACGCCTGTCCATCTCTGAGATATGGGAGGAAAGGGGACGTCTGTAGGAAGAGGAGCTCTTCGACGTCGACATCCTCTTGAGGGGTGAAAAACGCGGCGAGCGCCATGGGAGTAGTCCTAGAGAGTTGTGCGATGCTTTCCCTAACATGGTTGTGTCGCTGGAGGGGTAGGAGGCCAGAGCGGTAGGGCAACTCTGCCAGGTGCGCGTACTCCTCGCAAGTGGGAGCAAGCTCCAATACACCGAAGCTAAAGGTAAACGTCTCGGGGGTCCATCGGGAGACAAGGTTTTGGAGGAGTGCCCAATCCAACTTGAGATCGATCAAATCCACGAGTGCTCTGAGCTTTGACCGAATGTAGTCTCGCTTGGATGATCTAAGGTCGTTATGCCAGTCTCGCAGTAGCTGCGTTGATGGGATGTCCTTGCGAAGGAAAACTGGCTCCACGAGGCAAACCTACAAGCTTAGACGTCATCCGCATGTAATGGCAATCCCGTCCTCGTTTCTAATATGGTGTTGTACCGCATGCGTGCACACACACATGTATTAAAGGTGTGATGTTAAGCGACTAATAAAACTAAATGGGATTACAATAAATCGTCAGGCACTCATGCGAGTGAATGCAGATGATGCAGTAAAGTACTAAAGAGGGAAGTAGGGAAGGGAGAAAAAGAAAATGTTGCGGAAACCCCCCAAAACCAACCCAGACCGCCGCAAAATTAGCAAAGTTAGTTTTCGCAGCTTATTGCAAACAAAACGTACCTGACACCTGTCCTTGCACATATGAAAGACACTTAGTAACATCCAAATGCATGTGCGGCGTTTGGTACCTGTAGTGGGCAATCAATTTTTAGACTCGGTTGAAGGCTTCTCAGACCACCCTCGGACAAAGGGAGGCGGATCCCACCTCATAACGTTAAATGGCAACAAGCCACAACGCCGTGGTATACAGTAATCTCCTAAAATCCTAGTCATGGGTATAGGGACACGTCTAGACATGCCTAGGAAAGCGGTAAACAAACACAATCTTGAGCGCAAACAAAGGGTACCGAGCCAAGCAAGTACATGCACAAAAAAGAACTCCTCTCCGCATGTGGATGAAATGTAAGAGCTTTCGATAAGAATCCACTGCGGAGTCCCCAGCGGAGTCGCCATCCGGGATGTACGTGCGCCCTCCGGGCTAGCACGCTTGCTGCGGTGTGGACGACACGAGGATTCGGACCCGCTCCTCTGGTGTCCTCCGGCCGACGCCAGCACTCGAACGTCGAGGTGCCGCGAAGGAAACAGGGGTCGATCCTCCCTCAATTCCTAATCGGGCCTGCCCGGGCCCTCGCCAATCGTCTCCATGCTCTTTGGGAGTTGAAGGGCGATAGACGGAGCATGATTCGTAGAAAAAATTTCCGGGAGAATCAGGAGCGGCTCTGTCGCCTTCCCTAATGCATGATGGCTCCGTGAAAAAGGTTGTTGTCACTTAACCTAGTTAAGCTATTACGGAGTCCCCACCGACTTATTTTTAAAACTGTTTAATTCGGAAAAATAGTTCGGTTCGAGGATCCCTATTTACTAGCTCTTACATCTAATCATGCGAATTTGCTTTTGGTTAACGGGTGTTGGACCTGATCCGGGTATGGCACCGAACTCATATCACACTGTTTTACAGGCATTGGACCCGATTAAGGCGTTGGACCCGAACTCATGTTTGTTGATTTACACCAACATGCGGTAATAAACCTAAGTTGTCTAACGACATGCATACAAGCACAAGCAATTTTTGAGATAAAAGGGGACGGGGATAGCGACTGGGGGCCTATGCACTTGGGCCCGCTGCCCGTTACAGATAGATATGTAATTTAATTCGAGGAGGCCCCCACCTCCCCTTTGTACCTGAAATTTCAGTCGTTGCCGCTTTACTTCGGACCGACGGTTTGTAGGCCGCGGTAGATCCAACCAAACGCGGTTTGTTACACGCGCCTGCGAGCCTTCAATCTTCCAGATTCGTCTTGTCGAATTCCCGTGAAGCTCGGTTGATTTTCATGCAAATCAAACCAGAAAGCAGTGGAAAAAAATGGTAGTCAGAAAATTCTAATTAATACATGTCAAATAACTAGAAGTGACCGAGTGAGTAAGAATAATACCCACGGGGCATTGTGTCGCCCGTTGATGCCGATCCTTCGCGATGTCGGGAGATAACGTTCCTTGGTAGTATATTCATTTCGATGTGGTCGTTCAAATGAATGCGGGTCCCTTGCCGTGTTTTCATGCAAAACAGATTAAAGTGGGGACAATAAAATTTGAGTTAGCAACATAACTACAATTATCGGAAAACTCCTAAAATAAGAAATAGTTCCATAGTTGTATTATCTGATTCTCATCCGCGACAGTTTTGATTCGTTTCAAAAAAACATCTATAACTTTCGGCTCAGTCCATGAAAATGAGCCTATTTACACTTGAAAGAAAGCTCTTCAAGCCAGGAATCCAATAGTACCAAGTTTAATGTCAATACAAGTGGAACACAAGTTGTGAATGAAAGAGTGAGGAACTAACATGCATATCCGAACCTTCGACAATTTTGCTGCCTCTCAGAAACCGTGTATAACTTTTAGTTCAGTTCACGAAAACAAGCCTACTTATACTCAAAGTAAAGCTCTTCAAGTCAGTCATCTATTGGCGCATTTTAGGTAAATATGAGTTCCAGACATAAAGTTATGAGTGAAAGAGTGAATTGCCGACATAGAGATCCGAACCTAGGGGTGTTCGGATTCTTCGAGAACACTCCATTCATTTGTAAATGCCATGTCATTTTAAAACCACTAAGCCTTATGACACCATGAAATGCATGAAATACCATATGCAGCTAGTATGACATGTCTAAGTATATTTGAAGTTTGAGCATGTCGAGACGTGCGAAACTCGGTTGTTTGCAGCTAGTTTAGTTTTTTGTTTGAAACTACTAGGGTGGAACCGTATTTAAGATAGGAATCAAATGCAAGTGGTTTCACGCGATTCCGACAAGTACACAGAAAGATATGTAGCAAAAACCGAAGGTTGCATTGGCATATCCGAGGCATGCTTGGACTTACCGAGTTGTTTTCGCTCGATTGGGTTTTGAAACACGTCCCAACATGCAAGGACGTAAGAAGGGGAGGAACTGTGAGAGTCTTGGCTTGCTTGTGCGACCACGACCACTGTGCATCTTTTGCACCTGCGCAAACAAGAAATCGTCAAAGCAAAAGGAGTCCTCCCGCGAAGCAACGAGGCTACGGGAGGTGGCAGTCGAGTTTCTGCATCTTTGGACGAGAGAAGGCAGGTCCTAAACACCATGGAGAGAAGGCCTCGAGCATGAAGACGGTGAGGGAGAGCATCGGAGGTTGTCCGGGGCTGCTGCCATTTCCTCTTACCGCGCCCGTCGACTTGTGATGCCGCAACATGTTCTCCGCGGTCAGGCTAGTTGGGGGCTTTCCATTGCTCCCTGAGCCTACCTTGGTCGAGAAGTCTGCCGGGAGGAAAGGGAGAGGCTTCGAAAAAATGCTTGGAAGGAGGATGCGTCGTGTGTGTGTTTGGAGAACTTGTCCCCCGAAAGTATATAACCGTGAGTTGGAATTCTTCTGTGTAAAAGGGGTCTTTCTTTTCTTTTTGAGGATGAAGACCTTTGTCATCTAGGGTGATGAGGTGTTCGGGAGAAAAATGGAGGAAACTTCCCCTAGAATGGATGTGCCGAAAAATCCAAAGGAAGATGGGAGTCTTGGGTGTAAAAATGGAGAATGGTTTTTTGGTCCATTGGATTCATACGTGAAGTTGGCAGGTAAGGTTGCAGGTCGGGGGAACGTTTTCCCGATTTCTTCCACAATTTGGGGGATCTACAATCGTGACTGTTGTCGAAACGCTGTTGTAATAAAAGAGAATCAATCGATTGATATTCGAAGATTCTCAGTCGATTAATTTCTTGTTTTTATGAAATATTATCCGGATGTGTGTGACTCGACTGGGGAAAAAATCTTTCTAGTCTATTGATTGGGGAGAACAAATCTGTCTAACAATAAATCTGAAGGTCGCGTGTTTGATCAACCTGGCAAAATCGACATGTGACAGAAAAAATGTTCCAACGATTGAGATTTTTTACTGTAAGATTTTATTAATTCGGAGAATCTCCTCATTAATTGTCGAGGGGGCAAATGTTTACACCAGATAATTTTGGGCCGTCAATTGTGATTTGAGTAGAGCACAATCGACGAATATAAAACAAAATCCGATTAAGTCGATGATCGATTGAGAGAATCTATGGGTAAAATCTAATCGACTCAGATAATGTAACTCATGAGGATTCTCCGAGACGGAAAAAATCTAATTCCATCAATGGAGGATTCTCCCCGTCAATGGAGAAAATCTGGATTCTCCCCGTTGATGGAGAAAATCTAAGTGAGGATTCCCCAAGTTGATGGAGAGAATCGATGGAGAATTTTCCCCGATGGAGAAAATCTGATGGAGGATTCTCCCTGAAAATCTAAGTCTCGATGGAGGATTCTTCCTCGATGGAGGATTCTCCCCGTCGATGGAAAAAATCTGACTTTGTGGATAATCATGTTGATAAGATTTTACAGGTCAAGATCAGAATGAAAACGTGAACCGTCATTGAAGATTCTCTATAAATAGAAGACGGACGAGAAGATCAACAACACATCGACACAAAGTCAGACACTTTTATTTTTATCTTAGTTTTTAGGTAGAATCTCTAGGCAATCTTTAGGACATCCCCGTGTAATCTGGGCGTTTTTGCCACGATTTGATTGTGCCGTGTTGCGATTTAATTCGCAAACAAGTAGATAGGAAGAACGATCGTAAGGAAGAGGGAATTGTGGAGGAGTGTTGGCAATTCCGATCAAGTGGGTTTGTGCTCTCGGGGGTTGGATCTTAACTTACAATATGAATAGTTGAATGCGGTAGTTGTCGAACTGTGATTTAGTGGAGTGTGTTCATTGATGATAAGTAAAACTGCCCAAACTTTCGAACTGTGGAAGGGAGGTTGACTGTCATGGTGAATTGTGGAAATTACTGTTGACTAGTTGATTGTTAATGTTGTAGAGAACTGAAAATGCAGAGTAAAGAATTAGAAGAAAATTGTTGTTTTCTTAACTAATGTCGCGCTTCAAGTGATATAGATCACAATTATATGGAGTTTATGTGAAATGACTATTGTTGATGGTACTGTGTCAAACACTACAATGACTGAACTGGAGGCTGTGGGAACCATGTTCCAAGAAATGATGCGAAGGCTTGTTGCCTTAGAAGTGAGGATGATTGCTACGGGGAGTCAAGTGTCTAATTTTGTGGACAAACCGTGGAAACGAAAGGATATGATGAAACGTCGGGCAGATGAGGAGAAGGGATAGTTAGAAAGGGGACAACATTGTAAAGCATACTAAGATTGAATTTTATTCAGTTGATGGAAGTCACATACAATATTGGTTATTCAAAGTTGAGAGGTTTTTTGAGTTGAATTGTACAAATCCTAATCTAAAGGTGAGTATTACATCGATACATTTGTCTAGAATGACATTGGAGTGGCATTATACGTTTGTAAATGGAAGGAAGATTATTGGACCTATTTGTTGCGATGAGTATTCAACTGTTATGGTAATGAGGTTTGGACCTGGAGAACGGAAAAGACCAATAGCTAAAATTAAAAGGCTAAAGGAAAGAGATAATCTCATTGATTATATTGATTGTTGTGTATCGTTGATGAGTCGAATGGATTTAACTGTGGATGATCAAGTTTTTTATTCAATGAGGTCCTTAAATTTCTGAATAGATAGTATGTTTTAGTCCTTAATTCAAGAATTTTACTGCAGGCCATATCCTTTGCGAAGACTCTTTCTACGGAGGAAGGTGTTACTAAAGGGACTATGGGGGTGGAGACCTCAATAGAAAAGGATAGATCTGTGAGCGTGGACATGTCTTTAGTATGAGCAACCCAAAATAAAACTTCAGGAGTGTCACATGTGGCTAACAAGTAGGTAATTTCAATTAATGGATAATTCAGTAAACAACAAGGTAAAATCTTACATGCTTCCACATAGGGGGATTCCGTTTTCTAATATTGATGAAAGGAGAACAAAAGGCATATGCTTTTGGTGTGATGAAAAGTAGTTTTTCGGACATAAATGTGCTAATAAGAGGCTGTTTTCTCTAATATTGGAGCCTGTGGAAGAGATGAAGGAAGTAAACGTATCTGAAGGTGAACTTGTTGCAGAAGCAGAAGGGCGCCAATTTTAACCTCGTATGCCTTATATGGCCTTACAGGAGGACGATACAAAAGAGTATGCGGCTAAATGGTTATTTTAAAAGAAGAAGGCATAATGAAAGGACCTCATCACTTTTATTCTATTTTGAAATAGAGGAATCCTCACTGAGCTTTACTAATATCCGTAAGATCTCCTACTTCAACACTTGGATGCAATTAAATCAGGTAACGCAAAAGAAAACCGATAGCGAAATACTAAGTACAGTACCACCCTGTGTTCTTTAATCGTCTGCCTCCTAAATGGTGACTCCTTTTTTTTTATAGGCTATTAGTCCTCCCAAAATTCCTCCAAACAAATGGTTGTAATGGCGATTGAATGGCTATGTAATGTCCTTGGTAAGTCTACAAACTCTCGAAGTCTACGAGCTCCTCACATGTCTACGAGCTCATTATCACACCCTTAGTAAGCATCAGCCTCTCTTCGGCATCTTCCTAACGATGTGCACAACTCAAAGTGGTTAATCACGTTCCCAAGTGTCTTTTGGGTGTTCCCACCCGACTTTATTCCCTTCGGATCATCCCATCCGAGTGTTTCCTCGTGTACACCACGAATCCTCCTGACCCACTCAGTATGGTCAACACAAGAGCGCTAGTCAATCTCCTCTTGAGTTCCTCAAAACATTCTTCACAGTTATATGTCCATTCAAACTGGACATCCTTTCTTAATAGTAGTCATAGGGATACTTATCTTAGAAAACCCCTTGAGAAACCTCCTGTAGTAACCTACTAACTCGAGGAAACTTCTTATTTTTGACACTGTCGTCGGTCACGACCATTTCTTAACTGCTTCCACTTTCGTAGGATCTACTCCTATACCCGTAGCTGAAATGACATGTCCAAGGAACGTTACCTTCTCAAGCTAGAACTCGCATTTGCTGAGTTTGGCATACAATTTATTTTCCTGTAACGTCTTTAATACAATAGATAGATGTTCCTTGTGTTCTTAGTTACTCTTAGAGTATGCAAGGATATCATCAATGAACACTATCGTGAATTGATCCAAGTATGATCGAAACACCTGATTCATTAATCCCATGAATACTGCTGGTGCATTGGTTACCCCAAATGGCATTACTCTGAACTCGTAATGACCGTATCTCGTTCTGAACGTAGTTTTAGGGATATCTTCTTCCCGCACTCCAATCTGATAAAACCTAATCTCAAATCGAACTTGGAGTACACCACTAATCCCTGTAGCTAATCGAATAGATCATTTATACGTGGAAGTGGATATCGATTCTTGATTATACTTTGGTTAAGCAACCTATAGTCAATACACAGTCGCATCAATCCATTATTCTTTTTTACAAACAAAAAGGAGCGCCCCACGGGCTTACACTAGCACGAATAAAGTTCTTATTTACAAGTTATTGCAACTGTGCTTTTAATTCTTTCAGATCGGCTAAACTCATGCGATACGGAGTCCGAGAAATGGGAGCAGTCCCCGGAATCAAATCTATCACAAACTCTACATCCCTAAGAGTAGTCCCGACAACTCCTCGGGAAAGACATTAGGAAAGTCTTTCACCACTTCAATCCGCTCCAGCATCGGTAGCTCAGCTTCTTTGTTGAGCACATTCGCTAGAAACGCTTCGTGCCCCATCTGTACATGGTGATATGCCTGTGTCGCCGATATCATCAGAATCTGGCCACATCCCCCATGGCCTATGTACTCACGGGAGTCTCCGTCTTCCGAGTTAATCAAAATGCGCTTCCTTTCGCAGTCTACCTGCGGATGGCTGGAAGCCAACCAATCCATGCCCAGAATGATCCCGAAATCATGGATCTGTAACACCAATAGATCAATAGTAAACTTCAATCCAGCTACAATCAATTCATAACCCAGACACGCATCATCAACCTAATATTCTATTCCAGTAGGGAACACAACACGCCACAATTTCATTGCCTTTCCTACTGTCCAACCATACTTCTCCATGCAGTTATATGATACAAAAGAATGTGTAGCGCCGGTATCAAACAAGGCATAAACTAATTCGCCTTGGAGTCGAACCGTACTTGAGATTATGCCGTGAGATGCAACAGCATCCGCTTCCGTGGCTGCATTCAGCCTCACTGTCTCTACAGGCCCACTGACTGATCCCCTAGAAGTAGACACAGTCAGTCCCGGTCTGTTCCCACTTCTTGGGCGTGGGGCATTTGATCCGGTTAACCTGTTACCGGAGCCTGCTCCTGGTCTTTGCCTCCCCCGCAGCCCTTGTGTCTGCCCATTCTTCTTCGACAATCTCTGCTCTCATATATATATCCTCATAAGTCATGAGCATTAGAGTTCTTAGTTGAAATCTAATTTCCGGTCTCAGTACCTCCTCGAACTTCTTGGCCTTCGCCTAAGCACTTATTGACGGTCCATACCTCAACAGAGTGGAAAACCATGCCTCATATCCATCCACTGACATCCCCTCATGCCTCAGGTATAAGAACTCCCTAGCTTTCTTTTCCCTGAATAGGTGAGGATAGAATTTCCCTAGAAACGCCATTCTGAACACTGTTCATTCTTCCCCAGAATGAAGAATCCGTGCTTCATCCTTGTTGGCCTTCCACAAGTCATTCGCTTCTCGCTTTATCGACTGTTGTACTAACATCATCTTCTCCTCTGTTGAATATTCCAACATGTCGAAAGCATTCTCCAATTCGATAATAAATTCTTCCGCCTTCTCAGGCCCTTCTTTACCCGAATAGACGAGTACTTCGAGTTTCCGAAATTGCCCGATAAGTGCAACCTTTCTCTTGCGATGTAGTTCCTCATCCCTAGGGGGAGAATTCCGCACAGCGTTACGTATGCCCTCCTCAGACATCCTGCGATCACAACAGTTGCATCATTAGTCGAAGTATTATGTCATTTACACATAATACTGCATCAACGGAAGTAGGAAACCATATAAGTTTGCTCAATACCAAGCACACTATCGTTCAATTTCGAGCAATCGACATTTACCTTCTTAAGGCAACATTCATATACTTAACTTTTCAACTGCATTATGTAGAAATCAACTGTATTTTCGGTCACTCATTTGTTTTCCGAGAAGTGTCTGTAACTCATCAAACAAGTTTGACAAACTCACGCGTATGTTCCCGCGCTTAACTTCTTTTTCCCGAGTCCAAAATCGACTTATTGATATTCTAAATTTTCAACCTTATTACTCTGAGCTTAACCCGCTTTGATACCACCTGAAAGGACCTCATCACTTTTATTCTATTTTGAAATAGCGGAATCCTCACTGAGCTTTACTAATGTCCGTAAGATCTCCTACTTCAACACCTGGATGCAATTAAATCAGGGAACGCAAAAGAAAGCCTTTAGCGAAATACTAAGTACGGTACCACCTATGTTCTTTAGTTTCAATCGTCTGCCTCATAAACAGCTACTCCATTTTTTTATAGGCTATTAGTCCTTCCAAAATTCCTCCAAACAAATGGTTGTAACGACGATTGGATGGCTATGTAATGTCCTTGGTAAGTCTACAAACTCCCGAAGTCTACGAGCTCACCACATGTCTACGAGCTCATTATCACACCCTTAGTAAGCATCATCCGCTCTTCGGCATCTTCCTAACGATGTGCATAACTCAAAGTGATTAATACGTTCCCAAGTGTCTTTCGGGTATCCCCACCCAACTTTATTCCCTTCGGATCATCCCATTCGACCTTATTCTGCGACTACGACACATACTGTCAGATTACCAATCGCACAGGGATTTCACTTCTCACTCATAATCAGCATCCGGCGACATCGCTCTCCGTCCCACATAAGCCGTTCCTCCCGACGAATCTTCTTTCAGTTTCTTCCGCGATTACGGACACAATCCGTCTGATCACATCTCCCGCGAACCTTCCTATTCTCATTTCATTTCGGACAATTGTCCAGCCCATTTGCTTCCGCCCTCAAGGCTGTCGACGACTCTATCCGAGGACGAATTCTCTACGAATTCACACGGCCACGGATCCTTCCATCCGACACGTCGTCCACGGTTATTCTCACCCGTGCTTCATTCTGAGCCATCATTTCCGCCCTAATCATTCCAGCCTTGACTGCTTATTTTCATGGATTCCCGATGGCAGATTCTTCCTATCCAGACCCTTCTCCATGATGCCCAAACAGCCTCTTGGGCACATCGAAACTTCTCACTATTCCTTCCATTTCAAGGGTCGGGGGTACCTCGCCTAACACTCCAAGGTTCGGTCATCACTTTCTCCTCAAGGGTCGGGCGTCCCATCGCCCTATCTCCAAGGGATTCGACCATCCCTCCCCTTGCAAGACCAAACCAGTATTCAAAACATACAAACATAACAGCAACACATGAAAGAGTAGCAAGATATATGTCCGGTTTGAAAAAAAAAAAAGACGACAAGAGGGGACTAAGAACTGTACCTCTTTCCACTTCCTTCGCAAAACACTTCAAGTTCTCGATGCCTCCGTATAATTTTGCTTCGGGTTGGACGCTTTAACACGTCCCTTTCTTGAGGTTCCGTGCGGAAATCTACCAGCGACGTCACCGTATCCAGCCTTCTCCGCTTCCTTCTTATGTTCTTTTCTTCCTGTTTTCCTCCACCTTTCTCTTCCTCCTGCTTCTTTTTTACTATCCCCCCTTATTATTAAGAAATCTTTCCAATTTTTATATTTCAAGTCAGCGCTCTGCTCTTTTTATCTCGCATGGGCTTAGTGTCCCTTAATGATAGCTAGGGTCCCACCATTTTCCCATTTCCTAATCACCATCAATTTAGATCTAATAAGATGTCAGCTATAATTATGGGCCAAATGATCAAGGTCTGTGGAGAGTTGTCCAAAATATTCAATCATATCTTACATTGGCATATTTATAATTACAAAATTTCGGATCATTACACTTAATGTGTTAAATTAATTCTGAAAGCAAGCCTGACGTGTTGGATTTTACTGTGGCAAAACAATTGGGATGCAAGCTTCACCCAATTTTGCCTCAAAGAGTGATGGTAGCGAGTGGCGACATGTCCTTAGAAGAGTGTATAAGATTTAGTTGTAAAATGCCCTTAAAGGCTTGTGAAGTCAATAAAAGTGGTAGAGTGGCACTTTCATCCTATGGTGCTGAGGTTTTTGCATTAGGGTAGTAAGGTACAACTTATTGTTGATTGTGATATTTCAGTGAAGGTGAGTGAAAGAACAAGAAGTAATACTAAAGGAAGTCAGCAGGTGTCATAACCCAATTTTTTTTAAAGTAAGATATCATAAAATTTGTAAAATCATGTAAAATCAAATAAAAATAATTTGTTCAGTGGATCGATAATGGTGAATTATATTTGCATTCCATTTTAATCAAATAAAATCTCATTGAGAGGAAACATAATATTGCAGTGCAAAAATGAAGGGGACCCCAAGAGCCTATAAAAGGGATGATGTTTCTTGTAAATAATTCATTCAAGGATACTATCAATTTGAAAGGAGAAGAAGAGAAGAATTCACAAGTGCGATTTATGTGAAATGGTAGTTTTTTTTTATCTTATGTGTGCTTATGACCAACATCAGGTCGCATTCCCTGGCCGGGCAAGCCCCTTTTGTTCCCTCTTCACGACATCATCACGCGGCCTCATATCAGTCCTCCATCCAGACGTCTTCGATACTCGGTAACCTCTTTCCATTGCTTCCATTTAATTATGTGAATTTGTCCACCTTTGATTCTTTTTATTTTTTCGCAACCAGCAACTATGGTCTCAGGGAACAATAATTTTGTTATTCTCATCAATGGCAACAAATATCACCGTGACTTCCACACTCGACTCACGCAAACAATGGCTCCGAGCCACAACATCAATGCACCAGCAACAAGTGCTCGCCTCCGTTAGACCCGACGAGATTCCTGTATCAACTCGCAGACGTTCGCCTCCCTACTGCGAAATCAAGTTTCTGGCATGCAGAAGGGGGGGGGGGGGAAGTCCTTAGCACCAGCAAGCAGCAACCTTGTTGTCTTTTCCTCGTAGTAGCCGATAGTCAGCATCCTTGATTGCTAAATTCGCAACAAGTAATATAGAGATGAGTGAGTTATCGTTCCTACGAGGATAGCAAATAGAATCTTTTAGCATACGCAATCGTAATTTTTATGTAGCCATGGGTTTAAAACTTTGAAATCTAATCTAATGAAAAGCAAAGATCAAAGCAAGAATTGGAATTCAGTCAATCGAAAAAGCCTAGGATCATATATCCCCTCCTTGTTTCGTTAAATCACTTTTATCGCTTATCCCAAATTCGTACTAATTCTATTTACTTATCGGATTCTCAAGTCCCTAAGTGCCTCTCCCGAGTCTAGAAAGGACTATTCCGAACCATAATAAAACCTATATCCCTATAGTAAATTACGAAGGCAAGAAACACATTAAGATTTGATCCTTTAATGGTTGCCTAGAAATATATCTTCTGATACTACTTACTAGTTAATTTGCTCCCACGATATTAATCAAGGCTATTCCACTCTTGTTCTCTCCTTAAATTCCTCTCCCGAGTTTAAATTAGGATAACACATCACTACAACTCGTTGGCTAGACGAATTACATGCATTAAGATCAAACGAAATAAGTAAAACACCCAAAGTACGAATTTGTTCTAAAATGATTTTAGTAAATTCAACTACACAAATCGGTTCAACATAATCCTAGCAAAGAAACTTTAGCCAAGCATCGCTTTAGAAATACAAATCAACGAAGAGAAAAAATCCTAGATGATAGTCTAACTCCCTTCTTGCTCTCCTTGATGAAATTCGTCCTCTCCCATACAAGAGGCGAATAAAGTACTTTTATAAATCCTAAAAGGAAACCCTCGAGAATCTTGAAAAATCTGAAATAAGATCTTTTTTCTTCTCGCGTTCATGTACTGCACGATTTTTGGGTGCAGTTGCACCAAGTTTCTGCGATAATCTGTCTATCCTCCTTCCTTTTGTGCAGCTGCACGACTTTCCTTCGTAGCTACATGGAGTCTCTGTGAGATACGCCCGATCTTCTTGTTTACGTTTTTTTCCCTAAAATAGATTCAAAATTCGACAATATCCACTTCATAGACTTTCTCTATAGGATCAACCATCTTTGTTTGATAATTTTTCTTCGTCTCCTTTGAGTTTGGTAGAAACATTCTCCTTATGACCAATCATTACCTCTTTGGGAATCAATTTTCATTTTTCATTTAGAGTTGGTAGAAATCTTCTTTTTAGGATCAACTATTCCCTTTGGGAATCCATTTTCGCCTTTCCTTTATACTTGGTAGAAACCTTCTCTTTAGGATCAGACATTTCCTTTTGAAAATCGACAACTTTCAACTTATTCGAACAATTAAATGCCACATGTCTTGGTTGCTTGTCCTGTTGGCAAAATACTACTATTACCTTTTTATTACATACGTAGAACCAACATCATAATGTTCACTTTCTTCTTGTTGGGACACACCTTCTTGGAGTGGCCCTCCTTTTTGTAGCTCTAACAGATCTTTCTCTTTGAAGCAGGATCAATCTACAAGTTTTCCATAAAGAGAGTCAACTATTATTTTTCTTATAAGGAATATATTTAATGTCAATTTTTTCCTTATTGTTTGCAATGAAAATTTCTTAGTTGTCAAGAAGATGTAAAAGGCCTTCATTCCATATTACAAGGCAAACACCTCCTTTTCATGTATTAGGTATTAGAGCTCATAGCCCTTGAAACTACCTGACCAATTCTGGCATTTTTCCTTTCAATTTTATAATCGCTCCACATAACTCTTCCTTATCAAAAGGTAAGAAAAGTTGGAGTAACCCCTTAACCATTTCCTACCCTTTGAGTGGCATGAGTTTCTTCATCTTCCCACAACCAATGATTTTAAAAAGATGTTTTCTTAGAAATCATTCCTAAATCTAGGGATAAATTTTTCACAAACTTGCGAGAATAGTTAATAAATTCACAGAACCCTTGGACTTGCTTTATATCCTCAAGTTTTCCAGGAAAAATCAATGATTTTCTCGACAATGTGATTTTGCAATTTGATTTTTCCTTTTCCATTCCATGCCTAGAAAGTCAATAGACTCTTTAATACAATTTGTGTTTATTTCAAATAGAATCATGCTTTCTTGTCTGAAGACATCAATAACCTTGTCAAGGTGTCTCATGTGTTCATCTTCAATTTGATTGAAAACAACAAACCAACTCATGACTTTCTTCACCCACTTCTACTCTCATCATGAATAGATGTAAAGTCCAGATATCATAATCATCTTCAGAGCTTGTTACGTAATTGGAAACAACCTCATAGATAGATATTGCATCCGAGTTTAAGTCGAAAATATCTTTCTCATCTATTGGTTCACAAGCAAAAACTTCTTCATTAGGATTTCTGCCATCAAGAAAAACCATTCTTAGTCCTTCTCTCCTTTGATTCTTCTAAGGAAATGAATCCACTTTGTGAGCTTTTGATCCACAAAACCAATAACAGTTACAGCTGCTCAATGGTTTCCCTTAATGACATTTAGATTCTCTATATGCTGGCTTCAATCCAAGCTTTGGCCTTAAAGTTATCTCATTTTCTTACAAACCTTTTGGATTGGGTAGCAGGACTCAGTCTTTGGAAATCCTTTTTCGGTCCTAATTTCATTTTATTATATCCAATAATTTTTCTCTTTTTTTAAAAGTATCATGTCCTCTTTCATTCACCTAGAGCATCACAACGATATCTCCCAAGCACACAGTCAATCTGATAACAACAACTCTTGTTCAGGTAAGGAAGCTTCTTAGTTACTTCATTCATCTGGAGCTCAGTACACGCCTTTGTTATCACTTTGTCGCCAAAATTTTTTTCCTAGTTCAGGGACTATATTTTCTTTACCGATGAATAACTAATAGGCCTTTTATGCAATATTCGGCCAAGGTTTTGGAAGTTATGCAAAACAAAACATTCTGAATATGAACTATGGAGATATCGTGTCCAAATTAGTAATATTTTTGAAACTCGCGGATGCTGTTATCAAACAGACACCTTACAATAGCAACTTTACAAGAGAAGTTAAAGATTGACTTTTTTCACAGTCTCAGTGGAAATGGAAATACACCATCAATGGTCAGCGCTTGATCTATCTTTTCCTTGATGTCCGTATGGGCACCAAATATTTCCAATATTTATGCGTTATTCCTTGAGGGAAGCAACACATAATTCATAGACTGAAACAAGGGATAATATCCGAGTAGATGTAGTCACTCGAATCAGTTGCGACCACTTTTGTCCTTTCATATGCATTTTTTTTGCAATCTATTTCCAGAAAGGCATCAAGGGTAATGATAGTCTTTAGATTATTATCACTATAAATGAATTCCGATTTTGCTCTACGAGAATATTGTTTTTCCCGTAAATTTCCCCCTTCATAGTTACCAATTCATTGAACGTTATGTTGTCCAAATGATTTGGAGTTTCTTTTGTTAGACCTAGGCATTCCTTATGTCTTTTGCCAACTCACCACTTTGTGAGTTTAGTTTGTATCTCGTCGTTGTGGGGTCTAAAATGTAAAGTGCTACTGACTCCTTGTACATTTCATTTACATTCTTATGTTAATCAGGTTTGGAATTTCTTGCTCCCAATTTCAACTTTTCAACTTGTTGTTCAGTTGAACTTGTCAGTCGAGAGGTTACTTCAATCCTTTCAAACCTTTTCAAACCTCTTTATTTTTTCGTGCATCTTATTTATGATTTCATCTACTTCTTCGCTTATTATTTTCTACTCTATAAGTTTTTATGAATTCCATCGGATAATCAATTAAGTTAAAAGGTTATTTATGTCTACTAATTCCAAAAGCATTTGCTCTAAACTCTGGGACGAAATCTAATTTTGAAAAGTTCCAAAAGGATTTCCATACAATTTATCTTGGGAGACTAAAATCTAATTTTCAGACCATAAAAAATTTTCTAATGAATTCTATGGAAACTAGTTAAAAGTTTAGGCATTAGAGTTTATTGAAAAAATATTTAATAATTTGAGCTAAATAAAATATTTGTAGATTTACTATCCTGTCAAATTATATTCCATTTGGAAATGGGGCGACAAAGGTGGGGTCGACACTTTTGGGGGAGAACAGGGGTATGTACCAAAAATGGAAGCCAAAATGAAGATGATGATGAGGAAGAAGATGTTGATGATAGTGAGGTGGCCTTTCGAGAACAAACTTGTCGGGTTTCAGATTGGTTGTAATTGTTTTTCCTCCCCCACACAAACAGACGAGGGACAAGTACAGTAGTTGTTGTAGTAGCATGATATGAGCCCTGCGTGGTAAGAAAGGGAACGGAGTTTGGGGTGTGTGGGGGCCGGGGGGAGGGTGTTGGAAAGTCAAAGAGTCCTTTGTCCACCGTTGATGTCTTTTCCTATTTTTGGTGGGGACTGGCATGAACACCGATGTTGGTTTATGAGTATGAATGAGTTGCCATGTGCAACTCCTTTCCTTTGAGATGAGACGAGAAGAGAAAGATCAGGATCCGATTCCTCCCATCCAATATTTAATCAATTCTTTTAGATAATAATAAAAAAAAAGAAACCTCATTCATACAAGCCTTTTTCTTGACATCAATATTGGCATCTATAAAACCATGAATTTTTATTTAAAAAAAAAAAGAAAAAGAAAAGGAAGAGTAGAAGAACAGGGCAACACAGTGGTGGTGGAGGACGAAACACCTCAGATGAAATCAGTAATTCCACCACCACCGCCAAGTGGAGGGGAGGGGATTTGATTCCAGGGGAGGAAATCTTGTCGATCCCACCACCAGGGGGAGGGGGATTCACTCATTCCCCTTCCCCCACAACTTTTCCATCGCCATCCAAATCTCCGGGGAAAGATGGCAGATTTTCCATGTCCGTCTCTTCGGCCTTACGTGAGGACACTCCCCCTCTCCTCCTCTTTTGTTTTGGGTTGGACGTGATTATGACCAATCCCCACCATCACCACCACCAACGGCTGAACGCTCCTTCCGTTTTGCTTATGATGATTCCCTCCCGAACTATATGTTATTCAGAAAAGTATTAAGACGGAGAAAAGGCCGATTGCTGATTGTTTCTGTTGGTATTATTTTGTAAAGTTGGGTTAGATAAAGGGAGAAGAAGAAACTGAAACTCTTACCGGGGAAAGAAAGCGCAGATGAAAAAGAAAGAAAAGATGGGGTTTAAGAAAACAAACAAGAGATGTATGTATTAAAAAATGGCAAAATATCAATTTATGGCTTCAAGTTTGAGCCAACTTTTTGTTTTGTCATTAACTTAGTTTGTTATATAATTTTGTTCCCAACTTTTGTTTTTATTTTGATTTTGGCCAATTTTATCGTGCGTAAGCCAAACAGACCTTAATAGACAATTTTCATTTATCGACTAAAAATGGAAAAAAATTTCAAAAAATATGAAATAATATTGAAACATTTCATTTGTATTTTTTTTATAAAATTTTGATGGACAAATCAAGTGAATTGGAAGCATAAGTTAACGATAGTTGCTGATATTGTTAAAAAATATGAAAAATCGATGAAGTTCGGATAATGTTCTATTAGGGGATGACTACTACGGATAAAGTAGATTATGTGACGAATGAATGAGAGGTCGAAACTCAACTATTATAAGACATGTGTCAGACTATATTAAGGCCTTTTTTGGCTTTCGCTAAAAGAAATTCATGATTGACCAAAATAAAAATAAAAATAAAAGTTGGTGACAAAATTATATAACAAACTAAGTTAATGACAAAACAGAAAATTGACTCAAAGTTGAGGCCATAAAAGTATATTTTGCTTTAAAAAATCATTGAAAGGGAGGGGGGGGGGGCAAGGAAGAAAACAAAAGCTGACGTATCAAAATCATAGACGTTTTTCTTCAGTCACACAACAACGCTCTCCTCGTGATGAATGAAATAATAATAAATACAGACACACAAACTTCTCCTCTTCCTTACCCATTAATTTATTCATATTCCCCAAATTAATTATATATAAAACAAATACCAATTCCTTCTAAGCCGGCGATGCCGACGCCGGTCAGCGCTGCCAGGCAATGCCTTACCCCGGAGGCCGCCACCGCCCTCGACGGGGCCGTCTCCGTCGCCAGGAGGAGGAGCCACCCCCAGACCACTTCCCTCCACGTCGTCTCCGCCCTCCTCTCCCTCCCCTCCTCCTCCCTCCTCGACGCCTGCTGCCGCTCCAGGAACTCCGCCTACTCCCCCCGCCTCCAGTTCAAAGCCCTAGAACTTTGCCTCTCCGTCTCTCTCGACCGCGTTCCTTCCTCCGCTCAGCTCCCCGACGACCCTCCCGTCTCCAATTCCCTCATGGCCGCTATCAAGCGAGCCCAGGCCAACCAGCGCCGCCAGCCCGAGAATTTCCACCTCTACCACCAGATGGCTCTGCAGTGCTCCTTCTCCTCCTCTTCTCCCGCTACCAGCCCTTCTTCGATCAATAACATGATCAAGGTCGAGCTCCAGCATCTTATCCTCAGCATCCTGGACGATCCCGTGGTCAGCAGGGTGTTTGGCGAGGCGGGGTTCAGTAGTACCGAGATTAAGCTCGCCATCGCCCGGCCTCTGCCTCATCTTTTTAGGTATGGCAGGCCGAGGGGAGGCGCCCCGCTGTTCCTGCCAGACGGGCAGGAGTTCGGTCCCGGTGGTCGGAGGGGCCTGGGGTTCAATTTCCCGTTCCCGGTGTTTTCCGATGTGAACGAGAATTGCAGGAGGATAGGGGAGCTTCTAGTGAGGAGCAAGGGGAGGAATCCTCTGCTCGTGGGGGTTTGTGCTATCGATGCTCTCCGGAGCTTCATCGAGAGCGTGAAGAGCAAGAAGGAGGGTTGTTTGCCCATGCAGTTATCTGGGCTGAGCGTGATATCTGCTGAGGATGGCCTGTCGAAACTAGTTGCTCAGGAAAAGGTCGATGAGGCACGATTGGAATTGGTGTTTGGTGCGGTCAGTGATGCTGCAAGGCAGTGTTCTGGAGCTGGCGTGCTCGTGGATTTCGAGGATCTGAATTGTTTTGTGAGCGATCGGGTAAATAGCGATGTGGTTAGTCTCATGGTTTCTCGATTGGCGAGATTGTTGGAGGTATGCAGTGGAAAGGTATGGTTCATTGGGGCCACAACCAGTTATGATACGTACCTCAAGTTCTTGAGCAGATACCCATCAGCCGAGAAGGAATTGGATCTGCAGATCCTTCCGATCACGACACTACGACCTTCCGCAGCGGAATCGGGTCCTCGGTCCAGGTCAGAAGCTTACTCCATGCTACCCTTTCTCATGGATGCACTAAATATCTATAACCGAGCTTTCGATGTTCTCTAGTTCTGACAATATTAAAATTTTTTTTTAAGTGATTTAGGATTGTGCTTTTGGTGACTTTCTGAACTGAATAGAATATGCATTGTTTTGTCTTTTCTTGATCTGTCACAATGAGTTCGTTTTTTTGTCCTCTCCTACTTAACTTAACTGGAGGCGTGCTGAAGGCATCCACTGACTGGAATTTGGGATGGGCTTTAAGATCATTCTCGCTTTCCCGACTGGGATTTTTCCAAATGATTCAGCTTCTATTTTATTGATGCAGTTTGATGGAATCATTCGTTCCTTTTGCGGGTTTCTTCTCCTCCTTGTCGGAGTTGATTATTCCGGTCTCGGGGAATTCATATCAGAGTGTGCCCTCTCAAGACGAACTTAACAAGACGAAGACACAGGAAGCCATTTCTGTGACCAGAGAAGGTGCTACAGCCTCGGTGGCAGATCAGTATCAGTGTAGTCTGCCTTCGTGGTTGCGTATGGCGGAGCTTGGTACCAAAGCCGTCTGTGCAAAGGTTCATTAAATGCTCTTGTCATTCAATACTTTGCGGTTTTCTTCCTTGTCCTAAGAAGTTACTACGCAGGAAGGTTACATTGTCGCTTGTTGAAGTATAGCCTGCCTGACTTCAACAGTTGCTCGGCTTATGTAATTTGTTGGTTTTTGTGACAGAATAAGAATGACGGATCAAGTGAGACAGCTTGTACACTTCAGACAGAAACAGAACTTATGTCTGCCAAGGAGAGTCAGCAGAAAGAAAAAAGTCGGAGCTTGAGCAAAACTGATTCATGCCTATTGGCCAGTTCTTCCATGTCCACAGGGTCGCAGAAAGCAATGACTTCACAACATGTCACAGAGTCATGTCAGGTTCCTAAAAGTCAGAATGAGAATTTCCTGTCCAAACACATGGAGAGACCTTCGAACGTTGAGCACATTGATTCACACGTGTTCAAATCCCCCAACCTCAGCTGGTGTAATTCAAGCACAGATGATGGTGGGCAAACCTCTCCCGCATCTGCAACTTCTATACCTACAACCAGCTTAAGTTCAGGTGCCAACTGTGCTTCCGAAGCCACATCTTTGACTGCTCCACGAAATCAGCTGGTCTGCCAGAGTCCTCAGGGAAGCAATTCATTCAAGGAAATCATCCCTGGAAATCTAAATTTACCGCGATCTTCATGTGGCCTATCTCCCGATATCAATGTAATGGACTTCAAGATGCTTTACGGAGATCTTATCCAGAAGATGGGAAGGCAGGCAGAGGCTGTGAGATCCATATGTGAAGTCCTTTGCCGAGCAAGACGTGAAACACGTTGTAAAGCTGCTCTGAGAGGAGACCTATGGTTTACTTTTCTAGGGAGCGATAGGATCGGGAAAATGATAATTGCCTCTGCCCTCTCCAATATCCTTCGCAAACATCTGATCTATGTTGACCTATGTCCCAGAGGAATTCGGTGCCATGATGTGATATTCAGTGAAAAGATGAGAAGTTATGATAGTAAGTACAGAGGAAAGACCACCGTGGATGTCATAGCGGGAGAGTTGGGCAAGAATCCCTGTTCCATTATTTTCCTAGAAAACATCGAAAAGGCCGATGAACAGTTGCAAAATAACTTGTCCCAGGCTTTCTGGAGTGGCAAATTCTCGGACTCGTACGGTAGAGAAGTGAGCATGAATAACGCTGTCGTCATAGCAGCCTCAAGTTTAGTTAGGGTTGGGGGAGTCCTGTCTGTAGTGGAGGAATTAGGTCGACACTCAGAGGATAGAGTGCTAGGGTCAGAGTGCTGGCAAATGAAGATATTGGTTGAACGTGCTACATCGGAAGATTCTGTTGACAATCACGATCCAATTCCATGTATGTTGAAGACACTAGCAAACAAAAGAAAGCTCCCTGGTGCAAGTGAGAATGTCGTGTTGCTTGAGACCTCGGAGACTGTCAAGCGGGCAAATATGAATCTGTGTAGGGGGCTTGACTTGAATCTTCCTGCAGAAGGGGAAGAAGCTTTTCATGGAGACGATGATGGTGCAAGTCCCAATGATACCGATGCCTTCTCGGGCAACTTGGGTGGATGTTTGTCTGAATTCCTCGACCGGATGGATGGAGAGGTGAGTTTCAAACCACAAGACCTTGAGGCTCTTGCCGATGACATATTCAAGGGGGTGAAGAACAGTTTCCAAAGACACGCTGGCCCAGGATGTTCCCTTGAAGTCGACTCAAAAGTCCTCGACCAGCTACTATTGGCGGCATACCTATCCAACAGCAAAAATGCCTGGGAGGAATGGTTGACGCAAGTCCTGGACAGGGAGTTTGCAGAAGTCAGGAATCGATTCAAACTCGCTCAAGGAACCATTGTCATCAAATTATTAACTACTGGCGAGCTGTTGTCCGAAGATCAGGCCTTCGGCGGCCATGCACACCTCCCCTCGAGAATTATAATACATCCATGCCCGTCTCTAGACTTAGCGAGCTGCCCGACGTCATAACATTTGATCTGTTAATGAAGTAAATATCGTATATATGATAGATTGTAAAGTATATACAGGTTGGTAATATTTTTCCTTAGCTTATATATATTCGTCGTATAATTAATCGACCTAATTCGACGTTCAAACATAAAAATATTACAAATATATAAATATATATTCGATTCATTCATGGTCCGATTTCTTTATTTTGTTATATATTTATGTCCTTAATTTTTGTTATTGTAATTATTTTCCCTATGGTGGACGCGTTACGCAACGTCCATCGTGGTTAATTTGAGTCCATGTATACGTAGACATTAAATAATACTTGGAGTTTAATATTAAAAGAAATATAAATTGTTCTTCCTCAAATTGAAGACCAAGAAACCCTAATCCTATTTTAAGCGCGTTGTTAGTTAAGAAAACAATAATTTACTTATAATTCTTCACTTCTCTACTTTCAGTTCTTTATAAGGGTAACAAGCATCAAGTCAATGCTAGTTGCCACAATTCACCACGATAGTCAACCTCCCATTCACAATTCGAAAATTTGGACAATTACTTATCATCAATAAACAATCCAACAATTCATGGTTCAACAACTACCGCATTAAATTATTATTTACACTGTAAGTTAAGATCTAATCTCCGAGAGCACAACAAGCCTACACTTTATCGGAATCGTCAACACTCCTCCACAGTTTCCTCTTCCTTCTTTCGATCATCTTCACTTCAAGTGTTTCCATTCTTCTTATGCATTCTCACTACCACGCGTCAAGTCCTCACCCGTAACAGCACCCTTGTCCTCAAGGTTGACACTAGGAAATCGTTGTTGGAGATCACAAAGAGGTTCCCAATCATAATGACTTCCTTGCCTTGTGAATTAGGGAGACCCTTAATGAAATCCATGCTTATTTCATTTCATATAGTTGAAGGAATAGGCAAAGGTTGTGATAAACAAGCAGAAAAAGTGTTGTCATACTTACACCTCTGAGATATTTCACACTGTCGAACACATCTTTTTCCATACCTTTCCAAAAACAAAAACTAGAAATCCTTTTAAAAGTAGCATGAACACACGAATCACCTGTTGTAGAAGATGTATGGAACAACTTTAATATTTGTTGTCGTTACTGCAGGTCCTTGCCAACCACCACTCTATTATTCTTAAGCAACATATCATGTTTCCAAACAAATGGAATAGGGAAACCCTGCCTAGCTGCTTGAATATGTTTCCAACTTCTTGTTGTAAATCAAAATATCGTCAAGAACACCAACAAAAACCGCTGAATGAAGGGTTTGAAAATATCATTTATCAAGCTCTGGAACATGAAAAGCACATTTGTCAACCCAAAGGGCATTACTAAGAACTCATCGGGTCTATCATAAGTACGAAATACAGTTTTAGCAGCATCCTCAAGTCAAACTCTTATTTGATGATACTCCGATCGCAAATCGAATTAAACTAGCAAGAACCATTCAATTCGTCTAACTCCTCGATGACTGGAATGGGGAATTTGTCCTTAATGGTCTTATTGTTAAGTTCTGTGTAATCCACATACATCTTCCAGTGTTGTGTTTTTTCTTGGCCAATACAATCGTGGGTAAAAAAAGGATTGACACTAGGTTGTGTAACCCCTGAAGACAACATATCTTGTGCCATTTTTTCAATAACATCCTTTTGAGCACTAGAATACCGATATAGTCTCAAACTTAATCCATTCACTCCCTCTTCTAAGTGAATCGCATGATCATGTTGCCGAAAGGTGGCCAGCAATTAGGTCCTCAAATAACTCAACATAATTGTATAATACATGTTGTCGTGGGTGGATCCATTTTCCTGTTCCATCAAAAGTCAATATCCCCCTTTGACGATAAAGCATTGGTTTTGAAAAAATATAAGAGTCACCACTAACTTGTTTTAAGTTTAAGTTAGAAAAAAATGTAAACATTCGTCAAGGTTCGGGAATTAAAGATTACTAAATTACATGCATACATCACAAATAAAAGGGAGCGTTAAGATTATGTGTTTCTAAATACCTAAACTCATTAGAGCTAGGTTTCAAAAAGAGTCATTAAAAACAACTCTTGAGCCCGTGAACTAAAGGACATCATTTTTAGGAAAAAGAATTGTTCATTAAAATTATTTGGGCAAAACTCAAACAATCACAGATTTTTTAAGGCCCATAACAATTTCTTAGCCAAATAATTCGACAAAGAATCAAATGAAGGATGAGCTTTGTTTGTACCATTTCTCGCTCTTCTTAAAATAGAACGCCCTTGTTAGCGTTTGTACCACAGTGCTGTTTTAGAATAAGTTTACGATGAACCTAGCGAACCGTTGCTGCCGAACGCTGATAAGTGTGAAGATGTCTTTAAAGGGTCTTGAACTTCGAGAATACAAATGAACCCTCGAATATAAATATAATCGTTGATTTAAATGGGGTACGTGCCTTAATTGTTCGCAAGGTACGCCCCGAGAATTATCTTCCTTCGTGGGCGGAAAGAAGCCCTCCTTTCTTCTTCTCTTCTTCTTTTCACAGATTTTGGGCATTCTTTCCACATTGATCAATTCACTGGGCCAGGCATACATGCGCATCAACAGACTTGGAAAAATCCGCGGATCCTCCTCCGATGACCTATTACTAGGTATGTGTTTCCTCCCTCAGATGCTCTTCTCGCCCAGACTTTTGATGCGACTAAAATAGAGAGAAGATGGACAGGTGGCCGAGAGAGGTAGGGGGTTGGACGCCAGGAGGAGGTGGGATGCCGAATCGCCGATTCATATAGAACTTGGACTTGGGGAAGCGGCTGGTCCTCGTTTGTTGGACTCGGGATTGAGGAGGCTATGAATCGAAAGCTTGGACATCAGGTGAGGAGGATAGCCATCAAGACGGATCCAGTGGAGACAGCTTGGGCCAGATCTAGGAGGTACACACGGAGGGATCTTGGTTGCCGGATAGATGGCCGCAGTGGGGTGTTGCCTATGAACGAAGGTTGCAGCCAACTCGGGGTGAATCACGGCAAAGAGCCGCGTCTGGGTGCACCCGTCATGGATGTTGCCACTGAGACGTCAGATGGTTAAGCATTCATGACAGAGGAGGAAAATCGTTGCGGCTAAGAATTTGCTCGTTGCAGCCGATGTGTTGGAGCTTAACTTGGTAGTTGGCGACAATCGATCAAGAACAATTGGATTACAAAGAACACTATGCGAAGGATGAAGAAAGAGGAATTTGCACAGCTTTAAAAACTCCTCCACACTATTGCAAATTTATATAGAAGTAACTCTAGGCCATTCAATTCACCGAGCATTAACCTCGTCCGTTTCTCGGCCATTAAACTCACCGAGCATTAACCCCGTCCGTTTCTCTTTCAAGCAATTAACTCTCAGCCATTACAATGGATTAATTCTAATAAATCACGCCCTAATCCCGTTGTACCTGAACTATTCCAGGCTTCTGTCTCATCTCGATGAACTTCACGCGCCCGAGTGCTTTTGTGAGAATGTCGGCCAGTTGCCTGTCAGTGCCGATGTGTTCGACCTTCACCTTTCCATCATCGATGCACTCCCGAATGTAATGAAATTTTGTATCGATGTGCTTACTTCTATCATTGAACCGTGTTCTTGCTTAGCGCTATCGCAGACTTGTTGTCCATCAACAACTTCACCCGAATCGGAGCTTACGCTATCACTTCACCTAATAAACGACTTAGTCACATTCCCTGACATGTCGCCGCCGCCGTCGCCGCAATGTACCCCGCCGCACAGGATGAGAGTGGCACAACCTTTTGTTTCTGTGACATCCATGAGACAAGACCTGACCCGAGAAAAGATGCGATGCCCGTCGTACTCCTTCGATCATCAACATTACCGGCGAAATCGCCATCACTGAACCCAATAAGCGTAGGTTGTAGACTAGTTTCCTTCTTGTAGTTGCGTCCATATCCAATTGTCCCACTCAGGTACCATAATATGTGTTTCACCACCGCCCAATGATGTGCTCCGGGCGCTTCCTTGTATCTGCTAACGATGCCCACAGAATAAGCGAGATCAGGCCTGGTGTTAACAATGTACCGTAAACTACCGACGACGCTCCTATATCTCGTGGCGTCCACGATCACACCACCTTCCTTCTTGTTCAATTTTAGCCAGTTCTCCATGGGGCTTTGACAAGGATTGCAATCACTCATCCCCGCCGACTCAAGGATCTTAGCCGCGTAAGAACTCTCACATAGTGTGATCTCACCTTTTCTTTGTTTCACCTCGATGCCCAAGTAGTAACTTAGAAGCCCGAGGTCACTCATGTTGAAGCGTTGCATCATCTCCTGCTTGAAATCAACAATGCCACAGATGTCCGGCCTAGAGATAATCAAATCATCGACGTACACGCCGACCAGCAAGAAAGAGTGTTGATCCCTTATTTTGTAAATCGCGTGCTCCAACTTGCTCTGTTTGAATCCGAGCACAATCAACGCCTTGTCCAGCCTTGCATTCCACGCCCGTGGCGCCTTCCTCAGCCCATAGAGTGCCTTGTGAAGCTTGAGCACTTGCTTATCACCGTTGCCGACGATGAAACCTGGAGGCTAATGCACGTAGACATCCTCAGCGAGATCACCATTCAAGAATGCAGATTTCACGTCCATGTGATGAACCTCCCACCCGCCGTGTGCTCCGAGCGCAATCAACAGTCGCACGGTTTTGCATGCGCGCCACTGGAGCAAACACCTCATCGAAATCCACCCCCTGGCGCTGAGCATATCCGTTCGCAACCAAGCGAGTTTTGTACTTGACAATGTTTCCCGCCGGGTCATTCTTGACTTTAAAAACCCATTTTAGCCCTATGGTTAGATGTCCCGGCAGCAACATTGCAGTCTCCCATGTGTTGTTCTCCAGAATCGCCTCCATCCCCACCTCCATAGCCTGACGCCAACAATCTTTAATGCTTGCTCGATATTGTTCAGCTCCTTAGCAGCTAGCAGACAAAGCCCGCTGTACTCGAAGTCGTGGACCTCATCTGTGGTGCCGATGATATTCGAGATCGTGTGGAACCTAAGTCCCACACCATCTGAATCGATGGCGCCCTCAGTTGGTGGAGATGCCCACTGTACATCGGTAGAATTCGATGGTATAGCAACTAGATCGTGCACTGGACTCTCCGCAACAGCAATTGGTGATGTCAGGTGTGGGGCAGCCGCCGAAATCGGCGTTGCGGGCATCATTGTCTGTCGTTGGATGACCAATAGTGGTCATGTACTCCACAGTGAAAGTTCTCGTCGAGCTCCCGTGTTCACCATCGCTCCCTTCTGTCTAGTTCCATGCTTTCCGCTCATTGAAAACGACGTCCCAGGTTTAGCTTCTTCCATACCCGATCGTACACCCTACATGCCTTTGTCCCGGGTTCATAACCGAGGAACACGCTCGGAACCGATCTGTCCGCCAGCTTCGTCATGCCTGGGCCGACCCTTTTCACATACGCCACGCATCCGAATGTGCGCAGATGCCGGATGCCGGGCTTTCGGTTGTACCAAGCCTCATATGGAGTTTTACCGTCAAGTCTCCTAGTCGACGATCTATTAAGGATGTACACAGCGGTCTTCACCGCCTCGTCCCAAAATTATGTCGGTACTTGCATGGACTTAAGTAGACAATGCGCCATTTCCACCACAGTTTGATTTCGCCTCTCAACAATACCATTTTATTGAGGCGAATAAGGTGTGGTTGTGAAATATTTGATGCCGTCCTCGTCGCAATAGTCGCGAAATTGGGCAGAATTGAACTCGTCACCGCGATATGAACGAAACACCTTGAGCCGGCCACCCAGATCATTCTCCGCGCCCACCTTGATACTTTCAAAATACTTGAACGCCTCGTCTTTGGACTCTAGCAGCTCCAGCCACATGAATCGACTGTGATCATCGATAATCAACAGAAAGTACCTCCGTCCCCCTGGTGTCGGTGGCAAGATCTGACCGCACAAATCGCTGTGGAGCAGTTCGAGACCCCGCTCCGCTCTGTACGTTGTGGTGTGCGGGAACGGAGTGCGGTGCTACTTTCCAAGAGCGCAGCCATCACAAAACTGCTCCCAACGCTCAATCACAGGCATGCCCTCCACCATCTGCTTGATCCCGAGATCACGACGCGATCGAAAGTTGAGGTGCCCAAATCGAGCTTGCTACAACCACGCCACATCGCTGATCTTGGACAGGAGACACACCGGCGCACTCAAGTTTAGCTTCAATGTATACAACATGTTCTTGGCGCGCGCCGCATGGGCCAGCAATGCGCGCTCACGATCAAACACTCGCAGCACGCCATCGTCAATGATAATCTTGCATCCTTCTTCTTCCAACTGTCCAAGACTTATGATGTTAGTTCTCAAACGTGGAATGTAATATACCTCGGTAAAGATATTTTGCTCGTTGTTCTTGCAGGCCATCATCACGGTATCAAGCCCACAGATATCCACAATTGAGCCGTCGCCGAAACGAACTGAACCATGGACATTTTCATTGGGGGTTGCGAGAGCTGCTCTGCACCCAATCATGTGGTTTGTAGCTCCAGTGTTGAGATACCATGTGTCGTCATCGCACTCCACCGGGAACACGCGCTCCTCATTGAGAAACATGTTCTGAGTCGTGGTGCAGACAACATTGCAAGCACGGGCAAGGAGCAACGTGGGTTGCTCGACATCGGCTTTGGCGAGATGAGCTTCCTCGCGCTGCTCACGCCGGCTTCCGATACTCCTTGGCCCAATGGCCATAAACGCCTCAGTTGCGGCTCTTCCCCTTTCGCCATAGAGTTCCTTCAGAGGTCTTTTCGGTGGTGCTACGACCATCATTCCGAGAGGCGCCTTGTTCTTCTGTGAGCCTGACCGCTGGCCTTCTTACCGTTTGATGAAGAATCACCTTGCAACTGATGCTTCCACTTGGCAAACCACTCCTCCTCAACGAGAAGCAACCGCCCGGCTTTGTTGTGGACGTTGCCGCCACTATCAAAAAGATCCTCCACAGCACGCAACCGCCTGACCAACTCCTCGATTGTCATTGTGCTAAGATCGAGCAAGGTTTCAATCGAAAGAGCGATCTGGGAGTACCGAGCTAGCACAACGCGAAGAAATTTCTTCACGACATGGACCTCCTCCATCGAATTTGCATAGCGAAATCGTCGACGCCCTCACCGTCCTTGAAGGCAATGTTCTCGAACTCTTTCAACATCGCCTCCTAGACCCGAGCGACACCCATCTGCATTGTCTTCACCGCCTCCCACGCATCCTCGGTGCTTTCCTTCACCGAGAAGATCGAGAGCATCTCAGCCGGCACGGCGCGAAGGATCGCAGTCAAAGCGAGTCTGTCATCATGCCGATCAACCTCCTTGGTCTTGATGGCCTCCCATTTCCCTGCGCCTCTAGATTGACTTGCATCACAAGAGTCCATTCGTTGTAGTTCGTGTGTGTCAATGATGGGTACACAATTAAGCCGTTTATCTCCTTCACAACACGTGATATGCCACTGCCATCTTGGGCTATGAGGTCCCTCTGGTGCGGGGAGTTGTCGCCAGACATGATCGGCTAACAGTCCACCTTACTGGCTCTGATGCCACGTGTTGGAGTTTAACTTGGTAGTTGGAGACAATCGATCAAGAACAATTGGATTACAAAGGACACTATGCAAAGGATGAAGAAAGAGGAATTTGCACAGCTTAAAAAACTCCTCAACACTATTGCAAATTTATACAGAAGTAACTCTCGGCCATTCAATTCACCGAGCATTAACCCCGTCCGTTTCTCGGCCATTAAACTCACCGAGCATTAACCCCGTCCGTTTCTCGGCCATTAAACTCACCGAGCATTAACCCCGACCGTTTCTCTTTCAAGCAATTAACTCTCAGCCGTTATAATGGATTAATTCTAATACGATGCAGCCTCATATTTGACCGAGTGAGGTAACGGGTCCTGGACTACTTGAAGCGTGGTTGTTGATGATGAAGCATGGTGACTGTGGCTGGAGCTTCAAATCTGAAGAAGAGTCCGCGGGGTTGGCTTCTTTAGGAACACCGAGCCTGAAGTGGCTTAGGCAGTGGGGAGGATGTTGATTATCGGCTACTACAGGGTAAGGACAACAAGGTTGATGCTTGCTGGTGCCAGGAACTCTCCCCCACCGCCTTTCCGCTGGCCAAAAACGCGGGTTCGCCGTAAAGAGGCGAACGTTCGCAAGTTGATACAGGAATCTAGTCGGGTCTAATGGAAGTGAGCACCTGTTGCTGGTGCGTCGATATTATGGCTGTGAGCCACGGGACCATATTTGTTGTTGGCTTGAGCCGAGTGTGGCTGTCACAGTGGTATTTGTTGCCATTGATGAGAGTAGCATAATTATTGTTCTGTGCGACCATAGTTACTGGATGCGAAAAATAAAAAGAATCAATGGTAGACAAATTCATAGAATTAAACAGAAGCAAAGGAAAGAGGCTATCGGGTGTCGAAGACGTCTGGATGGAGGAGTGATCTGAGGCCACCGTGATGATATAGTGAAGAGGGAATAAAAGGGCCTCAGTTGGCCAAGGAATACAATATGATGCTGGTCATAAGCACACATTAGACAAGAACAACAACCTTTTCACAGAAACCGCGATTGTGAATTCTTCTCTTCTTCTCCTTTGGGATTGATAGTCTCCTTGAATGATGTTTTTAGAAGAAATACAATACGATATTTTGTTTCCTCTCAATGAGATTTTGATTTGATTATAATGAAATGCAAATATAATTCACCCTTATTGATCCATTTAACGGATTTATGACAGTTTCCCTCTTTGTGAGGATATCTGACCAGATGTTCGAACAAAGAATTCATGATTGTCCAATTTTTTGGAAAACGAATGTCAAGGTGTAATGTTTGTTGGTACGCCTTACCAAGGTAGAGAATGGCATTGCGCTTGTTAGTAAACGCTTAACCAAAGATATGTAAATGGGCATTGTGTTTATTCGTAAACACTTAACCAGGAATGAAGATGGCATTGCACTTGTTCGTAAGCACTTAGCCAAGATGGAGTTGATATCGCGTTTGTTAGTAAATTCTTAACCAAGATAGAAGTTGGTGTCACGTTTGTTGGTAAATGTTGAACCAAAGTGGGGGCTGGTATAGTTGGTAAATGCTCCACCTAATTGACTTAGAAATGATATCACATTTGTTAGTAAACGTTTTACGGTATGCTATCGCGTTTGTTCGTAGACGCTTTATCGAATGGTGTTGCATTTATTAGTAAATGCTTAAACGGATAGAGGTGGGTATTGTTTTTGTTCATAAACGTTTTACTGAATGATGGCCGGTTTCACGTTTATTGGCAAACGTTTAACCAAGTTGGTATCACGCTTGTTAGTAAAAAGCTCAACCAGATTGGAAATGGTATCATGTTTGTTCGTAAATGCTTTACTAAGTGGTGTTGCACTTGTTATTAAATGCTTAACCATAGTGAAAGATGCTATGGCGTTTGTTAGTAAACGTTTTAACCAAATTGAAGATGATGTGAGTAAACGCTCAGTCGAGTGGTGTCACGTTTATCAATAAACGTTTAGTCGAATTGAAGATGGTATCGCGTTTATTAGTAAACGCTCAACCGAATTGAAAATAACGTCGCGTTTGTTAATAAACAGTCGATTGGGGGTTGCTTTTGTTATTAAACGCTTGGCCGAATGGAAGATGGCATTGTGTTTGGAGAAATACTTAACCGTGATGGCTACTGGAAATAGTATCGTACCATAAAAAAGTGTTTAGCATTTGTGAGTGGAACATACCTTAGCATGAGGGTTTGGATTTTGAAATCATGGGGCAGCTTGAGATTGTTTGCATTTCCCATATGCACTTCTTGCCGAAGTTATTGACTACGAATTATATGAATGTGAGATGTTCTATATGTATGCACAGAAATTTCACTTTTTCAAAGAAGAACACTCGTGCGCTAGTTTATAATGAAAAGTCTTCCTTACATCTCTCAAGGCTCACTCAAAGTATCTTTATATGCTATTGGAGTGGGAATTTCGATTCCTTTGAAATGAATGCTCATGGGCTAGTTGAAAGGTACTTTGATTTCAGTTATAATGTAGGCTTGGTGTAAGACCGTATTTTATTAAAGGATCAATCTTTAAGAAAGAAGGCAAGTCAAAGAATCTCATAGAAGAAGGCTCAAAATGCAAGGCATCACCTTTAAGTGTGGTTCTCCCAACGCGGATTTGCTTATCGACACAATGCCCTAAGGCATATGTATGATGGTATATGAGGGTAGGAGTAGGTTGAGAAATGTTATCGAAGAATGAGGCTTTCGAACTTGAAGAATTTGTCCCTAATCGACAATTGCATTTAATGGGGATATATTTTATTAGGGTCTAAAACAATTATCCCCTTTTTTTCTTTTCTGATATTTTGCTTTTGCGGCCATCATATTTCGGCCCGTGTGTCTAACTTTGCTTTTTTTTTTAAACTATGCTCAAGGGCTTTCTTTTCTGTTTTTGCCTACGTATCATTTTTTAATATTCAGAAAGACTGAATTCTTCGGAATTGATTATGAGATGTATTGGAATGGTCAAAAAATGATAGGAGTATTGTGTCGACTTACAAAATCAACTAGGGATGTACTTCACACTCAAGCTTGAGGAAGTGACACATTTGCTCCTGAGTCCTATTCGAAAGTTGAGACTACAAAAACTCTTTTACCTTGATGTGAGGCGACTCTTTGACTTGAAAGGGTAATTTTTTTTTCAAAAAATCTCCACTTTGGCTAGGAATGACTAGCAATGGTAAATTGTTTGGGGATAAGAAAAAAATGATCGATGTCGTCCTAGCAGGAGCATTTTCCGTCAAAAGGATTTCTCTCCCACTCCAATGCTATCATGTATGATTTTCTCGCAAGTGTTTCACTCAACTATCGAAAAGGTATGTGTTTGTGGATAGATTTGTCTAGCACACAAGTGTTCCGCTAGGAAAGTATTTCGGATTTTGGCTAAAACTATTTGAAAATGCATGATATATGAACATGACACATGCTTTTTTTCACATTATAATTTTACCTATAATGTTCGCTTAGACATTGAGGCCCTAACAACGCTTGATCGTTGCCCAGTCAGAGCATCTAACAATGCTCAATTGTTGCCCCATTAGAGCATATGTATAGAAGGGAGGGATGGATTAGTTTCTAGTTTTATATGATTTAAATTAGAACAACACTTCCTTCCACCGCTTCTTTAGTATGGCTTGTGAATCTCGTAAACTTTCATTGATGCTAAAAATACTTCTGAGGAGAATTATGCCACAAGCAAATGTCATTGAAATTAGTAGATGTAAAATTGTTCCAATAAGAAAATGACACGGGTACAATAACTTTGTTTTCAGGTATAATAGCGTCGAAGCGAATAGACATTTATTGGCTGAGGTAGAACAGCCCCGTCCATTTTCATTAAGATGAAGGGCCATTCTGAGAAAGCCTGCTTGACAACATACGGGCCATCGTAGTTGGGGACGAAATTTCCACGAAGGTCTTTGACGTCCGAAATGATTCATTTCAAAACCAAATTGCTAGGCTTGTATGTCATTGGCTTGACCTTTTTGTTGAAGGCTCGAGACACACGTTCTAGATAACATTGCATGTGATGTGCAGCAACGAGCCTTTTCTTGTCAATGAGATCAAAGTGAGTTAAACGATGTTGCACATAATCGTCTTCTGACACATTAACTTCTTGGAGGACTCGGAAAAAAGGAATTTGAACCCCGATAGGCAAAACTACTTGTGCTTCATAGACCAGTTCAAAAGGAGTTTCCCAGTTGAGGTGTGTGTCGTCGTTCGGTAGGCAAGTAGCGCATATGAGAGCTTTTTATGCCAGTCACGGTATGTAACGACCTTCTTTCGGACGATGTTCTTTATATTCTTCTTTGCAGCTTCCATTGCACCGTTCATCTGTGGATGACATGGTGAGGAGTTGAGATGCTTGATTCGAAACTTTTCCCACAACGAGTCAATAATCTTGTTGTTGAAGCTCGTCCCCTTATTAGTCACGAGTAGTTCAGGCACTCCATAGCGAACAATTATATTGATGCGAATGAATCGAGCCATGTTCTTCGCTGTAACTTCTTTGAATGATTGGGCTTCTATCTATTTGGTGAAATTGTCAATGGAGACCTGGATGAATTGATGACCGTTTGAAGCTTTCAATTGATTGGGCCAATGACATCCATCCCCCACATCGAAACTGGCCATGGTTCAAATAACGGGTACAATCTGGTAGGGGTACGCGGACTTTGTCGCTGTAAACCTGACATTTATGACATTGACGTACATATGAGATGCAATCTGCTTCAATCGTCAGCCAATAATACCCTTGTCACATAATCTTCTGTGCCAAAGCATATCCATCCATGTATGGACCGTATAGACCTTCGTGAATCTCGGTAATGATTCTCGTGCATCATTCATGTCCACATCTCATGATGGTTGCGGTAAAAGAATTTTTGTACAAGACATCTCCACATAGAAAGTTATTGCGAGAGATGTAAGTGAATTTTCACTCTTTCCCGCTACATTCTTCAGGGAAGTTGCCCATCTGTAAGTGAATTTTGATATCAACGTACCAAGGTTTGTTGTTTGGTTCATTAGTAATGGCAGCGCAACTCGGATTGTGAGAGATGTCAATTTGTAGGGGCTCGATATCCATCTGTCCAACAAGTGGGATCATTGAAGCCAATGTTGCCAGTGTATCGGAGAAGCGATTCTCTGTTCGAGGTAAGTAATTTAACTCAATGTCACGGAAGCATTTGATGACATCTTGAAGGTACTCATGATATGGAAGGAGCTTTGCATCACGTGTACGCCGTTGCCATTTGTTTAGGAGATAATGAGTGTTGAGTCTCAAAGAACGTCAATGTCTTTAATTTACATGTTTAGAGCTGTTGAAGAACGAGGATACATGCATCGTATTTTGCAATGTTATTGGTGCATGGAAAAAAAAGACAACTTTCGTGGCGACCAGATAATATTTATCATTAGGAGATATCACAACTGCACCAATACCTAACCCGTTGAGATTAACAGCTCCATCGTACATGGTCCATCGTTGATCATCGTCTGCGATTATGATGTTTTCGTCTGGTAATTCGATGTCCAAAAGGATATGCATCTGGTCCTGGATAATCAACAATATAATTTGTGATGCTTCGTCCTTTGACAGACTTGGTGGCAATGCATCATATATCAAACTCAGCCAATTGTAGTTGCCATTTAGAGATGCGTCGACTAAACAAATATTTCAATGGATCATTTTCTGATAGTGAAAATATCTCGTAGTGGAAGGTATATTGTCTTAAATGAAGTACTCAAACCAATGCACAGCAGGTTAGCTCCAAAATTGTGTAACGGGCTTCACCAGATGTAAACTTCTTGCTCATGTATTAAATATCGTATTCTTTACCATCGTGCGATTATTTTTTCAAGAGATCTCCTAATGACTCGTCTTGTATAATGAGATAGAGTGTAAGGGGGTGCCCGGTTGTGGTGGGAGTAATACTAGAGGGTTTGATATTTATTGCTTGATTTGTTCAAATGCGGCTTGACATTCAATGTTCCAGTCAATCGAGATATTCTTCTTGAGGAGCTTAAATATGAATTTGCAAGCTTTCACCAAATTTGAGATGAAACGGGCAATGTGATTGAGCCGACCCATGAAACCTCTAACCTCTTTGGCTGTCTTTAGTGGAGGTAAATTCTGAATGGCATCAACTTTGGCCGAATCGACTTCGATACCTTGACTGGTGACAACGAAATCGAGTAGCTTGCCCGATGTTGTCCCGAATACGCATTTAGCATGATTCAACCTCAGTTTAAATTTCCTTAGTCGCTCAAATAATTCTCGAAGAACAGTGACCTGGTCTTCCTCTGCACTCGACTTAGTTAAGATGTCGTCTACGTATACTTCAATTTCTTTATGCATCATATGATGAAACGACGTTAGAATGGCTGAGAGGTAAGTTGACCTAACATTCTTCAAGCCAACCGGCATTACTCAATAGCAGAATGTTCCCCAGGGGGTTGTAAATGTTGTATTTTCCTTATCTTCTTCCGCCATCCGTATATGATTGTAGCCAAAAAAACCATCAATGAAGGAAAAGCGATTGAATCATGTTGTGTTGTCTACCAGAACGTCGATATGTGGTAGTGGGAAATCGTCTTTAAGGCTAGCCTTGTTGAGGTCACAATAGTCGACGCACACACGAACTTTGTCATTTTTCTTCATTACTGGTACAATATTTGCAACCCATTGAGAATAGCGACCTCGATGAAGTTCACCTTTAGTAGCTTATCTACTTTCTTTTTAATAGCGATATGAGTTCTCCTTTATATCGACGCTGCTTCTGTTTTTTGTTCTTGTTCAAGGTTGTAGTAGTCATCAAGCAACTCCGGGTCATGGGTCGAGTCTCCATGTTGCTCTTCATATGGAATTTCGTCTGAGTCCGAAGAGCCATCCTTGTAAGGTAGAAAGATTCATTTGTGAGTGTTATGATGATTAACTTAATGTGATGACAAAAAGAAGCGGGAGGGCGACATACCTTAGTGAACACGGAACAACTATGAACTGCTCTAGGGAATGCTCATTTTCTTCATCCATCTAACGTTAATTCCCCCCCCCCCCCCAACAATTTAAAGGGACAACTCCTAGTGTCCCGTGTTTATTACATATTTGAACTTCCTTGCTAGTCCACGGTAAAAATATAGCAAGGTGACTCAACCTAAACAAAGACGCGTTCGTGCGTCCAGAAGCTGGACACAGCGAACTCGACACAGTTCAAAATACTATAAGTAAAAGTAAATGGGTAGAAAGACTCGGAATGATTCACACTTCGACTAATGTGGCGGAGATGAAAGAGGACGGCACTTCATCGACGATGCAGATGGAGAGCTCATTAAATGATAGGATGAGATTCACCACGTCTCCTATTTTCGAGATGAATGTTTCATGAAGAGGCAGGCAGACTAAGTGCCCCTTCCCGTCTCGATAAGGTTCCTGCGACCGGGATACTTGAAACCTAAGCCGGTGGTTCCAATCTGGCTTTTGATAGCCGTAATATACCAGCATGCGAGCTGCATTTCGTACCGAAAATGGAATCTCTAGTTTATTAGTTTCTTTCTGCACCATGTGGATTATTTCGATCGACTGAGTGGTGTTTGGCTCTTCTTCGGGTTTCGGTATATATGGGAGATCAATCCCATTGCAAATAGGGACGTCACATTCTCCTTTTACAGTGATGAGCTTGTCTCCAACAACGAACTTAACCCTTTGATGTACAATTGAAGGAACGGTACCAACTATATAGATCCATGGTTGCCCCAAAAGCATGTTGAATGAGCCTGCGGCCTCGAGTACATGGAAGGTTGTCTCAAATTTAGTTGGTCCCACGTTAATATCTAGAAGTATTTCTCCCAACACTTTGCTTTTGGCCCCATCGGAAGCTCGGACAACAAAGTTGTTGGCTCGATACTAGGACTCATCAATGTGGAGTTATTTCAAAACAGTGGCAGGGACGATGTTTACTTAAGATCCACAACCAATCAACACCGCGGAATCATCATGTCTCAACACTTGACTGTGATAAAAAGTGTCATGTTGTGGGCCTTCCCGAATTTTGGAAGATCTTCATCGGAGAAAATAATGGATTCTCGAGTGAGAGGGCTTGTCATGAATACATCAAGGTAGGTAACTTCAATTTGTGCAGACACGTGCACTTTAAAAAGGAACTTTTGTTAGACATCTCGGTGCTTGTCCAATGAGTTGTTGAGATTGAAAGGATACATAATTGCCTGTTGTTCAACGATATCATATTCACTTGTTCTATTAAGCTTCACCACCTTCTTAGCTTCTTTGAAGGGTACTTCACTTATCTTCGGAGTTATGGAACTTTTCAATGGCTTAGTTGTAGGGTGACTCGGCTAGAACGAGTGATTATGTCAGTTTTTCTTTCATTTCCTCCCGATGGAACGCCGACTGAATTTGTTGAAACATTACCTTGCGGCTTATAAATAAATGGTTGGATTGTGACAGATGATCGGTAAATGAACGTGGACATTGCAAGCGACGTGTAAATGGCAAGCTTTCTAGTCATGCCTCCAGGTTGTAGTAAGTGCTAAACACATATGATCTCTTCGTGTAGCGGCCAATCTGATCCAACAGCAGGAAAAAGGAATGGCAATTCTGACTTGAAATCATCGTATGTTATCTTATTCACATGCTCAGGCAAAGGATTTTGCTGAATGTTCGAAGGGCTGATTGGAGTCTCAAAGGCTATTATCTTGTCGTCGAGCAGTGACTGTATTTTGAATCTAAATGCAAAGCAGTTCTTCATGTCATGGCCAATGCCCCCTGAGTGATACTGACAAGCTACATTTGGATTGTAACCATGGGCAGATGGGTTGACCCGTGTTAGAGGAATCATAGTGATGTAACTCATCTCATACAAACAATGAAACATGACATCAAGTGGATCCGGGAGAGGAGTTAGATAAGCAGCTCTCCCACGTAGTCTATCATTCTGGTTGGCATTTTACTCCGTCTTGGGAACCTGACTCTATTCTTGTGAAGCCATGGGCCTTTTTTCTACATTTAAGAATTGACGAGTAGCTGATGGTCGATATACATTTGGTCTTGAATTTGCATATGCGTAAGCTTTTGTATTCTGCTCTATATTTGTGGACATCACCTTTCCGGGCGGCACTGGCTTAACACTTGAGCCGACAGAAATGAGGTCGTTCCTTATAGCGTCATCCAATTGTTATGTGTCTAGTACAACTTAAGTGAACGAAGAGTCGCGTTGTGTGAACATGTATTGATAGAAGTCCTTCGGGAGGAGGCGAAGAAACTCATCTACAAGTTCTCTCTCTCTCTCTCAATAGAGGTTGGACTTGTAGTGACTTCTCACGTACTCGACGAGTAAAATCCTTTATGGACTCGTTGCGATATTTTTCGAGTTTACGAAGATCAGACATAGTAGGTGCCATCTCGATGTTGAAGCTATAATGATTCAAAAAGTTGTGTGCCAGCTCCTTGAATGACACGTACTTAGAAGTGTCCAAAGACAAGTACCAATGTAATGCGGCACTGGTGAGGCTTTTCTAGAACATAGCTACTTGGAGTAAGTCATCCTTCGGGTATATGGACATCTTATGGAGAAAATGCTTCATATGTATCTTTGGACGACCAACCCCCTTGAACTTCTCGAAGTTTGGTAATTTGAACCTGTAGGGAACGGAAATCTGTGGAACCTGAATGTCATAGTCTACGAGAGTAGATATTATGTCCTTGGACAACATTCAATCTTTCCTCAAGGCGAGTGATGCGTTTCGGTTCGGATTCCTGCAAAGATGCAATCCTTGCTTAAACTTTGGCTTCAAGAGTATCAGGTCGTGGGAATAATTCTTTGAGAATGGTTGCATCCCGTCGCATTGGTGTTTAAGGGATGACCTCAGTAGCTCGAACCTCCGATAATGTAGCTGGTATAGGTCCTGGATATTGGAGTGGTTGTATTGTCTCTGTGTTAGCATGGACCGTCGAGTTGTAGTGTGGTACATAGTGGAAGGGCGCCGACCCTGAAACGACGCCTAGATATGGGAACAGGACAGCTGGAGGAGTCGTAGTTGATGACATCGGTGTTGTGGGCATTGGAGAAACATATGATGAGGTTGGAAGCACTATCATTGTCGTCGGAACAGGTGTCACCATTGAAGTAGAGAAGCTTGTCTGTCGGGTATGGATCATATTGCTCAGCATGCTTTGTAGTAAGGCTATGTTCTCTAAATGAGTATATATCCACGCTTACCTCTAAAGGCTATAGATATCCACGCTTACCTCTAAATGAGTATTCGAAGTGTGTTGTTGACCCTTATTTTCCTGATGAATTGTTCATAGCGGCATCAAATCCTAATTGATGGCCATCGATCGTAGTTTGGGACATCAAATGTTTGATGAGAGCAGAAGTGAAGTTTGTAGACATTCTTGTGTTGGGCAGCATCGTGTCAGTCAAGGAGAGTCATGAGCTAGCCATGTGTACAGTTCGGCTTCGCAGCTCGAATGGGAGTGTCCTCAGGAGATTAATTTTGGTACCGTTTGTAAGAAAACAAATCAATTATTCAAAGCTTAATAAACCATAAATGAAATCATAAAATCTGATAAGAATAATCCTAATGGGCACGCAAGCCTAAAAGCCTAAAGGAAAAACTCTAGCACCAAGGACTGTAGCATCGACGTTTGAATGAGTAGGCCTTTGCATCAACCTGATCTGCTTCGATCTCAGAGGAAGCATCCGAATGGCGGTTTTGTCCTAAGGTCCATAAGCTGACAATTTGCTTGTTCTCCATGCACTTGCTCGTGAATAAAAGGTCAGCCTCAATCGGTGTTTCCAGTTCTGTCGGTGGGATGATAATCTCTGAACGGCCTCCAAATTGGTGCGCAACACGAGTTGACAAGTAGTATGACGATCCCTCGATCCCTAATATGGGAATGTATGCACCATTTGCAGAGTCAATGAACACTTCATCCATTTGGAAGCAACGAGCCATGTGGTAGAAGTCACCAGCAATGAGGGTTTCAAAGAACTTACGAACTCCTTTGAAACAACATTTTAGAAAGATGGCATATGTGGCCATGTAGTGCATCTTGGTGAGTGATTAGGGCGTAGTGGGTATCTGACAATTTTCAAATGTGTCAGGAACCACGTCTGTAGCAACGGCAGGCAAAAGGAAGTGTAATGACATCTAAACCCATACTCGAGTCTCCGAGCAATGCTAGTCAGTCCATAGTAGGTCTCTCCAAGCAGATTTAGCATGAAATGTTGATCTTCTAGGATGGCTCTCGCAATATAGACTGCTCGTATGGAGTTCTCGGTGCCAGGGTAAAGGATCATACGAAAAAAGGACGAATGCTCGTGTAGATGCCTGTCAGTTGGCTTCCTCTGGAAAATAAGGTGCAGATCGAAAGGTGAGAATGGCGTCGATCAAGACGTGACTCGTCTTTTTCCGCATGATTATGCAGTGAACTACGACATATTCCACCCTTAATAGCAAAGGCAGCTCTCAATGTATTGATTCCTTCCTAACCAGAGGAAGGATGCCTGCTTACGGGGAAAGTCGGTTAGCTACAGATATTCTCATAAGTAGGAGCCAATATCAATTTATGGCATCAACCTTAAGCCAACTTTATGTTTTATCGTTAAATTAGTTTTTTATATAATTTTGTGACTAACTTTTATTTTTATTTTGATTTTACCTAATCTTGAATTTTATCGCGCGTAATCCAAACAGACCTTAATAGGCAATTTTCATTTATCGACTAAAAAAGAAAAATATACAAAAAATGAGAAATAATATTGAAACATCTTATATGTTTTTTAATTATAATGTTGTGATGGACAAATCAAGTGAATTAGAAGCCGAAGATAGACGATAGTTGCTGATGCTGTCAAAAAATACCAAAAATGATGAAGGTCAAATGATGTTCTATTAGGGGACTGCTACTACGGGTAAAGTGGATTATGTGGCGAATGAATAAGAGGTAGAAACTCCACTATTATAGTACACCGGTCAGACTATATTAAGGCTTTATTTAGCTTTCCCTAAAAGAAATTTAAGATTGCACAAAATCAAAATAAAAATAAAAATTGGTGACAAAATTATATAATAAACTAAGTTAATGATCAAACTGAAAGTTGGCTCAAAATTGAGGCCATAAATATATATTTTGCCAAAAAAATCGCCTATCGAGCCCGATATAGCCTTCAAACACACTGCCAAAAGCAAATGGTTAGGGTCATAACAAAGCTATTACGGCCTGTCTATCTAGACTACCTTTTGTCTCACCTCCGAACACGAAGGTGAGTAGATATCCGTCGCAGGTAAAGGGGTAGACAACTCTCCAAAACTCTGGTGTCCCCGAGTTTTAGGACAACTCCTTACATACCTATTAGAGAACAATCGGAAGGTAAAGCACAAACACACCCCATACAAGGCCAAGGCTCCATAATGTGTCCAGCGGAGTCGCCAAATTGGTTGTAGGTGAATCCAGTTTTCGGTTCCATCTAAAATGGATATCCCCCTTTGACAATAAGGCTGGATTTGAAAAAATGTAGTAGTTGCCACTAATTTATTTTAAGTTTAAGTTAGAAAAAAATTGTAGAGATTCATCAAGGTTCGGGAATTAAGGATTACTAAATCGCATGCATACATCACAAATAAAAGGGACTGATAAAATTGTGTGTTTCTAAATACCTGAATTCATTAGAGCTTGGTTAAAAAAATCATTAAAAACAACTCTTAGGCTCGTGAACTAAAGGAAATCATTTTTATTAAAAAAGAATTGTTAGTTAAAATTATTTGGGCAAAACTCAAACAATCACGGATTTTTTAAGGCTCTTGACTATTTCTAAGCCGAATAATTCGTGGGAGAACCGAGAGAAGGATGAGGGGAGTTTGTACCATTTCTTGCGCTCCCTAAAAGAGAAGGGTCTAGTTAAAGTTTGTACCTCACAGTGCTGTTTTAGAGTAGGTTTACAACGAACCTGATAAGCCATTGATGTTGAATGTTGACAAGTGTAAATCTGTCTTCCAATGTTTATGATCTTCGAGAATCCAAATAAACCCTCGAATATAAATATAATCATTGATTCTTCTCCTGAGAATGGCGAATGAGGTACGTGCCTTGGTTGTCTGCAAGGCACGCCCTCTGGAATTATCTTCGTTCGTGGGAAGAAAGAAGCCCTCCTTCCTTCTTCTCTTCTTCTTTTCACAGATTTTTGGGCATTCTTTCCCCATTGATCAATTCTCCGAGGCAGGCATACATGTGTCATCATCAAACTTAGCAAAATCCGCGGATCCTCCTCCGATGTCTTGTTAGTTGGTATGGGTTTCCTCCCCCGAATGTCTTCTCTTATTGCACAGACTTTTGATGCTGTTGAAATAGAGAGACGACGGACAAGCGGCCGAGAGTTGTAGAGGGCTAGACGTCGGGAGGAGGCAGGATGTTGAATCGTTGTTTCATATGGAACTTAGACTTGGGGAAGCGGCTGGTCCTCGTTGTTGGAGTCAGGATTGACTGAGAGTAGGGAGACCAAGTCTTGTTTGGGGGCATCCAAATCCAAGGCTGGGAAACCGAAAGCTTGGACATCGAGTCAGAAGGATAGCCGTCGAGACGGATCCAGTGGAGACAGCTTGGGCCAGATCTGAGAGGTACACACGCGAAGGGATCTTGGTTTGCCGGATAGATGGCCGTAGTGTGGCGTTGCCTAGGGACGGAGGTCGCGGCCAACTCGGAGTGAATCGCGGTAGATAGGCGCATCTGGGTTCAGCCGTCATGGATGTTGCCAGTTAGACGTTAGAAGGTTGAGCGTTCAAGCCAGAGGAGGAAAACCATTGCGGCTAAGAGATTGCTCGTTGCAGTCAATGCAGCATCAGATATAACTGAGTGAGGTAGCGGTGCCAGGACCACCCGAAGCGTGGCTTGCAAACAGAAACAGGCCTTAATGTCTGGAAGGGAAAGGCCGCATGAGTTTGCACCATGGGAACAACAATTGCATCAGCTTGGGTACATCAGTTGATTGAGGAGTTTTAGTTAATGTAATGTGTTGTTATTATAAGGAGTTCAGTGAATTGTACACACATATATAAAGGCTGGTTATAACAGAATGTTGGGACAGTTACAACAATAAAAGAAAATTAATTTTTGCTCATCTGCTCTGTTTTCTCTTCTAGTGTGTGTTTCCTCGTGGCGTTCCTCCAGCAGCTACTCCGGTGAATTGCTATTTATGCACGCATGGTATCAGAGCACAGCAATGGCGGAGGTAACGAGTGTAACTAGTAAGACATTGGTGGAGTTAGATCCGTCTTCTCCTTTTTACGTCAGTCCTACGAATAGCCAGATAAGGGCTTTGGTAGCGCCGGAGTTGAGAGAAGGGAACTACGTTTCTTGGAGGAGATCTTTTGAGATCGCTCTGTCGATCAGAAATAAGATTGCGTTTGTAGATGGGAGCATAGTGAGGCCTGGTGAGTTGGATTTGTTATTTCCAGCCTGGAGAAGATGCAATGATCTCGTAAAATCGTGGATCTATAAGTCAGTCTCTTCCTCTATTGTTGCCACGATTTTCTTCTCGGATTCTGCTGGAGATGTTTGGGAGGAATTAGCAGAAAGATTCTCTGAACCGGACGACTCTAGGGTGTGTCATTTATAGTTGTGTTTTCAGTTGTTGGTGCAAGGATCGAAAACTGTTGCTGTATGTTACAATGATCTTCTGTCTTTAGTGAGAGAGATTTAGATTTACAGGCCTTTGCCTCATTGTTGTTGCAATAGTAGTAAGTGTCATTGGATGAAGGAGTTTTCTGAGCATTATAAAAAAGACTTGGTGTTCAAGTTCTTAAATGGGTTGAATAATGATTTTTCAGTCATAAGGTCACAAATCTTGATGAAAAAACCTTTTCCTTTGCTTGGAGAAGCTTACAACATCGTGCAAAGGGTAGAAATGCAGAAACAGTTGAAAGAATCTGTGAGTTCTCCGGTTGAAGGTCTCACGATGGTTGCGATATCAAGCAAGACACAAAAGCAGGGAGAAATGGAAACCAGGAGTTTCGTGGATAGAAGGAGAAATAGATTTGATGTGATTTGTCATCATTGTGGAAAGAGGGGTCATGAGAAGGACAAATATTATCAACTGATTGGTTTTTCGAGTCAGGACGGTGCTCGTACGATGAGGGGCAGAGGACAATATGGAAACAGACAGTCTTTTACAAGACGCACTGTGCATCAAGTGAGTGCAGTGCAGGCACACCAGACTACAGAAAATCCTCAACAGCTGAGTCTCTTTAAGCAACAAATTCAGCGGTATGGCTATGCTCAATGTGGGAAATGATGCTGTATCTGAGGATGTGAATATTTCTGGTTCTTCTCTGCCTAAACTCCCTTCTTCTTCTGTCTTTCCTAATCAAGTAAGTATAGTTTCTTTTTTCAGAGAAGATCTCGCTGTTCCTTCCACTCACATGACTAAAAATTCTTGGATTGTGGACACTGGAGCCACAGATCACATAGTTTCAAATCTTAATTCGTTTTATACAAAGTAAGTACTTGAAATCCCTTTGAAAATCCAGTTGCCTAATAATTCCTTTGTGTCAGCCACCCATATTGGTTATGTACTTCTTAATAATAGATTGTGTCTTCATGATACTCTCTATGTTCCAGATTTCAGCTTTAATCTCATTTATGTTAGTAAACTTGTTATGGGTGATGAACTTTATCCTGTTTTTCTAAAGGATGGTTGTTATATTCAGGACTTGAAAAAGTGGACGACGATTGGACTAGCTGAAAAGAGAGATGGCTTATATGTGATGGAAGAGGTCAGGAACACAAGCTTGGGTAGTGTCAATGACTCGCATAGTTCTGCCTGTCTAAACACTCATGTTACTTTAGATGCATTTGATGTCTGGCATTCTAGGCTAGGACATACTTCTCAGGAAAAGATCAGACAATTTTTCAGTATTATGGATCCTAGTATTCATGTAAAAGTAGATAATGTTTGTAGTGTTTGTCATGAGGCAAAACAAAAGCGCTTGATGTTTCCTTTGAGTGTAACTAGAAGTTTCTTTCCATTTGAAATAATACATGTAAATATTTGGGGACCTCACTCCACAGAAGCAATTGGTGGTTTTTAATACTTCTTAACCATTGTGGATGATTATACACGGGGCACTTGGTTATACCTTTTGCGTTACAAGTCAGAAGCACAAAACTACTTAAAAGGTTTATGTCATCTTGTTAAAAACCAATTTGAAAAATCTGTTAAAGTAATCAGGTCAGATAATGGAGCTGAATTTACTATGCTGGAGTTTTATAGGGAGAATGGCATTGTTCATCAGGTTAGTTGTGCAGAAACACCTCAGCAAAATAGGATTGTAGAGCGGAAACATCAACATTTAGTTCATACAGCTAGAGCATTGTTGTTTCAAGCTGGTTAACCTGTTGTTTTTTGGGGTTATGCTGTCTTGACTGCAGCATACATCGTCAACAGGCTTCCTTCGAAGATTTTAGACCATAAGTCTCCTTATGAGGTCTTGTTTCATCGATTTCCCGTTTATGCAAACATGAGAGTTTTTGGGTCATTATGTTTTATCAATACATTGTCTCGAAATAGGACTAAGTTTGATAAAAGAGCATCCAAATGTATTTTTGTTGGATATCCTTTGCATGTGAAAGGATACTTTGTTTACCATCTACATACTCAATAGGTTTCTATCTCTAGGGATGTAGTCTTCTATGAGTCCATCTTTCCCTTTAAAATGCAAACTTTTGATTCTGGGTGTTCAGATTTACCAACTGAGCCTTCTATGAACCTTGATCTCTTTAGTTCAAATCTTGTTTTTAATCGAAATTCTTCTGTTTTGGAGTCTCCTTCAGACTCTGCACATGTGCATACATTAGCTACAGACCAGGAATCAGACATCACACTATGCATGAGTCAAATGTTCAAAATATTAACTCTGATTTGAGTATACCAAATAATTTGCGACGAGGCACTAGACTCAGAAAAGTTCCTTCATACCTTAATGACTATCATCACAAGTTATCTCTTCATATGGTTGGTTCATCGTCTTCTGCTACTGGGTCAGTTTCTTCTAACTCTGTTTCTTCTATATCTGCCTATCCTATTGAACCTTATATTGCTTGTGATCGTCTTTCTTCTTCCCATAAAGCTTTCATTGTTAGTCTTGATTCACATGTTGAGCCTCAATCATATAATCAAGCCAAGCAGATTCCACATTGGGTAGATGCTACGACTGTCGAGCTTAATGCTTTAAAGGACAATGCTACTCGGGATTTGGTTGTCTTGCCTATAGGAAAAAGAGCAATAGGATGCAAATGGGTTTATAAAATAAAACTTCATGCAGATGGATATGTTGAAAGGTATAAAGCTCGCTTGGTAGCTAAGGGTTATACACAAGTTGAGGGCATTGATTACCAAGAAACCTTTAGCCCGGTTGCTAAACATTCTTTAGTGCGAATATTTTTTGCTGTTGCTGCTGTCAAAGGATGATTTTTGCCTCAATGTGATATTCATAATGCCTTTTTGAATGGTGATCAAGAGGAGGAAGTTTATATGCAGCTCCGACATAGGTCTGCTAGTTGAGGGGGAGTCTGGTACAAGTTCAACAGCAAACAAGGTGGTGTGCAAGTTAAAAAAGTCCTTATATGGACTAAAACAGGCGTCTAGACAATGGAATAGCAAACTTACAGAATGTTTGCTAGGTGGAGGCTTTAAACAGTCCAAAGTCGAGTATTCTTTGTTTGTCAAGAATTCAGAAGAACGCTTTGTGGCAGTACTGGTGTATGTGGATGATATTGTTGTAGCTGGATCCAAGAAAAGGTGACCTCAGGTTTACAGAAACTTTTCTTTCAAGGTGAGGAATCTGGGGGAGCTTAAATACTTTCTTGGCTTGGAGATTGCGAGGTCAAGCAAAGGGATACATGTTTCGCAGAGAGGTTATACCTTGAGATTGCTTGAAGAATTGGGAAAGTTAGCAACAAGACTAGCTGCAATTCCTCTGCAACCGAATTTGAAACTGGTTCAAGGAGATAATGATCATCCAGTAGACATTACAGCTTATAGACAGGTTGTTGGAAAGCTGATCTATTTAAGTATCACAAGGCCTGATATTGCTATGCAATTCATGTTCTATCTCAGTTCATGGATTGTCCTTCGAAAGATCATTGGACTGCAGCTTGGTCTGTTCTGAGATATCTTAAGACTTCTCCTGGGAAAGGAATTCTTTTTTCCAGTGGTTCTAATGTTTCTGTGCGTGCTTATGCGGACAGCGATTGGGGCGGCGGTGTTGAAACTAGAAGGTCTACCACTGGCTATTGTGTTTTCATTGGTGACTCTATTGTTAGTTGGAAATCAAAGAAACAAGCTACGGTTTCTCGCAGCTCAACAGAAGCGGAATACCGTGGCATAGCAGCTACTGCAGCTGAGTTAGTTTGGATAGCTGCATTGTTAAAAGATTTCTATGTGGAATTGCAAGGAGTTGTGCAATTGTTATGTGAAAACAAGTCCGCTATATACCTCAGTAAAAATCCTGTTTATCATGAAAGAACGAAGCATTTGGAGATTGATTTGCATTTTGTAAGGGAGAAGGTGGCGGCTGGAGAGATATAAGTTGTACATGTCCCAACACAGTTGCAAATTGCCGACGTTTTAACTAAAGCTCTACATCCGACCCGGTTTCAGTTTTTAGTTGACAAGATGGGGCTGTTGGAAATTCATAATGCCCATCTTGAGGGGGAGTGTAAACAGAAACAGGCGTTAATGTTTGGAAGGGAAAGGCCGCATGAGTTTGGACCATGGGAACAACAAGCGCATCAACTTGGGTGCATCAGTTGATTGAGGAGTTTTAGTTAATGTAATGTGTTTTTATTATAAGGAGTTGAGTGGATTGTACACACATATATAAAGGCTAGTTGTAACAGAATATTGGGAAACTTACAGCAATAACAGAAAATTAATTTTTCCTCCTCTGCTCTGTTTTCTCTTATGGTGTGTGTTTCCTCGTGGTGATCCTCCGACAGCTACTCCGGTGAAGCGCTGTTTCTGCTCGCATGGCTGTTGATGATGAAGCGTGGCGACTGTGGCTTTGGTATAGTGTCAGGAGGTTCAAATCTGAAGGAGAGTCCACATGGGCGACTTCTTTAGGAACACTGAGTCTGAAGTGGCTTGGGCGGTGGGGAGGATTGATAAAATCTAAGAAAGTAGAGTTATTTAGGCTAATTTTATTCCTATATGATGTTAGATTTGTGAAATATTGCGTTCATTGCATAATATTTCTTGATATTTCACATTATTCTCAATAGCGAAAATGGCTTATATAAAGGAAAAGGTCCAAGCTAATTCCCTAGGAAGAACTAAGAGGAATGAGAGAGGAATACATCTTAAATCATTTGATACTAAGAAAAATACTCCGGTAAAGGAGAATCAGGTTAAAGAACCTTGGTGGCACCCGTTGGCCATGATGTAAATCAATTAATATTGATATCACCTGGCTAAAGAGTAAATGCTTTTGTGAATTAACCCATATAAGAGACTTATATTGAACCAAGAGAATGAAAAAGAAGAAGCCGAAGCTGAATATGCTCAAAAAGAGGCAAAATTCAATGCTTTTATAAGTTAGCCGAACTAGAAAATAGTGATTGATGACACGACATAAACGGAGTATGATGATTATTTTAATAATGTAATAGCCATGTTTGATGAAGGAACTCCTAATATTTTTTAAGGAAGCCTTGGGGAAGTAATTCTTGAAAGGGATCCTGTTAAAGAATTTGCTGAGCAAGCCCACTAAGAAGAAATTCATAAGGTCAGTTTCGTACATGTCAACTCTCGAAATCGAGCATGTCAACCCTCGAGTTTTGAAGCTTTTATAAGTTAGCCGAACTATAAAATAGAGATTGATGACACGAAAAAAAACATAGTATGATGATTATTTCATTTATGTAATAACCATGTTCGATGAAGGAATTCCAAATATTTTTTAAGGAGGCCTTGGGGAAGTAATTCATAAAAGAGATTATGCTAAAGAATCTAGTGAGCAAGCTCACGAAGAAGAAATTCATAAGGTCAATTTCGTACTTGTCAACTCTCAAAATCGAGCATGTCAACCCCCAAGTTTTGACCACTCTTCTCAATCAATTTCGTACGTCTTAACTCTAGAAATCATACATGTCAACTCTCAAAACTCACGACTTGCCTCTTCATTCGTGATATCTTTTTCGTGATTCCAGCTATATTTACATACACTTATTTTCCTTAATAATTCACTCATGATCATAATTCATTTATTTCAAATCTCGCCTATACGCGACTCCTAACCACTAATTACTATTCACTCGGTTGCCAGGTTAGTTGCAAATGTACAACTATACATAGGTTGGGCTCGGACACCCCCGACCCGAGCCCGACCCAAATGAAAAATTATGGAGCCCGAGCCCGAGTTCGAATATGATCGGACTCTGTTTAGTCATGCTCGGGCTTGATCCCGTCCAAAATATTTTAGGCCGAGCCCGGCCAAGTCCGAACTTCTTAAAAAAATTTCCAAATTGTTGCTAATAAGATAAGTAGAGACCCAAAAAAAATAAAAAACTAATTGATTTAAAAAGACACGATGAGGGAAGGGAGAGGGGAGACTATGGGGGCGCGATCAGGGCTGGGGAAGACTGCAGCCTCCGAACGTGAGAAGGGAAAGGGGGAGTTTTTTTTATATTTTTTAGTTTTCAAAACCGATAAGAAGGGGGGGGGCATACACAAAAAGGTGTGTGTAAAGAAAGAGGGGAAGGGGAGAAAAAAAAAGAAGCAAAAGGCAAAGAGGAAGAAAGAAGAGTAAGTGGGGAGGGGAGGGGTTATGATCGATAGGGGAGGGGGAAACGGTGGGGGGATGAGCGGGGAGGGGGACTACGAAGGAGGGAGAGTGTGGACGGAGGGAGAGAATTTTAAAATTTTTAATTTATTTATTATTAAATTTGTCATGCCAGCCCGAACCGTTTGTGAGGTCCATAAGTTAATTCGAGCCCGACTTGACTATTAAAAGTTAAAGCCCAAGTTCGTCAAATTCTGATTTTTGTCGAGCTAGGCTCGGGACAGGAAACGAGCCATGTCTGCGAAAATACTTCTTGAAATACATTATCGTTCGACCCCCGAAAATTCTTCTCAAAATTCAATACTAATGCGAATCAGTTAGGGTGTCCTCTTTTCTCACCCTAGATTCAATTTAAGGGCACTTCAAGTATATCATCCAACAATGCTTCCACACAACATACTATTATAACACACTACACATCACACGTAACACATGACACATCAACATGACATATAACACTCCACCAGCAACACCCGACATACCACCCACTAGTAGCACTCATCAAGCTCATACATCCACTACAAGAAATTAGACTTATTAGATAAAAATAATTCTGACGAAATAAATTTTGTATCAATAAGACCTCTTCTCGAGAAAAAAAATTAAATTTGTCATCAATGGGACACAATTTTCGGAAAGACATTTTATCTTGGAAATGTTACTCTCTAGGCTTTCCTTTTGACTATAACATTGTTGTCATTAACAAAGGAATCCTAATTCTCATATTTATCTCTAGACTCTTCTGTACTACCACAACTAAGGATGTCTTCCCTTTTCACTGTTGCTATTATCGAGGATAAAGTAGTGTGGACGGTTCGGTAACGACTTTCACTTGCTCGATCAAGTTGATCTCTTCATCCTCCAAAACATGAATTTGGTATGTCACATACTTAATCAACATCGACACATGAAATGCACTTTGCCACTCGAATCCTCAACAATAGCGTCAAATGACATCCTATCTTTTAGTCTTGTTGGGGTACTTAGCATGTTCCGGTGTATCTCAGACAAAACTTATTGATCTCAACCTAATTCAACCTTTGAGCACTTGTGAACCGCGGCATCTCGATAACAAATCATCAATCCTTATGAGCACACAAGTATCACAACTCACAATCTAACTAGTACCCTAGCAGTACTCTTTGACACCCATTATATGTTGGATGGAATTAAAATTAAAATTCTAAAATATTTAATATTTTATATGTTTTTATTAAGATTTAGGTAAAAATATACATTTGTGGCCCAAACTTTAGGTCAACTTTTTTTTTATAACCTAATCTTTCAAAACTTTCGTTTATAGCCTTAAAATAAAACTTATATTCTTTTGTGGTATTACTGAAACAACAAAGAAACACCGATATTACGAAATCAAACACCGTTATTAAGAAATCAAACACCGTTATTAAGAAATTAAACACCGTCGTTAGGAAATCAAAGGACGTTTCAATTTTATTAACTTTTAAATTTTTTAAACATTAATATTTTATTAAACTATTTAAAGAAACTTTTATTTTGCCTAAATAAATCTCCCATTAAACATAGTCGGGGTCTATTCTCTCCTCGTCTGCCCCCCCCCCCCCCCCCCCCTATTATATCTCCTCTCCCTTCCCTCCTCTTCCTCCGCCCGACTCCCCCTTCCTTCCTCCTATTCCTCCGCCACTGCTCCTCCTTGCAAGGTCTTTGCTGGTAGTGTTCTTGATCAGTTTGGTAGTTTGCGATAGAATAGTTTCAAAAAAGTTTTGAGGTTGATGTTGCGTTTTAGGAATAGTGTGCATTTCAGTAGAGGTTGATTTATGAATCAGTTGCATTTAAGGTTGGTTTTGTTTTTGTTGCTCCTCCCTGCCAGTCTCTGCTGATGTTGGTAGAGTGTTCAATATTATGTTGCATTTTTACTGGTGTGAGTTACCACAGTTTCACACCCCAACCCACCCAAACCAAGCCCAGGCTCCCGCTACCGGTTCCCACAATATAAGAAGTGTTTCCAACATTGATCGATTGTGGACCGGGGGAGAGGGTGATTTTATAATTTCTGGGTTTGAAAATGAAGAAGGTTAATATAGTGATGTGGGTGGATGGTTATGTTTCATTTGTTGGGGGTAGGATTGTACATTAGCGGTAGTGATTTTTTACAAGAAGTTATAGGGAAAACCGAAGAAATGAATGGAAAAAGGAGAAAGAGGAAGATGTTGAGTGCAACTTAGGTAAAGTGAGGAAGAGGGATGTGTGTATGAGGTGTTATTATTATGGAAATTGGGGACACAACAAAAGGAGTTGTCGTGGCCAACCTTCATCGTCTCAGTCAGTACCATCCGGTTTTGTGACAACCATCACAACAGTCCACTGATGAAGTTTCAGCTTCTAATATTTGAGAGCCAATGCATTAAGGTATTTCTCAAAAATAATTTAATTGTGGTTTTTAACCGTACGTTTTATTGAGCTTTTTGATAGGTAAGTATCGGAAGGTGAAATGCAAGATTCGTGGAAATCATGGACATAACAGGCGCACGTGTTATAAAAGAACACCTGTTATCCCTCCAATAAGTCAAGAAGAAGCATCTGAAAAATGGAGCACGAAGTAGTTGAATGTGATTGACTTGCCTTGAGATTTCATTTTGATGAGCATGTGGATGATTGACTTTTTGTCCAATGGATTTCATTTTGTCAAGTGTTAGTCATGTAATTGTCCGGACCTAAACGTCATGTAAGGATTTCATCGAGTGCAATGTTTCTTGTTGTTATTACGACGATGAGTCATCGGTTCTCACCTACAGAATACATATTTTATTTTAGCGTCATAAAAGGAAGTACTGAAAAATCAGGTCATAAAAAAAAGTTAGACCAAAATTTTGGATAAAAATCGTATATTTTGCATAAAAATGTAAATAATAAAAATTTTTGGAAAATAATAAAATAATATTTAGTTAAGAGTGTTTGATTTCCTAATAACAACGTTTACCTGGTGCTTTAGTAAGATAACATAAGAGTAGAAGTTTCATTTTGAGGTCATAAAAAAAAATTGAAAGATCGAGCCATGAAAAATTGGCCTAAAGTTTGTGCCATCAGTATATATTTTGCTTGATATTCATAATTAAATGAAAATGATTTTGACATTCATAATTAAATTTTTTTGATCTTGAATGTGTTTTCAATTTTCCACAATAAAGAGATTTTTACAATAATACACTCCTCACATTATAAAATTCGTAAGATTTCTCTCATTCCACGTCGTTAATTTTTTTTAATTCACAAATGATTAATAATTATTACTAGATTTAAAAAATTACGTATGGGCCACATGAAATGGTTGGAGTTTCATTTGTGATTTCGGTGTTCTGTTCATTATCTTTCAGAAGAAATGAAATGGTCACGTGTGAGTACAAAGAATTATTTCCCCCCACCGAAAAACAAAGAAAGAAAATTGTACAGATATTTGCCTAAATTATGATTGTATGAAGACCTTTTGGGGTTTCTACTATTTGGGGGCTGACAGATTGATGAGATCTGAGAAGGAAAAGTGAAAGAAGTGCAGGGATGGTTGAGAGTGACCGGGCGATGGCGACAGTAGTTGTAGGGTGGCGCCGGGGGAAATCGTATGGAAATATTAAGGCTAATTGAGACAAACGCCTGTCCGGAAGGAAAATCACAGGGTCCTTAACGTCTGCGTCGAGTAAGGTTTGACAAAAGAAAGTAATGCTGCGTTTGGATTTGAAGAAATATAAAGGACAAGAAAAAAAAATATATTTTTGAAAACGCGTTTTCGTTTATTTTCTTTTTCTTCCAACTCCTCGGACACAGCGTAAAGGCTAATCATATATCATCATCACCGGGAAAAAAAAAGAATTAAAAGTTAAAGAAAAGGAGAGAGATTGGATGGATGGGTGGGCCTTTGCAATAGAGAGCCTAAAAGCCCCGAGATCATTTCGTGATATGTTGAGGACCCACAGGGCGAGATGCCCCCCTCCCCCTTTTTTTGATCTTGATTTTGACTAAAGATTGACACCAAAAGGAGAACAATCCTCATCCAGCCAGACTAATGTGATGTTCGATTGTCTGTGCATGAACATTATATTCCAGGAAAATTCCAAAATGACCGACTTTTTTAAGTATTTTTTAAAAACAACAGATTTCGAAAAAAAAAGAATATCAAGATGTGCTCCACTGGATTATGATAAAATCACTTTTAAAAGACGGCTCTCAAATTGAAGAGGTGAGTCTTATTTATAGAGTCGGGAGGTATTTTATAAAATATTTTTAAAAAAGTCGATTTTTTCTAACATCATTCTCTTGTAATAAAAACATAATAAGTTCCAATTCATTAATCCCCATAATCCCCTCCATGAAAAACTAAAAAGAAAGTACAAGCTTTTCGGGGGCCAAAGATGTTGAGAATTTAATGCTACAAGTACAAAAATTAATTAATGATGTGGTAAGAGGAGCATATGTTAATCCATATTATGTTTTCAAGTGTTTGTGCTCTCTTATTGGCCTAAATACTTAAAAAAAAAGGGACACCAAATGTTACTATTGCCTTCCACGAATATTTAACATTATCTCTTTTCTTCCCATCCGAAAGCGGCTAACGATACGTGTACGTAACGGTTACGTAGTTTACTAAATTCGCTTATTTTTTTAGTAAATTTTACTAAGAAATCACTTTTTTTAGTAAAAGGCCGACATAATTAGTAAAAAAATTTGTAAATTTTACTAATTTTGTTACGGTTCATTTTTAGTAAATTTTACTAAATCTAAGTTTATTTTACTAAGAAATCACTTTTTTTAGCAAAAGGACGACATAATTAGTAAAAAATTTTGTAAATTTTACTAATTTTGTTACGGTTCACTTTTAGTAAATATTACTAAATCTGCGTTTATTTTACTAAGAAATCACTTTTTTTAGTAAAAGGACGACATAATTAGTAATAAAATTTGTAAATTTTACTAATGTTGTTACTGTTCATTTTTAGTAAATTTTACTAAATCTCCGTTTAGTATTTTTACCCATTTTTTTGAAATAATTTCCACATTTTTTTAGTAATCGTTTACTAAAAATATGGGAGAATTCCTAATATATTTAGTAATTATTACTAATTTTTGTTAGTAAAAGTTTTCATTTTTTTCATCGGATTTACTAATTTTTTTAGTAATATTTACAAATTTTTCACTTTTCACTTTTAGTAAAAATTACTTCTTTTATTTCATAAAACATAACTAAAATTAGTAATAGTTTATTAATTTTATTGTGATAATTAGTAAAACACTGTTTGAGTTAGTAAAAGTGTTAGTAAAGTTGTACGGGTTTCGTAAATGTTTACTGATTTCTACATGATTTTACAGAAAAATTTTGTAAACTGTTACTAAAAAATTTAGTAATTTACTAATTCGAACAGTGAAACCCGAACCTATTTACGAACCTAATATCACTGTGAAATTACCATTTTACCCCCGACACTAAATTACTAAATCTATTACGAAACTTGTAACAAGAACACAAAATTACTAAACTATTGTAACAAGATTACTAACAAGTTTCGTAATATATTTAGTAATTTAGTGTCGGGGGCAAAATGGTAATTTCACAGCGACATTAGGTTCGTAAATAGGTTCGGGTTTCACTGTTCGAATTAGTAAATTACTAAACTTTTTAGAAACAATTTACAAAATTTTTCGTAAAATCATGTAGAAATCAGTAAACATTTACGAAACCCGTACAACTTTACTAACTCAAACAGTGTTTTACTAATTATCACGATAAAATTAATAAACTATTACTAATTTTAGTTATGTTTTATGAAATAAAAGAAGTAATTTTTACTAAAAGTGAAAAGTGAAAAATTTGTAAATATTACTAAAAAAATTAGTAAATCCGATGAAAAAAATGAAAACTTTTACTAACAAAAATTAGTAATAATTACTAAACTTGAACAGTAAATTTTTAGTAAAATTCACTAAACATATAAGGAATTCTCTCATATTTTTAATAAACGATTATTAAAAAAATTATTTCAAAAAAATGGGTAAAAATACTAAACGGAGATTTAGTAAAATTTACTAAAAATGAACAGTAACAACATTAGTAAAATTTACAAATTTTATTACTAATTATGTCGTCCTTTTACTAAAAAAAGTGATTATGAATAGTAACAAAATTAGTAAAATTTACAAATTTTTTTACTAATTATGTCGGCCTTTTACTAAAAAAAATAAGCGAATTTAGTAAACTACGTAACCGTTACGTACACGTATCGTTAGCCGCTTCCAATCCCATCCTTCTAAACTGGAAGAAGGTAGAAAAGAAAGGACTTTTTGGTTCCCTCATCTGAAAACATAGGATAAGCAAGTCAAGTCAGTACAAACCCTTTCTCTATAAATTTTGACTTGAATTGAAATAAAATTCGAGAACGTGAATGCGATTTTCCCAAATCACATCATCTTGAAATTATTACTTTAAAAGTAACGTTCACCACCCTTCACTTTGTTATGATTCTTTATTTACTTATACTATTAGTTCACATTATCAGTAATGTTAAATATATATCTCGTCCTTATAAATAGAGGGATTCGTTGTAACGATTCAATCTAAGAAAAATCAATAAATAAAACTATCCCACTTTCTCTTCCCCTCCCTTTCCTTTCTTCATTTCACAACATGTTAGTAGTAGAACACTCTACCGAGGATTGGATCACGAGGCCATTGACGAGTTGAGAGTGTAAGAAAAATCAATCCAATCCAGGATCACCGCAATCGAATTTAGAACACGAAAAAGTGTGGAAACGTACCTGTGATTAGCGAACCTTCATAAAATCAGATTATTAGGTCTTTAAACTCCGTCTTCATTGTTATCTTAATTCAGGAGTGTTACCCGATGAGATCTGCAAACAACGAAGGGGAAAAGACGGTGATCTAGGTCTTTCTCTCCCTGACTTGCCGACGGCCGATGGAGCACCACTATAAACAAAGTGACATTCTCAAGAAGTTCACGTTGATACGTAAGTGCTCATTAAGATTTACCCTCTTATATAAGTCAATTTAAGACCTCTAAATATTTATCATTTTAACCAAATCAAAAGAGACTTTATACATGAACCAGTGAGCAACCGAGAGCATAAGGACTATCAAATAGAGACCAACCCAATGATCTCCACGGAAATACTCGAAATGCACCAAATATAAGAACCAGACACCTTTGGGCAGAAAGGTCCCCACACCAGTACACCAAAATCTCTAAACATACCCTCAACAAGATTTAGAAAATCTCACATGTCACTCTAAGCGAGCCACTTTGGCAGCCAAACACTCAAAGCACAAATATGAGACTTCTCACTTGTTGAGAACACATGCGATTGTGAGAAAACTTTAGCTGTCACTCTAGCTGAGCCACTTTGGCAGTCAAAACAACCAGAGCACAAATCTAAAGTAACTCACCCGGATGCACATGCCCGTGAAGCACGTCGCCTGTAACTGTAAACGAGCCACTTTGGCAGCCAAACGCTTACAACACAAATACGACGAAACTCCACTTGCTCACATAATCATGCATACTAACATATTTTTAATGTATGACAACTTAAACCAACGGGTAATGAAAGAGTTTACAAAAGTCTCAAATTGAACATTTGATGCACATAATTTATCCATTAACTCGATATATATATTCAAACACTTGATGCTTTAGAGAGAGTATAAGTGTATTATATATTAAATACCAATGTGCAATATATAGATTTCATGTCTATGCATGAAAAACAGCCTGTCTAATTGCCTTAACTTTATAATACTCATTAAAAATTATTCTCTCGATAAGAAAACGGGGAGAGTATCTCACCGAAAATATAAGACACGATAAACATATTATTTAGTTATCGCTCACTCGAATGGTAAGAGTTAACTTGGATCTTTATTGCAGTTGAATTTAGGCTAACGCTCTATTTTCAACAATAACAAAATATATCAATATGAATTTCTCTATGTACCGAATAAAACATGCATTCTAAAATCCAAACAAACCCAACCAACAGTTTTAAATATTGAATAATCCAAGCACCATGTTTTGTCATATATCCCTAAATCTTGATTTCTTTCTTCTGGCATAAAAAATTAATCACCATAAAGATGAACCGATAAGTAATCTTCATGAAATATCAAACTTTTCATTCACCACTTACATCCTTTCATATCTACTAACTTCTTAGTGAATTTTACTACTATTAAAATAAAATATAAGTAGAATTGTTTCTTTCATATAATTTAGTGTCACTTTTGCATCATCAAAGAACAAACAAAAATTCAATATCCTCAATTATTATTTATATAGAGAAGGACGAATTCGCAAGCCATTACATAGCTTACATTCAATATCACAAACTATCGCTCACAATCTTTTCTCTACCTTTTAATTGATTAAAAGATTTGATTTCCCACAAAATTGCAAGGGGTTTGTGCAACTCAAGTTAATTTCTTGATTTAAAAAATGATTGATATATAACATTGATCTTAATAAAACATTATTGGTCTAAGTAATTTTGAAATCACTTAAACGTTACTGCAGAAAGCATACACTTAAGAACCTTGATACATATATATATATATACCAAACCAATTGTGGGTGTAATCTCAAGTGAGTCCTTAAGCTTCTTCAAATGCACGAAAACATGGGGATACAAATTTATTTCACTATCAATCGCGAGAGAGGCCAAAGCCCGACCATAGCATGAGGGAAAATCCGTCAACTCCGGGGTAGATAGATTCACAGACGATCAAAGCAAAACCATCCTCAATATCTAACTTTCATTCCCGTAGGTTTCGGAGACCCAGCTACCCAATGTAGTAGTCACCGCCTTAAAGCAATAAGCAGAAGAGGCAGCCATCAAAATTGAAATATCACAGCCATCACCAATGTAACACTCACCCAATTCAAATGCTCAATCGCCTTGTACATGTGGGGGCGAGTGGCTCCAGATTCACACCCCAGAAACGAACTCAATAAACCAGGGACATCGTTCGTTCAAATCGGGGGATGGCAGCGGCCATCTTACAGCAGTCACTACCGGTAATCCCCGGAGTCCGACCACTGTCGCTGTAACCCTCAACCGTCCAGGGACAAGACGCAGGTCGGCATTGCCGGCTCCACCAACAACCAGAGTGGAGCCACCCCAACGGAGGTACGGCTTCACCACTCTGGGTCGGAACCGGCTGTCCCCCGAGTCGCCGCGAGCCCCACAGTGGTAGCGATTCGAGCATCAACAAGGTTTCAGGGCACAAAATCGACACACGGACAATACAGAATCCGGTCCTACGCAACCCACGGACAAAACCCACAACCACAGACAACAACCAGACGCCACGAACTAACCTTTAATACGTAGCCTACAGAAACCCAACCCAATGGGATCGAAACTGTTTGCTATTTTGAAAACCAATTTTTTTTTTAATAATAATAATAGTAATCTCTTACTTATGTGAAGCCAAGCACGTTTTCAACAGCGAACCCTAAAATTAAAAAAAAAACCCTAAATCGGAATGATAAATTAATTTCAAGAAATCGATCCCAAATCGATATATGGTCGCTCTGATACCTCATGTAAGAAAAATCAATCCAATCCAGGATCACCGCAATCGAATTTAGGACACGAAAAAGTGTGATAATGTACCTGTGATTAGCGAACCTTCATAAAATCAGATTATTAGGTCTTTAAACTCTGTCTTCATTGTTATCTTAATTCAGGAGTGTTACCCGATGAGATCTGCAAACAACGAAGGGGAAAAGACGGTGATCTGGGTCTTCCTCTCCCTGACTTGCCGACGGCCGATGGAGCACCTGGGACCTAGCACCTGTTAATATAAGGGGTGACGGGTCCTTCCACCACGGGCTTACGTCAACACGGGCCTACACCATAAGCCGTCCAAACCACATTAATAACAAACCGAGATGCCGCAAAAGCTCAAATAAAAGATCACCCAAACTGAACGAGCTATCATGCATTGTCTCGTATATTGTAACACAGCCCGATTTTTTGAAAACTTAAATTAGTAATTGATTATAGCCAACAGAATTTTTATAAAACAAAATAAAAATTCTAACAGAGAGTGCGAGAAAGCATAAAGCGAGTAGTTGTTGAGGACATAAAAAGAAATCAAGGATTGTTTTTTTTTCACTTTCTTTTTCATATTGAGGTTGAGTAAGTTATTTGATTCTTTTGTTAAATTTTTAGAAACCTCAAAAAATGGAGATTCTCGAAGTGCATTCTTAATTACTCAAAGTGATTTGATTCTTGAAGCAAATTAGCAATTCCTGAAACAATGCGTCAATAATAAATTATTTATCCTATTGGTAATAAAGTTGGTAATAAAAAAGAATGGCAAAATATCAATTTATGGCCTCAAGTTTGAGCCAACTTTCTGTTTTGTCATTAACTTAGTTTGTTATATAATTTTGTCCCCAACTTTTGTTTTTATTTTGATTTTGGCCAATCTTGAATTTTATCGTGCGTAAGCCAAACAGACCTTAATAGACAATTTTCATTTATTGACTAAAAAGGAAAAAAAATTTCAAAAAATAGGAAATAATATTGAAACCTTTCATTTGTATTTTTTTTATAAAATTTTGATGGACAAATCAAGTGAATTGGAAGCAGAAGTTAACGATAGTTGCTGATGTTGTCAAAAAATATGAAAAATCGATGAAGGTCGGATGATGTTCTATTAGAGGGTGACTACTACGGATAAAGTAGATTATGTGACGAACGAATGAGAGGTCAAAACTCAACTATTATAAGACACGGGTCAGACTATATTAAGGCCTTGTTTGGCTTTCGCTAAAAGAAATTCATGATTGGCCAAAATAAAAATAAAAATAAAAGTTGGTGACAAAATTATATAACAAACTAAGTTAATGACAAAATAGAAAGTTGACTCAAAGTTGAAGACATAAACGTATATTTTGCCAAAAAGAAAGTATGAAACCATGTCGAGTACACAATCATTTAATGCTCAAAAGAGTTACAACGATTAAATCCTATGGAATAGTCCAATATTTTTTAATACTCTGGAAGAGTTCATATTTTGCTTTCCCGAGTAACACCACTATCGATTGATGATGCAATGTAGCACTCGAGTCTCAAAGAAATTTATTGGTTTTACGAGATGAATATGAAATTGTTATTACAAATAAAGATGACACACTATGTATTATAATTATTCTCGCAAGCTACATGCCATTACAAACCGAAAGTTTATCGAGTCAACAATTATTTCATGACATTGAATAATATGAGCATAGACAATTAATGATGATGCGATAAATTATTAAACATTCATGTGAGCATTGAAATTCAGAGGACTTTTCATGGAAAAAAAGTTCATATGTAGCATATTTATAAGGACATCACCTATTCAAATAAGGGATGCATTTCATTTATTTTAAAATATATACAAGGTTAGAAATGTGAGCAAATTCCTAAAGAAAGTTTCTTGGGCCCATGTCGTTTGTATTTAAAATCTTGATTTGCATCATAACGAGAAATTCCATGTACAATTGATTTTATGACCAAGAACAAAATATATCCTACTTAAAAACTTTTGGGTGTATAATATACGTGCCTATTGTTCCGCCACAATACACAAATATGACCTTAATAAAGATTGAAATATATGTTGGATATGAATATCTATCTATAAATTAACCATTATGAGCAATTAACAGGTGATCTATTATTTGCAACACGTTTCACCGACTGTTAGTGTGATAAAATGACATTTTCAACATTGAAAGGAAAACAACGATCGACAAACCTCAACTTGTACCTATGACCACATAGGTGCTATTCATCACAAGTGAGCTTGCATGAGAACTTAGGATGAGAGCTTTGAGTATTTCGGTATACCAAATTTTTTCAAAAATACATTTGAAGACCTAACATCTCGATCCCGATCATAATCCTGAATTTAAATTTCGGTATTTCGATAAATTACCGAATTACCAAAATTTATACTACCTTAATTTTATATAATGGATAAAACAAATCCACTAAACCCATAAAAATTTCGTCAAGGCTAATAAAATGACATCCAAATTGAAAGAAATTATCCCAAATGCAAATTCTCTAAGGCTAATTAGGAATATCGTTAACAATCACTGCTATATCAAACAAAGATGTTCGAGCGATGACATTACTAACAATCCCCAAATTTCTAAGAGGCAACAACAATCCAAGCAAGAGACTATCGTGGGCGTTAGTGGTGGATGCAACTGCCAAAAACAGGTTGTCGTATTAATTGAGAGAGGTAACGCTTAGGCGAAAGGTGTCGCGAAGATGAAGGACCAGGATGTTATGGGAAATTCAATCACGAATGATCAAAACGGAGATGAACCTTCTATTAGTCGAAAATGTCAAAGTACAACCCAAACCAGCCGCCACAACTCCGGCAAGACTTTAATCATCTCCACAGGTCCGGGGGAATGGCCACACAACCTCTATCCGTACTTGCTCCTACCACCCCCCTTACACGCCGCATAAAGCACTCTCCTTCTCTCTCACCCCATTCTATTAGCTTTTTCTTCTCTGTCTTCAAGCGTTATTACCTCCTTGTTTTATTCCTTCCTTTGCCATTTTAGTGTTTATGTTGCTGCTTCCCCCTTTTTCCTCATTGTTCCCAATATTTTTTATCGTCTTTCAATTACGTTCTCACATCTCTACTTCTCTATTATTGGATTCATCCCAGCTTGCATCTTCCCTAGTGCTTGCCTAACGTGACTAGCGACTACAGCCCTAATCCTTCCGAAATCATCTCCTGGCCCAACCGGCCCAACTACTGAATTCATCCCTACTTCCACCGTTTCTTCCACAGTTCTAGCAACTGGCCATTTCTCCTGCAACAATAACCCCCTCAAGATCGCCCTTGTCCCCAAGGGTGATATGAAGAAATCGATGTTGAAGATCATATATATTTCCAAGTCGCCTCCTCAATCGATCGATGCTTCCATTTATTCAAAACTTGCATTGCTGCCCTGTTACCTCTTTTTACCATTTTCCTTTGTAGGATGCACTCAGCTAGCCATTCTTCACTGTCCTCCATAGGTAATGCTTGAGAACTTTGCTTTGTGGTGCATACTGCCTTCTTTAGCCGAGACACAGGAAATTTAGGGTGGATCTGAAAATGCTTGGGAAAGTTATTTATAGGCTACCTCCCCTATCTTGTCCAAGATCCTGTAGGGACCATAGTATAAAGGTGTGAGCTTGTTGTAGTTCTTGTATCGATGGATCCCTACTTATAAGGTTGCAATTTAACATAGACAAGCTCCCCAATCTAAAAATGTCTCACATATCTCCTTCTGTTAGCCAGCTGGGACATCCTGTTCTGAGCTCGATGAAAATAAATCTTAAAAACTTGATCATTTCTTCCTTGTCAGTCAACTCCCTGTCTCCAAGCTTATTGCAGAAGTTCCCTTAATATAGGGTAGATGAATGGGAGGTTCATAGACGTATAGTGCATTCAATGGCGACATTTGGAGAGTTGAATGATAGGTTGTGTTGTTCCACCACTTAGCTAGGGCCACTTACTCCACTAGTTTGGATAGTCAACACGCATGCTTATCAAATAACTAAGCGTCTATTAACCACTTCGGTCTAACCATCCGTTTAAGGGCGGTAAGTCATTGACAACCTTAATTACACTCCTTGGAGTTTGAATAAATTCTGCCAGAAATCACTAAAAAATATAGCATCACGTCACTTGCAATTGTATGGTAATTTGAAGACAGTTTTTAAGAACAACTCTGCCATAATCATATATGTATAAGGGTGTTTCAATGCCATAAAATGGGCATATTTGGTCAATCTATCCACCACTACCATGATAACCTCCTTGCCATAGGATTTTAAGAAGGCCTGATATGAAATCCATGCTGATATTTGTCAATACGACTGAGGGAATCGGTAACGATTGCTAGAGACTAGGGGAACCACCTGATCATACTTGCACTTCTAACAAATTTCACACCCATTGATACACATTCGCACATCCTTCTCTTGTCCTTTCCAGTAACAGAAACTAGAGAACCATTTTGTGGCAGCATGAATTCTCGAGTGGCCTTCTACTACTCTTGATCTACTTCCTTAATTATATATAATTCCCTACCACCAGCTTCCTTTTTTTCTTAAGTAGCCCCTATTTGAGTTCAAATGCAGATAGTTGATCATTTTGTAGTTGTTGCATAATTATTTCTTGGTCTTTATCTTACTGCCAACTAGATTTTATGACATCTAACAACCCTGTTATAAGTCTAGTAGAATAGCCATGACCTCTGACCCCGGGATCCACATTCTCCTTCCTCTTCTTATTGCTTATCTCGTACTCATATCGTAGTAGCTTTATCCAACACTTAAATTGCATCTCATTGTGTAGTTTCTATTCCAGGATGTACTTTAAACTTTGGTGGTCAGTCTCTATCACAAAATGCATTTCCATAAAATAATGCTTCCACTTATTGATTGCATAAACGATTGATAATAAGTCTTTTTCATATACAGAGAGGCTTTTTTGGAGCCAAGGCCTTGCTGTAGAATAGGTCTCTGTAGATGATAATATGTCTTTCTCATATACCCAATTCTTCTGTAGAAGGGTCTTTCTCTATAGAATAGACCTATACACAAGAAGGCTTGTGTATTGTTCCTATTCCCATATGCTTCTGTCAGTTTCCACAACAAAGTCGTGGATGAAGTAAGATAGTGCCAAGGTCGATGTTGTCGTCATGGCCTCCTTAAGATTCAGAAATTATGCATGTGCCATAGACGTCTAGTGACATACATCCTTCTTTAATAGCTGAGTTATGGGTTTACATATATAATCATAGCCATGAACAAACCTCATATCATGTCAAACCCAGGAATCCTCTCAATTGTTATACGCTTGTTGGCACTGGCCATTCTTGGATTGCCGCTAACTTCCTGGGATCCGTAGATACCCCTCCTTCCTCTATAAAGTGCCCCAAATATTCCATCATCCATCTAGGAAATGAGCATAAAACACAATTCTTCTGTAGAATATTCAGTACCTCATTTAGGTGATACACATGAGCCATCAAACTTTTGTTATATATGAGGATATCATCAAAGAAATCCAACACAAATTTCCTTACCTATGGCCTGAAAACTTCGTTCATCAAACATTGAAAGGTGGAGGGAGTATTAGCTAGGCCAAATGGCATAAATAAAAATTCACAATGCCCTTCATAAATTTTGAAAGCGGCCTTGAAAATGTCTTGTTTCTTCACTCTTATTTGATGATATATGGGTCTGATATCCAATTTAGAGAACCAACTTGCACCATGAAGTTCATCCAGTAACTCCTCTTTAATTGGAATAGGAAACTTGTCCTTTATAGTTATCTTATTGAGCTATAGTCAATTTAAAGCCTCCATGAGCTATCCTTTTTCTTGAATAACATCACTGGCAAGGAGAAAGGACTTGTACTTGTCATGATTAGGCATGTCTGCAACATTTCTTGAATTATGTTATCTATAACATCCTTATGAGCTTGAGTACCTATAGGGTCTCAAATTTAAGCCTTGTACCCCTTCTCCAAAGGAATACAGTGATCATGCCTCCTGTGAGGTGGTAATTCCTTGAGCTCCTCGAACACCCAGGAAAACTTAGATAACATCCCCTGAATCTCATCTAGGATTTCATGTAACTAGTTTGTTGCCTTCAACTGCGTGGTTTTAGGTATAATCATCAAACCCATCTCCTCACTATCAAGGAAAAACACTCATGCAGTTACCTTTGCAAATTCCTCGCCACTAGTTGAACTTCTCTGTCTCCCAGCTTAAACCTCATAGATAAATTTGGAAAACCCCATATCACCTTCCCAGGAGAATTAAGCCATTCAATTCCTAAGATCATCTCACATCCCTTTATAACATTAAAGGTACATCAACTTCATATTTTTCTCCTTGCATTTTCCAGATAAATGCCTTCACCATAGACATGCATGAAATTTTTTCTCCATTCGCCACCATTACCCTTCTTCCTGGGATGAAATGTAACTGTCAATCAATCTACTTAGCAACATTTTAGGTCTAAGAAGTTGTGTGTATTTTCCGACTCCCCTAATAATGTGAGTATCTTCTTTTTGTAGTTTCCCACCACCTTCATCATATGATTCTTTATGGACATGGCTACTTCATGTAATGTATGTAAGGACATAATCGTTATCTTATCTTCAACTACATATTCTTCCTCAATTGGTCTTGATTCACCTTCATTTTATTCCTCATTTGCTTCCATCATGATTGAATGAAGCTTCATGTTGCTACATTTATGATTGAATGTGTACTTCTCATCACACCATAAACACAACCCTTTCAATTTTTTCTCCCACATTTCTGTAATAGACAAGTGTAATTAAAGGCGCAAGGCACATTTGAGGAGCAAGGGTGCACCTTGCGCCTTAGAGCGAGGGGCACACCTTTCATTTAAGGCGAAGATCTTCCTAATTGTAATTATGAAAGCGAAATACAACCAAAATCAATCCAAACTAACATCACAAATTTATATAATATCATCAATGCAATCTTCCAAAGAGAAATACATATAGATTAGTCATCAAATTCAGAACATCCAAATACTTGAAAGGAAATACATAAAGTCTAGAATAAAAATCCTAAAAGGGATACATAAAGACTACTAATCAAAATCCAAGCATCAATGCAATCTTTCAAAAGAAATACACAAAGACTAGTCATCAAAATCAGAAGCATCGCCTTCACAATCATCGAAAATCGTGTTGCGAATCAACTCGTCTTCATCTTCATTGAAATCGAAAATTCCTTCAATTTCTTCTTCCACATCCTAATCAACTTCATTTTCGTCAAATCTCACTTGAGATCTACTTGAACCCGCAACTAGTTGTAATTTTGCCTTGTGTTCCTCTCGGGCAAATCAACTCCGAAGGCTCTCTCAACATTGCTCCTTGTGAGAAAATCATCATAAAACCAAGTCATCTTTATAATCTTCAATTTCTCCAATCATCCATTCAATACTAGAATCTATAAAATCTAGACTCAAAGCATCAATGTTATTTGCCAAATCATACCTTGCTTTGAGCTTTTGATTGTACTTAATATATACGAGATCAAGTAACTTGCGATGCATAAGTCAATTCCTTCTCTTGGTATGACCTACAAAATTGGATTCATAAATGTTAATTTCAAAATATTAGCCAAAAATAGATTATTATAATTGTTAATAATGTGGCTAACCTACTCAAAGGTACTCCCGTTACGTTCACAGCCACTAGCACTACATGTTAGTGATAGAATTCTATCCGCTAGTCATTGAAGATTTGGAGTTTTGGCACCAAAAAGACTCCACCAATCCGTTGTCATATGAAATTATAAGTTTAAAATACCAACATATAATTGTAACTCGATTGATAATCTTAAATAATTATTGTTACCAGGAGAATTAGAGTCCTTGATCTTTGTACTAAACCCAACTAATAAAATTGCATGTTCTAAATTTATCTTAATGTTTATAATCTTTCCAATATCTTCTAGCATCAAATTGATACAATGAGCAGCACAAGGAGCCCAAAATATGTGCTTCCTCTTTGCCCAAAGTAGTTTTCCTTTAAATAAAAATAAGATGCCATTAAATTAAATGGTCAATTCAACTACAACAAATTAAGATGGTCATTGTTAGTGATTATATGAATCACATTTTGCTCGCCAACTCTTTCCACGAAGTTATCAAGGAATGCAAACAATTTCTCTCCCATCTTCGAATAAGCATATGCATCCATAAATTCAATGAACATTGTTCTCTTTCTACTATTCACCAAAAAGTAACACCGACTCTTGTGATCGATCCAACTGTCTAACATCAGGGAACAAGCATATTGAGCCCAACTTTCTTTGTGATCCTTCATGAGATTCTTCGTATAATCAAGTTCTCTATGCAAAAAGGTCACCTGCATTTGATTATAGGTAGGGAGAGGCTTCAAATTCGGACCATATTTTCCAATGGCTTCAACTATCCATCTAATGTCTAAATGTACACCATTGAAGGCAAGACCAGTCTGATAGAAGAATCTGTAATGTACTGACAAGTCTTATCTCTAGCTTCTTTATCATAGGCGTGGACTATGCTCTGTTGTTTCTTCTTTCCAATTTCTAGCTTTTATATCATAAAATGGTCCATATGACCTTTTAATTGTGGCATCTTTTCCTTCAACTTCTTTTGGGAAAGTAATAGGCTTGAGCCCTCTCTTTTCTTCTCCTTGTCACAATGTACCTCAATCTCTTCATTGTCTTCTCCAATGACATAATCATCTACATCATAGGGTAATGTTCATTGTGATCCAATAGCTACTGCCTTGGTAGCCTTCTTTTCAAGCATGTTCTTTCTTAGCTCTTCTTTCACCTCGGGTGGACGACTTGCACATGCCGTTGCATTTTTATTTGCCCCCATTTGATGTTGTTTTGCTTGATGTATTCCTCCATTTGTCTCAAATCCACAAAAATTGCAAGTTACTTTATTTGTATTCTTCGTGTCCTTTAAGTAGTTGTATTTCCATCCCGAATCTTTTCTAACCGTGGACGTGGATGACACGAAAGTTTCAATGGATGACGACATGATGAATTCCCTATAAACATGACAAATCAAAAGCTGCTTAGAAGTGTTGACATATCATGCCCTGCTTTCATCTAATCGCAACACAGATTGATCCTCTGTTCAATCTTCGTCATCTTGTAAAAGTAAAACATTAAACCTTTACAACCACTGGCCCCTGACCTTAGAGCATGGTGATTTCAATATTCCCCAATCACCAACTAGCGACTATTTACAAAGCAAAAATCTCCATGATTTCTCAAGTATTTCTCTAGAATTCTGTTGGGAGAGTTTGATTCGAAGCACGAATTGATCAGACACAACGAAAAGTAATTTGTTCATTTACATCCAGGATGCATTCTCTAAGCAATGGTCTTGATCGATAGAAATTGGGGAATATATAAGGCTAGCGATACTGACGAGGAAAGGCGGAGGCCGCTTAGAAGGGGAGGAGTTGGGTGGGGCGAAAGAGGCAATGGGAGAGGGACACATCGTACCGGGAGCGGAAGAGAATCGAGGGGAAGCAGAAAGGGATACAGCGAAATGCAAGTTGTAGCAGAAATCCTAACTCAAACTCAACCTTACCAAAAAATCAGACAAGGTGGTAGAGGACAAGGGCTAGGGCAAAGTGACTAGTTAGTCATGGAATATGGTGATAACAAATGTTTTTTTATTTTATTTTGGGTCCTTAAATTTGAGATTTTGTTTGTAATTGGTAACTGTTCGCCTAGTGGAGAAAAGTGCAAAAGACGAGCTCCTTATCACCTTTCACAGAGGCGCACTTGAGGCGCACGCCTATCTGGATGCGCATCGCCTTGGCACATTTGAGGCAATGGGCCTCGCCTCACCTCAATGCCTAGGCGAGCACGGCGCTCGCCTTTTATAAGATTACAATAGACAATCTCTGACCTCGCTCGCCTTTTATAAGATTACAATAGACAATCTCTGACCTCGCTCGCCTTTTATAAGATTACAATAGACAATCTCTGATGGGATGGTTGATAGGATAAAGGTCTCACTAGTCCAGTGTTTGTTCCCCTTCCTGCCCCATCAGTCACCCTATTCCCCATTGACTATCTTGATGGGGTTCTATTTGTTGGGCCAACAGTCATACCTCTCTATCCTTGCCACGACTCCCCTATGTTGCCCATATGGATTATTTCCTTACTCCTTCGTTGGTTTGGCTTGTCTTCATTTGATAGTGTTTTGCCAAAAGCAATAGTTTGATGCAGAGTCCTGAGGTTCAAAACCATAAGCAGCCTCATGTTTTCCTTTTTAAGACCCCTAATGAACATGGCCACCTGGTCCTCGACTGATAAATCCGCCAATGTCACCAGGAATACCAACTCGTCTACGTATTCTGAAAAACTTCTGCCCTTTCTCAGTTCCTTCAAGATCACAATGGGGCGGCTTAACTCATTGGTGCCAAAACGCATCAACAAAACAAGAGAATGTTCTTCCCCACTAACGATTTGTGTGAGCTCTCTACTCCTTAAAAATGCATAGTGCCATTCAATTGCTAAGCCTGACAAATGTATGGATGTTGTACTCACCTTTAATTCTGCACGCGTCTAACTCAAAATGTCGTTCGCTTTTAAAACTCCACTCCTGCACTTGATTACCATAAAACAATAAAAAAATCCACTTTAATATGTCAGGTAACTCTTCCCCCGACCATGAGTTGCGTCCTTCCCTTCTGACTCCTGAGTCCTACCATTCATCTGATGAATCTCTTAGTTTCCTGCGTCTCTTGTTTTTGATCGCCCCCATTTGCGCTTCCAAACGTTTAAATTGCGCACGCAGACCATCAAATTTCCTCACTAACTCCTGCAACACCTCTTTCATAGAATCATACTCCATTTGTGCTATTCTTGATATCGTGTTGTCCACAACGAGCATTCCTCACGTGGAAGGTCGAGCAATTCGCGCTCTGATACCACTTGGTGTCGGAAATCCAATCACCAATGACTAACTTAGAGTTAAACCTTCTATTAGCCGAAACTGTCAAAGAATAGCCTAAACCAGCTGCCACAACTCTAGCGAGACACTAATCACCTCCACAGGCCACAAGGAATAGCCAGACAACCTTTGTCCGTACTTATACCTACCACCCCCTTACACACTGCACATACCATTCTCCTTCTCTCCCCACCCCATTCTATTAGATTTTTTTCTCCTCATTCGATTCATTCCTCTGCCATTTTAGTTTTTCCGTTGCTACTTCTCCCATTTTCCTTCATTGGTCCCAATAATTCTTCTTGTCTTTCAATTACGTCCTCACATATCATCTTCTCTTATATTGGATTCAGCCTAGCCTGCATCTTCCCCAGTACATGCCTAACATGACTAGCGGCTACGACTTTAATCCTTCCAAAACCATCTCCTAGCATAACTGATGCATTCCTCCCTACTTCCTCCGTTTCTTCCACACTTCCAGCAACTAGGCATCTTTCCCGCAACACAGGAGTAGTAGGTGGTGGGTTGGAAGGGGAGGGAGGAGCCTAGGGGAAGAGGGAGGAGGAGGGATTGGAGACGACAGAGGACTTAAGGTCAAGGGAGGCACGCTGCTAGTCAGCGGGGGAGGAGGAGGAGACGGCGGTGAGTAGGAGTAGTAGACATGAACAAAAAGATGAGAAAGATCATAGGGCTTGGAGGCGTATAACGACCTAACTTTTATGAATATTTGACGAAAATGTAACTAAGAAATTGTATTTGGAAGAAGTAATGAGAATGGATGTTTATGTATGAATGCATGTGCATATAGAAGTGTGCCTAAAGCACGGATCATGAAGGTACGTCTCGGACGGTGAGAATCGAGGGTCTTAAGATTGACGGGAGAACATTATGATGCGCTTAAGGATGATGAATGAATCCATAAGTGGGTGCCGAGATGTGGAGATATATAATGACCCATGTTTTATTGTATTATGTATGTGTTAGGAATTATGAATAAATATGGGATGAATATTGGATGTATTGAGACCGTAACTAAAGTTGTTGAGAATATTAGTTATGACATGGATTAAGATAGATTGTATTTCCAAAGTAAGCTTACTGCTATGAAAATCCGTCTGTCATGCTTCACTTCATAAATTTGATCCAGGTTAACAGCTTTCGTAGACTCGTGTCCCATAGACTAGAGTCTATGGACTTGATCTCATATTTTTTTTTCTCGTGGACTTACTGCGAGCTCGTAAACCCACTGGGAGTTTACCTTCATAGCATCGCGGTTAGTTGTCTCTCGTAGACTTACCCAGAAGACATCGCTCGTAAACTACACCCACGGGATGACCTCAGTGCCCATTAGGGGCTAGAGCAAGATTTCTGCAATCAAAGGTTGACTAGCTGAGTCAAACAGTTTCACTGAACCCCAAATCTTGCTAAATTGAAAATTATTGGACTTAGGGGTTCCAAAGCTTCCCACACAAACTAAGAAATATCTCGACCTCAATTAAATGCGAAGATTTTATTGTGAATAAGGGATTATAAACTGAGGAAGGAAGAGAAGAGAGGGGAACATATTCCCATTTCCTCTCGGTGGAGGTAAAGGAAAAGAGATGGAGGAAAGGAAGGAGATGGGCGAGGCGATGGGGTGAAAGGTAAGATCCCTGGTTCCTTTCCTCTTTCCTTTATGTTCTGGCAATATTAAATCTTATCTTATTACTTATCAAAAAAAAATATTAAATCTTATCTTTATGATTTTGTGAGTTGTGAAGTGTAAGTGGTATGTGGGTGTGGGTCGGATGGATGGTTATCGAGGCGAAGTGTTTTGTATGTGTGATGTGTGGGTTTGTAAATGGGCTAAGTGTGTGATTTGCGGCTGCACATGGAATGGACGATGGTTTAGAGAAAGGAAATGTAAGTGAGACAAGGATGAATACATGCATGATAGACGTGTGTTAAGCCAGATGAGAGGATCTGAGCTTCGTTGGCAAGAATGTTAGTCGAATATGTGGATCCGTGTACTCAAGTGGCGGGTGTGAGGCCCCGAGTAGGTGTGAGAAGTTGAGACGGATATAAGGATCCGATTTCTTATTAAGTGAATGTGAGGAACCAAGTGCTATTAACCCGGGATGGGAGGATCCCGAAGACTTGTATGGTTGGATTGGTGTCTTGAATAACGAATATGGCCTTGGAGAATTTTGACAAGGCTGGTGAAATAAAGGATGTAAATAAGAGGGCTGAATGAAAAACTACAATGAAATGTTTAATTGTAATAAAAGGAATAAGGCTAGTATTGGAATGGGTGTTCGTACTTAGCTTTGTCTAATTGCATTTTCGTGTTTGTGGATGTTTCTTCTCAGGTATGTCTATGCTAAGAGACATTTGCATGGTCATCTTATTAAGTCTAGGAGCAAATGATCATATTTTGTGAAATTTCCATAAACTTGTACTCGTTTCGGGGGAAAAGTTGTTACTATTAATTTTCTAAATCAATAAAATTTAGGTCAATTCAAGGGGATGCTGGAGAAGGAGGGGGGTAACGAGGTGGGTAGGGATTTCGGTGGGTTGAGCCTAATTGTACATAGTGTTCTGTTGCCTAATTTTGTTTACGCCTAAAATTAATTCGGTATTCGGTATATACCGATTTTTTTCAATTATCGATTACAGTCTCGAATTCCCGAAATTTTAAAATTTCGACATTGGAATTGGTATCCTAAAAGTTTTGGTCTCCCCTAATGAGGACATGGTCAGTAATGGCATTTATGAGGTAGTTGAAGCACAAGTGATGGTTATCATGGCATAAAGTGAAATCAACATAAGACATTGTCTGGCAATAAACAACATATGTATTGTTTGAGCTACATGATGAAAGGCAGAACATGAAGTTGTGAATGTAATTATATTACCTTCGAGATTGAGGCAGGATGGCATGGTTGAGTAATATAACAAGGCTTACATTATTAGGAGGCTTTTGATCCATTTTAGTACCACATGAAACTCGACTTAATCGTAAAATCATTAATTAAAAAGAATACATGAACAATAAAAATATAAAAATATACAGAGTTCAGAGTCACTCCTCATATTGTGTCTGACCACATGACATGATATAATCACCATCAAAGGACAACAAACACAATGACCTCTAAAGATATATAATCACGAGACATAACTTGAAGATGAAATGAAAGCACCATGTGATTCACTCATTAATTTGTTTCAAATTGTAACTTTAACCACCAAAACAAATACTTAATTAATTAGAGAGAGCTTGCATATGACATGGGGAAGGACATGACCTTTTTTTTCGTACATCTATAATTCATTGAATATCTCTATTATGACTTAACATAAAAAAGGCATAACAAGCACAAGAAGCCATTGAACACATATTTTTTAGCAAACCTCAGAACAGGGCGAGCAATCTCCATCGCAACAACTGTTCTTGCATGCATGTTGCCCACAATCCCATAACTTGATAGCAAATAACCTATTCTACATTTCGTCATACTCATTATTTTCATCTCCTAAACATGACATATCATCATATCAATTGTTCAACATGACAAACCATAACACCACAAAATCATTACCTTTTTCCACACCGACATGATTTCGTAACAACTCTACAAATCTCGACACAAAAACTATGTTGACATCTGATGACAATAATGAAACCCACAACTCAACATTTTATCGCAAGTTCCCCATACAAGGGAACATTCACATCGCACGACATGTCATCATACACTCTATTATTGCAAGGGCAACTCCTATTCCCATGATAAGGCACCCGCCACATTCCCCACCTTGGCAATTGGAAGGAGTATAATATCTTTTTAGATTTCATTTTATTTTATAATAGTAGGGATATCTTGGAAGATTATTTTTGGCATTTTGAGATCTCTCTTCTAGCATTAATAATGTGTTTGGCTTGGAAGAGACAATAATTTTACTTTTCTTACCCCATTTACTGATTTTAGCAAATCCTTGAGGTTTTCCTACAAACTCTAGAATTCTCTTATCTCCCTTCATCGTAGTTGTTTTCGTTTAGTTTTTTCTATGATTTCTCCTATTTCCACTTCGCTAATCCATCAATTAGTATCAAAGCCTGAGTTCTACCTAAGGGTTATAGCTTAGGAGAGAGGTTCAACACGAACATATGAAACTTGCTCCTATGCAAAGTATGATTGAATATCTATTGCAAGTGGTCTAAACGTTGCTGTGATAGGAATGCATGGGAGCTTGATTTGAGATTCTGAAAGACAACCACAATCCCTTAGACATATCGAAAGTTAGTAATGAAGATGAATCTAATGAAATGAAAGTTAATCATTTCCGTTAAGTCGGACATGTAAACGAAATAAGAGGAGGTGGATTGAAAGAGAGATTAATTTGTGCCCTAGATTTAAATGATGGTGGGATCATGATTGAAGTGACTGGCTTTCACGGGCAAATGCATGTTAATGACTTTCTTGATTGGGAGACCAGACTTGAAAATTAATTCGAGTGGAAACCTATAGCGGATGCCAGAAAAGTACTTGTTGCGAAGCTGAAATTAAAAGGAGTTACCCTTCAATGGTGGAAGAGAGTTGAAGAGCAAAGCTACCAATAAGGATATCCAAAGATGAGTACATGTGAGCACATGAAGAGTAATCTGCGAAAATAATTTTTACCAGCAGATTACATTATGGAGTTGTATGAGAAGTATTATGCCCTACATCATAATTCTCTATCGGTAGATGAATATACCTCGGAGTACAGCAACCTAAATGTTCGACATCATTGGAAGAGTTGTGGTAACGACAAAAGTAGATGTTGAAGAGTGGCAAAGGTACAGTATATCCAGGACTCGTGTTCTTTGTGGTGGTAAAGTTTGTGATGTTATGATTGACAGTGGAGTGTGGAGAATGTTATTTCCAAAAACGCAGTGGAAAAACTTAAGCTATCGATGAAGAAGCATCCAAACCCTTATAAAATTAGGTGGCCGGAAAGGGTCATGTTGCTTGATACAGTTTTTTTGTCCTGACTTGAATGATGAAGCTCTCTGTAATCTCGTGTCCAGTCGACCTTGGTTTTATAATCATTATATGGATCACTATATGGAGCTGAACACATATTCTTTTTACAAGGAGAGTAAGAAGTACACTTTACACCCTCTCAGGGAAGAAGTTAATGAGTTTGCATCGGCTTTAAGCATTTTGTGCTGACAAATTTGAAGCTAAGAGTTGGGACACTGGAGTTATGTATGCCTTATTCGAGAGAGTGATGGATCATAAGCAGGCCATTGATGTAACACGGTTTTTACCCTCATTTAAGAAATCTTGACGGAATACTCTAGCCTTGCGAGTGAAGAGATATTGTATGGGTTATCGTCTTTAAGAAGTTTCAAATGTCATTAACCTGATTCATGGTATGCCTGTACCGAATTTGGCAGCCTATCGCATGCCCTCCAAACAATGAGCTAAAATGCAAAAGCATGTGGAGGAATTGCTATCAAAGGGGTTGATGAGCTAGAGTAAAAGTTCATGTGCTTATCCAGCTTTACTTATACCAAAGAAAAATGGTTCTTGGAGGATATGTGTGGATAGCCGCGCCATAAACAAGATAATCGTCAAGTATCATTTTCAATTCCACATTTGTGATATGTTTGATCAGTTGATCAGTGCGAAAGTGTTTTCCCAAATCGATTTAAGAAGCAGCTATTATTAGATCAGGTTAAGGGCTGGTGAAGAATGAAAAACATCAATCAAGACACCAAATGGACTATATGAGTGAATGATGATGCATTTTGGGTTGTCTAATGCACCTAGCATGTTTATACGTGTCATCATAGATGTATAGAAGAAGACCATTTGAGGAGAAGCTTTACATCAACTTAAAGAAGTGTTCAACATAAAGGTTTGGCTCTTAATCCGAAAAAGGTGTGTCTGATGATAATAGAGTGGCCATCACCTACGTATATTAAAGAAGTGCAAAGTTTTCATAGCCTGACATCTTTCTAAGGGAGGTTTATTAAGAACTTCAGTCATGTCATGTACCTGAAATGTTTGAAGAATGAAACTTTTGAGTGTACATCGTCAGCGGCCAAAACTTTTGACAATGTGAAGTCCTTAATGAGCAATATCTAGTTCTCGCGTTGCCTAACTTTGACAAGCTCTTCTAAAGTATGATTCATCTAAGAAAGGTACAGGGGTTGTCTTACTCAAGATGGAAAGCCAATTGAGTTCTTCACTGAGAAATCAAATGCAAAACAATGTTATTCGACTTATGATTTAGAATTCTATGCGTCGGTGCATTCCATTCAAACCTGACAACATTATTTGGCTTGTCGTGAGTTTGTCATGTACTCCGATCGTCAAGCCATTACGTTATTTGAACTCCTAGAAGAAACTGACCGAGAAGTATGCCAAGTCGAGTTCATTCTTAAATGGGTGCATTTCACTATGAAGTTTAAGCATAGACAATTGAATCAAATAGTTGATGCCTTGAGTCGTAGATCCTTTATTATAACAGTTATAAGTACTCAAAATCTTGGTTTTTGAAGAACTCGAGAACCATTATCAACCAATGACTATTTCAATCTTATATTAACAAAGTCAGAGGGAGGTCCATTTAAAGAGTTGTTACCCCATAAGTTGCATGATAATTAATTGTTTAAGGGTCACCGATTGTGCATTCCCAATTGTTTTTTGCGTGAACAAATCATTCGAGAGCTACATTGGCTTGTGGACAATTTACCAAGGATAAGACCATGACAATGATGGTTGAACGATAGTTCTAGCTGAAGATGTATCATGATGTGGCGAGTATCATTTAAAGATGTGCGGCATGTCGGCTTGGTAAGGGGACTTATCAAAACACAGGACTATATACACTGCGGCCCATTCCTGAACCTCCATGGATTCACTTAAGTATGGATTTTGTTTTAAGACTTCTAAAGACGCGAAGTAATATACTCATTTTTCGTTGTGATATACCTTTTTTGAAAGATGATATATTTTATACCTTGCTTAAAGACATATGATGCAACTCACATCGCCGACTTATTTTTCAGAAAAGTTGTTAGATTACATAGCATGTCCATGTCCATTATTTCCGATCAAGATTTCAAATTTTGAGCCACTTTTAGAGGACGGAGTTGAAATATTCCAGCACTTGTTATCCTCAAATAGATGAGCCAACCAAGGTTGTGAACCTGAACTTGGGTAATTTGTTAGATGCCCTTTTGGGAATAACGTGAAGAGTTGGGATTTTGTGATTCCTCAATCTGATTTTGCTTACAACAACTCATTAAATAGAAGCACAAAGAAGACTCCTTTTGAAGGTTTGTATGGATTGTGACCTCAACATTTTGTTGACCTAATTCCACTTCCTGATGGGGCTCGAGTAAGATATGATGGTGAGGCTTTTGCTGATCATGTGGGATGAGTTCATGAAAATGTCCAAAGGGCTTTGAAGGCAAGCAATGAGGCTTATGTTTCCGCACTAATGAGGATCGTCGAGTGAAAGATTTCAATGCAAAAGATCTAGTTACGATGCACTAAAAAGAGATAGGTTTTCCAAGGGCAATCTTCACAAGCTGCAATCGATGAAATTTGGATATGGTAAAGTGTTGAAGAAGATAAGTTCTAATGCTTATGTGATTAGAATTACATCATGAGTTATAGATTAGTCTAATGTTTAATGTCTCATATTTGTATAACTTTGTGGGAGCTTACCAAAGTTATGCAATCCAAGACCATATCAAAGAGCTTTCAAAGATCACAAACGGTGTTACCGAAGATATTGTAAATGCGAAGAAGGCCAAGTCAAGAAGAGGAAATCAATATCGAAGGTTTTTTGGTGAAAATGTTGGGAAAGCTAGCGAAAGAAAGTATTTGGATAGCTATGATTTGAAGAAGATTGATGCTAACATTTATGTTGAGATCGTCGAAGTTTTCACACCAGAGTCATGAATTTTTTTTCCACCAGTAGATATTAATGTAGGAACATAATTTATTTTTAAATTTCATTTTATTTTATAATATTAAGGATATTTTAGGAAGATCATATTAGATCTCTCTTCTAATATTAATAAAGCCTTTGACTTGCAGGATACAACGTTGTTATTTTTCTACGAACCTTAAAATTCTCCCATTGTTCATTTCATCATAGTCGTTTCTCCTAGTTATTTTCTGTATTTTCTTAAATTTTTGCTTCGCTATTCCATCGGCAACCCTTTTCGCACACATGCTTGCCATAAGCCAACAACTTCTTGCAAGCCGTATCACATCGAAAGTCCCTAGCACAACACTCCACCTCCTTCAGCCTAATGAATTGATGCCTATAAACTCCAACTTCCTAACGGGGAGGGCATACGCCGTCGTGACATATTCCCTGCATGGATGCACGCCGCAATCAAGCAAGCTCCCACATTGCTTCCCATATGAAGTGAAGTAAACCCAGATACAATAGTTGATTCACACGGAAGAAGAAAAATGGAAGAAGATAAAAGACGAAAAGAAGAGAAGGAGGAAGAAGGCCAAGAAGAGAGAGAGAATGACTTGATTTTCATTAACCAATCCCAATATTTTTATACATACAACGGACTATCAATTATAACCAACAAGCAATTCTGGGATTTGGTGTCAGTCGTTGCAATGATTCCGTTGACTGCTGCCACACTCATGTATGCTGGGAGCAACAACCTTGTCCCCCCATCTCAACAACTTTTGTTCTTTCTTGTATCTTGGGCCTTGTCTTCATCTTGCGCCGCTTCACTTCTTGACTTCAAGGGCTTTACGGTCTCACCATAATTAGCTGACATTCCAACACCATTGAGGAATGCATTGTCAGCATCCAATTGAGATAACTGCCACCCAAATGTCACTGCTAAACTCAAAACAACACGTATTGCTTGATAACCGGGCTAAACGTTTCCTTATAATCCAAACCCGGAGTTTGGTGAAATCATTTTGCTACCAAATGAGCCTTACATCTTTCTAACTCTCCGGTGGACTTGAGTTTTACCTTATACACCCACTTGCAACCAATAACTTTTTCCAGACCAGTGAATTGGACAAGCTCCCACGTGTTGTTCCTCTGTAATACCTCAAGTTCAACATCCATTGCTGTTTTCCACACAAGAGTAGACAAAGCTTCAGACAAGTTGGTTAATAGGCTCAGTAGGTATAGGATCGGTGGTGGAGGAGAACAGAAACTTTGGTTTGAAAATGTCAGCCTTTGATCGGGGATCATAGGTGTTTAGGATAGGTTGTGTCTCCTAAGGGTAGGTAGAATTAGAGATAGTTGGCTGGGAAGGCAGGGTGTCTGTACATAGCTCCCTGAGACTTTGTGAAGAGAAAGATGAGGAATATTCTGTAGAAAGCTGAGGAGAAGAATGAGAAGAAGGATGTATAGCAGGAATAATAGGATTTATAAGAAAAGAGGGACTGATAGGGACAAAATCAGAAGTGGAAGACACTGGTGTAAATTTGTAAGGAAATACAAACTTGTCAAACATAACATCCCTGAAAACAAAGAATTTCCCAGATGTTGCGTCATAGCAGATATAACCTTTGTGAAGTGAAGTTCTCCCTAGAAAGACACATGGCCTGGAACGAGGTTCTAGTTTGTGCTTTGTATAGGGTCTCATAAGACGGAAACACAGACAGCCCAAAACTCTTAAAGTAGATAAATCTGGTGAAGAATGAAAAAGAAGTTCGGCGGATGATTTATACTAAAGCACTCTGGAGGGTAATAGATTGATTAGGTTGACTGCTTTAGTGAAAGCAAAAGGCTAGAACAAAAGTGGCACATTCGAGTTATATAACAGTGACAAAGCCACCTCGACAACATGTCTGTTTTTCCGTTCTATGTGCCCATTCTGTTGAGGAGTATGGGGACACGACACTTGATGAATGATACCATGTTTAAGAAGATACTGTTGAAGAGTGCAAAACTCCCCTCCCCAGTCGGATCGAACAGTTTTAATGTTTATTGGAAACTGAGTCTGAACAAGCCCATGGAACTGTGTAAAAGCAGATAAGGTTTGAGACTTGGTATGAAGGAAATAAATCCACGAATAACAAGTAGATCATCAACACGTACTAAGAAATAACGTACTCCTAAGGAGGAAAGAACAGGGGAAGGACCCCAAATATCAACATGAATAAGATGAAATGAAGTTTTTGAGTGTGAAACAGATAAAGGAAACGATTGTCTATGATGTTTACTCATCATACATGAGTGACATAAGTCCAAAACATCTGAGTAAGTTTGATTACAAAGTGACATGACTCGACTGAGAATATCTTTACTATGGTGGCCTAATCTGCAATGCCACTAGACAGTATTTGTTGTTGCAGATTTTGCTGTGGTGAAGACAAAAGGACATATATTTGTAGAAGCTGGACATCGTGATGAAGAAGATCCTCTAGGAGATGTAGAGATAGAGGATTTAGTCTGAGGTAGTAAAGGGGAAGGCAGCTTGTATAGACCCTGATGTGTTTGACCTTGGAGGAGGACCCAATTGGTCTTCTTATCCTTCACAAAGAAGCTAGTAGAATTGAATTCAACACTAACATCATTGTCATGACACAACTTAGACACACTAACTAAACGTTGAGAAAGATGAGTATGAAGAACATGAGAAAGATGTAGAGGAATAGAATCAGCTGCAAGAGAGGTATGACTTGATTTTCACTATTGATTTCCAACCATTCTGGAATTTTGCACCCCAGTAGCAGACGACTCGAACATAGGTGTCTGCATTGCTTCATTCTCCATTTCGACCATAACAACCAAGAATCACTCAAATGTCGTATGACAAGGGCTGTGATACCATGAAGCGATGTAAACCCAGACACAATAGTTGATTCACACAGAAGAAGGAAGATGGAAGAAGAGAAAAAAGAAGAGGAGGAAGAAGGCCAAGAAGAAAGAGAGAGTGACTTAATTTTTATTAACCAATTCCAATATTTTTATATATACAAGGGACTATCAATTATAACCAACAAGCAATTTTGGGATTTGATGTCGGTCGTTGCAACGATTCCGCTGTTTGCTGCCACACCCATGTACGCTAGGAGCAACAACCTTGTCTCCCCATCTCAACAACTTTTGTTCTTTCTTGTATCTTGGGCTTTGTCTTCATCTTGGGCTGCTTCACTTCTTGACTTCAAGGGCTTTACGGCCTCACCACAATCAGCTGACATTCCAACACCACAAGAGAAATCCTTGTGGCTGCAGCGGCGACATCCCGTATCTTCCCACAAAAGCAAGCAGCCTCGAACGACTGTGGACAACTAGGGCAGGAGCCAGATGGCACAGCACCAGGCAGCGGTGCCCGCAATTTGGATTCAGCAGCTTTTCCAAACCTCACGGCAGGAATGAGGCAGCTTCCATGGATCGTCCAAGGGAGGATCCCGGAGCTTGCGGCAGAAGCAGAAGTAGGATTTAGGGACAAGAGACTTTGGGTACGGGGAGCGGCTTTTGGGATAGGTCCACGTTGGTATTGGTGCAGGAAGCACTGCTGGCCACTACTGGATGCAGGGGAGGCGGAACGGAGAGAAAGAGAGGAAGGAACACTACCAGATTGGATCGGAGGGCTCGATCCTCAAGAGGCAAATGAGACAGGAAAGACCACCTGAGGAGGATGAGGAGAGCAGGGACTGGACCTTGGATAGGGACTCGCTGGAGGCATTTTGATTGACATAGGATTAGAATATCGAGGCCGACAGGTCGGCGTGCCGAACCGGGGCGGAGCCTGACCCGGTCTCTTCGGAGTCAGAGAAACAGAGTTTGAGGTTGGTTTCTTGAGCTGGGGACACTGGAGGGCTGGGAAGGCGGTGGGGGCTGCCATTTCCGGTTAGGAAGGAGTTGGAGACACGGATACAGCGTGTAATTTTCTCCGAAAGGTGCCGGGCAAATAGCACGTTCATGGCAATACAATTGGCTTGGGCCTGATCCATGCTACCTCTAGGCCCATTAAAGGCCCAATAGAACAGCCTGCCGTTAAGGCATTCCTCCGCATGCAGCAGTTGGCCCCTGCAGTGGCCATTCACCGGAGAGATTTACAGTCCCACCGTCCTTTGTGTTTCGTAGCGTTGCATCCTTCATCAGATATATTCGGCCGGAGTTCATCAGAGAGCAAAAAACACACGTTTTAATGTTCACAGCGACAATATGTGCAGGCTGTGTCGGTCACCTATTAAAACAGTTCATACGAACTGAAATCTCATAAGAAGCTTAACAGATTTATACTTCTCGCCCTTCTTATCATACAAAGGCACCGCCCTAAACCCTGGCTGGATTTCCGATACAGGGAGGCATGTCTGCCCGCCGAAGTCGTCCTTCTCGGACCTGTCATATTCTCTCACCTCGATCCTAACCAACGCGAGGTCCGGCACTGTCAATGGGAATGTGAACTCTTCATCCCAAACAGGGAACCAGTCGTCCTTGATTATCCTCGTTTTCTTCTTCGCCATATCTGCTGGAACTCCGACGATGCGAATCTGATCCAATCATGAGATTCCAAATCAGAAAACTAGAGGGGCAGATCCTTTCGAGTTAGCAACGAGTTGCGGTTTCTTCTCATCTTACCTTGGTGTAGAAGTCCGGGGGTGAATAAGTATCGAAGTGCGTTGTGCTAAAATCGAGATTCCATCCATCCCCCATATACACTTTGACCTGTGCAATGAGTAGAGCACGAGGAATGAAATAAGCGACAGTTATTCGAAGAATTTCAAAACGAAATAATGAAAATGTAATCACTTTCAGGGACCTCTTTATGGTCTGCTCCCTTTTAGGATCGAACACTTCCTTGTTAGGCCCTTGATTTATCAAGAAGTCTGGCTCCTTCACATAGCCACATCCTCCATTGGCTTTAAACATTCCGTGCATAATCCATAGCGATTTGCCGTACCCCTGCCAAATGTAGATCAAACGTGTTCATGCCAATGACAATTATACCGGCACGCGAAAGCTCGAACTTCCAATTTATGTGAAAGCATAACCAATTCTTGATTGCGAGCACGGATACCAGACTTAAATGACTTGCTACACAAAAACGTCATCATGGAACCCTGATCTGACCTGCATATTGAATGCAACCATTTGAGCACCGTGCACCCAACCAACATGAGGATCGTAGTTTGAGGAGGTTACTCTTGTACCCTTTGGATATACCCTCAGTATATTTCTCTGCGTAAACCTTGACACAACAAAAGTCGGATTGATCTAAATTAGATGATACTGAAAAAACAAGGTGAACTCTGATAAGATAAGGAGGATGAGCATTCTTGTAATATATTATTGTACCTCGCTATCTCCACACCATGAGATTGCGTAGCTTTTTCTAGTTGTTGTTCGCTCATACTAAGGCGCCTAACCTTATCCATGAAAACCTGAAGTGCCTCTTTCAACTGCCCCTTTGGTTTCCCTGCTTGAATCGTGATCAAGCGCTTGTACTCTGGTGCACTAGCTCGACAAGCATTTGAATCACCCTCGCATTGCTCTTCAGAATCTTCATCGCTGTCAGTCAACTGCACATAATCATGTGCATTTAATAAAGCAAGCCACCCTTTGATCATTTTGAAGAGCTCAGGCGAGCCACCTTTTCTCACCTTGAGGTAGGATTCTAGCGGAGGCGAACCAGTTCCCGAGCTATCTTTCAGCAATGGGTCATCACCTGAAGAGTCCTTCCCATTAGGAGAAACCGTCCCCTTATCTTTTGATTCAAGGTACTCTTTTGGAGGCTTTGTAGAGATGATAATCCGGTTCTTCAGTGATTCAGGCGAGGGGAACTCGGCCAGACTCTCTGTTGTAGGGTAATATAACATATCCCCGAATATTTCCGTGAGCATCTACATCAGGAGAACGTCATTGTTATGAAAGAAAAGCCAGAAGATACCACTAGAGGAAGTGATGACAGGCAAGTAGATGCTCATACATCAGCAACTTTTGCCTGAAGATCTGGCTTAAGATGGTCCTCCAGCGTGATGATAACCGGGTACGGAGATTTAACGAAAGCATACTCCTTTATTGACTTCAAACACTTAATGAGCAACACCGGAGTGGTTAAGGTCCTATGAGAAGACGAGACAGACCAAAGCCACTTAGCATCTAGGGCGTGAGAAAAGGCCATTGTGATTGTTGCTGCTGACAATCACGGCATTGATCCAGAAATTATCTATAACACTTATCCTCACCATTAAGATTTTTCAGGCAGCTGCCAACCAAGGGGAGATAGCAGATGATAGTTTACCTTCCATGGAGGACGTGGATATCATCTTTGGTGGAATTAGGCCAGATATCCAGTTCAATCACCCTAACCCCTCTCTGCAGGGCCTTGATGATAGGGGCGTCGCTGCAGTCGCTGCTTAGTTGGTTCCCGGTGAGGTAGGAATTGTGTCCTGTATATATGAAATAGTTTGACAAGGGTGCAGTCATATCATGACGTACCTGGAAACAACACCCACGTTAACCCCATGTCAAGGCTTCCCCTTTGGACTATGCGATACCTCCAACAATCAAAACTCCAACTGAAAATATGACTAGCGTTTTTCCATCCTAAGAAGCCAACAGCCTTACAGGAAACAACAACCAAAGGTCCCCGCGTCGTCCAATTTACTAACACATGACAAGTTTAATTCTTTCCAGGCAGACAATCCATTCCATTGGTTGCCCAATACTTCAATAACCTTTCCTGTCTTAAAAGGATGCTCATCTGATCCAATAAAGCACATGCTAAGAATGATACGTTCATTCCAAGATTGCGATTTTCCATCTCCGTGGCAAAGGGTAAGAGAGAAACGTAAAGAAGACGTTCGTTTTCCAAAATGGGAGGTAAAAGCAGGGTTTGACCGTTGACCTGGGACAAAACGGGGCCGTTGAGATCGTCCCTAAGTAAGTAATGGAAGAAGCAGTCGAGATCCATCCCGGCAGTGCCGCCGGGCAGCTGGGACTTCTTGTGGAGGACCTGATCGATCGCCCTCTCGGCGTCGGCCAAGTCGACTTCGGAGTGCCCCTGGTGGTCCGCGAGGAACAGGCGGAACTGATCGGGGGACAAAAGGGGGGCCCCGCCGGAGTAACGGAGGAAAGAGTCCTTGACGTCGGAGGGGGGCTCCACCTCGCCGAGCTTGAACTTACGGTTGAAGTACTTGAACATCTTGTAACTGCAGCGAGAGGAGGGCGTCGTGGAGGTGGCGGCCATCGCGAATGAGGGAGAGGAGGGGGGGGGGGGCCCGGAGGGAGATCCGAGGGAGGGAAGGTTTTTGGTTAATTACGAGTTTGTTTAATTTGTTGGAAGACTTTGAGGTTGTCTGTTTAAGACGGAGTGGTTTCATTGGTCGGGGATGGTTCCGGTCTCCAACTTCAATACACCCCACCTCATAATTAATTAATTAGTTGCAGAAGTTTGAAAATTTTATAATTAATTGAGCGACGTGTTTGAACACGTATTGGTATTACCTTCACATATATATCTTATATTTACGCCATATTTTCTCCCGAGCTTCAGCCTCTATTGTCCTTTTGCTTTTACGTGTAAGCCTGTGAGTGATGTAAATATTAAATGTGATCATGACTTGTCCGGTGTTTGATTATTTAAAAAATTTCTTGGTCACGTCCGAGGGTCCAGCTAGCTGTATGTAACTTGTGTTTTAACATTTTTTAAAAAGCTTTAGTCGGCCCGTGTTTTGAAAACTAGAATTGCCCCAAAAAAAAAAAAAAAAAAGCTGATGTAACTCATTGTTGAAAAGAATAACACGTCCAAACCAAAAGGAAATTTCATACTTTAACGATTACGTGATTTGGCACGACGACGTTGGATAATCTTATCTCCGTTAATTGGATAATTATTAATTTTTTTTATTCATAGCCGACATTTATAAATTATTTATTGGTAGCAATCGATTTTCAAAATTATATTAGAATATAATATAATTTACATCTGGCCTAATTTCATATTATATAATACCCTATAAATATTAATTTTTTAAATTTTTTATTTGAGCTTTGTAAAACTCAGTAGAAATTTAAACGAGTTATGGTTACCTTGAAAGAACAAAAGTGCTGCAGTAGATTTGGAATGATAACTATTTTTAAATTAAAAAACTCGAATAGCAATATTAGAAAAATTAAGTTAATCGTTATTCCGAAAGAGCAACATTCAAACGTTAATTTTTTTAAAATCACGGTATAATATTGAAAAATTAAAAGAAACCACAGTTCAAAAATGGGACGTCGAAGAATTTAGAAAAAGTGTGATATTCCAATGTGGTTGAAATAGCGATTTACCTGATTTTCTCGTGTAGTAGTTTTAAACGACTTTTAACGACCGGGGAATTACCTAATTGGCTGCCGTATTTTGAAAATGTTTTTTTTTGTTTTTCAAATTAACCCTTATTTCGTACAATCCTCCATGTTCATATTGTATTCCGTTCCGTGTAATCTAATTTAATGGGTATTTTGTTAGAAGAAGTAGTTGGAGGAAAGAACGAAGGAATGAAACCAAAAGTTTTTGTTGACTAATCAAATTAAATTTACACCGATTTTAAATGAAAGAACACTCAAAATCACATTGTCTTGCTTTTTAGGACCGAAGAGTGTTTGATAAATCTTTGTAAATCTCAAAGGATAGCCTCAATCAAAGCAAACGCTCAGTGTCAAAGGTAAAAGGCAATGCAAGTCAATTATACACCTTATTATTTGACACGCGTCAAATTAATTTATTACTTTATAAAAGTATTTTATTATTGAAATATAATGAAGACAATAGAAATAACGGGGAGATACTAGAGTCTAAATCCGGCAAAATCCTTGAACATATCGAGTAACATCACCATATAGTTGTACCACTACATGTAAATAAATTATGCATTTGAGATTTACCATTATGATGATTAAACAAAAAATCCTCTAGTCCTACCACTACATGTAAATAAATGAGTTTATGATAATTCTATTGTAGAGCAACTCATGTGGGCGTTACTTACTACGACTAGTTTAGCGATTTTTTTATTATTTTCAGTTGTTTTTGCGTATGGTTATCTTTATTAGTTGAGTCTTTAAGTGTTTGTGTATTACTATTACTTTGTTAGGTTTGAGTCATTTGATCCTCTGATGTGCGATGTGTTTGAATGAATGTTGTATGTAAAAAAAGATAAGCTAGATGATCGGACACAGAATTGGTTGTCACCGAACTGGAGAACGATCCGAGATAGATGCATCCTTTGGCCAAACAGATACATCCGTGCTCAACTTGTTGATAGACTTGGACGCATCCTTTGATAAACATATGCATCCATGATGGACAATTGAGAATAACGCATCCGTTTGGGATCAGGATGATTTTAGCCATTCTTCGGTTCTTCAATATTGTTTCTCCACATTATAAGATTCTTTTTATTTTATTATATTTTTAGTTTATTTAGTTTTTAGATTTTGTTAGAATTAGTTATGGAATGATATTTTAGGCAATTTAGGGAAATATTTTTTAAGTAACCCTAGGGTGGGAGACAATTTATGATTGACATAGAGGTGACGACTCATGGTGGCCGGAGAAGGAGATTAAGGCGGTGACCTTTGGATTGGAAGATCGGGGAGACCTTTTCTTGTTTCTTTAATCTTGTTATCGATGTCGTGGTCCGTGTTTCTTACGTTGTCAAGTGATTTTTTATTCTCTCTGTTGGATCGTTTATGTACACTAAGAGGGGGGTGAATTAGTGTTTATCACTTTTTCGCCCTTTCTCGGTGTAAGCGGAAGCGTACTGTATCACAGCAGAGCGTTTCTCAGAATGAGAAATACCTTACTGTAACTGTTACGATTTAGTCGAGTAGGTTTTCGTACGAGTGTTGCGCGATCGTAATGGACACAGTGATTTATAGTGGTTCGGCCTTAATTGACCTAAGTCCACTTTCCACCAACAAGGTGATTCCACTATATAAAATAATGGGTGCAAAAAGCCCTTGCACTAGGCGTATGTTCCTCTCACAAAGTGAGATTTAGAATCCCGTACAATAGATGATCACTCCTGGCAACGTTCAGCTCCTCACACAGTGGACGTCTTCTCGTTTCCAGCAGAATGATGCTTATCCTCAGCAGTTGGTAGCTCAATGGATTCCACACAGCTCGTTGTCGCTTAATATAAACCTGACTTATCAAAGAACACAGACAACGTTATGTTAGAGTATAAATCCTCGCAGATAACTCCTTACGGTGAACAATGTATTCTCAGAGAGCAGCTCGTTTCTGTTTCACAGCGAAGGATTGCTTCAGCACTTGTTTGTTCAGCAGAGGATTTCCACACAGATCTTGTCTCTCCTTAAGATAAGCCTGCACTTGCTTAAGAGACAACCACAAAGTTGAACCACAAAGATCACGAAGATAGGAACCACAAAGATCACAAAGAAAACCACAAAGCCACTTAGAAGGTATCCGTCCTACACTCAGTTCGGACGTGCACGGTTACCACAGCCGTGACTCACTGCACTGCACACCCAGTGCCTAGGGTGGAATTTTCCGATCCGTTGGCTTCCACGCAACCTGCTTTACTAACCCTCTGTATCAGGCGTTCAAGACTTCTGCACAGCACCCCTGTGCTCGGGAGGAACTCTTTCCACTCCGGCGGCGTTCCCAACTCCTGCTCTACCCTGCAGGCACGAGACTTCTGGCGCGCACCCGCAAGTGCGTGTCTAACTGCTCAAACTCCGTAGGCTCGAGACTTCCCTGCGAAAAGACACGACAAGAACGGCTTCTTGCCGATGGGTCAGCAACCGGTTACTGAATTCAGAGCAGGTATTCACTTAGCTTCCCTCAGACGATTCGCCGGTTGCTCGTTGAACGCACCGAGGACACCTAGTCCCTCTCAGACGATTCAAGGGATCTGATCTCAGCCCCTTGACACTCTCACACGCAGCTTGTAAGAGAAAGAACCAGGAGACACTTAGCACCTTCCGCTCTCCGTCGACGCACAAAGCTCACACAGACCACACAGACCACACAGATGCACAAAGGCTGAGAGAAAATGTCGTCCTTGGTCTAATTATAAAGAAGAAGGAGGACGGAAATCGTCTAGGCAAACAACAAGATTTATTGCCAAAACTGGCCGTGAGGACACAGCAACGGTCTGCTCAACGTTCGCTGTCCCATAGAAGGAAAGATCCAACGGTAACCTCCATTCGTATCAATTAGATAATTTATTTCCAATCTATATTATCTTATCTGATCGATTGTGATAATCAACAATATTTGTCTTGATATTTTCTCCCATTACAGCGAGACGTTGCTGCAGGGAATCAGAGATATATTTTGTTTCCAAAAATAACAATTGGAAAAATAATCTCAATATATTTTGTTGCCTAATAGTTTATAATAAGATCATTAGGCTACGTTAAACGAACCTAGACACTCAGAATAATTATCTGAGATAGATTAAAATAAATCTTGGAATAAATCATGATTATTAAAAATATGTTTCCATATTTTCAACTTCTATGCGTAATATCACAGTAACAGTGTACTGGAACGCAATAATATATAATTACTACTAACTGTGGTTCAGCAACGTATTGCTCAAGCTCATCACTAGGAATGAACACATAACTTGTGAAACATTATTACTGACCACCAGTAACATGTTGCTTACCACCAGTAACATGTCGCTTAAGTTCATCATCAAAACCAGGTCAACATTCTCCCCCTTTTTGATGATGACAAAATATGGACTTAGGGATGTCAACTCCCCCTTAAATCCTTAACTCCCCCTGAACTTATTCTTCTCCCCCTTTTTGTCATATCAAAAAGAAAAAGAAAAGAGGATAACAAAGGATAGTTTTATTACTAGTGCAGCAAGAATATGCTAGCACCCAAAAGACAAAGTCAGCAGCCAACAGTTGCTGCGATGCATCAAAACGAAACAGTTATTAAACAAGTTCAGAAATAGAAGAGCATAGCTCATTCTAGAACAACAAAGCAGACACCTAAAGATAAAGGAGAGTAGCTCAATCCTAAACGGAGAGCATGGCTCAATCCTCAGCATTATCAAGCAAGGTCTGGACCATATTTTCCAGGCGGGTCAGCCTCTCAGCAAATCCATCCAGCCTCTCAAGAATGGAGCGTCTGGTGTAGCTTAATTCCTCACAGAGGACTTTCTGAAGCTTGGAAGAAGAAGGGGACTCATCCTTGGATGAAGAAGCCGCCTTCTCACGTTCAGCATAGCGTTGCTTGCCAAGTGCAGCTGTGGACTTGCCACGGACAGAAGCAGCGATCTGTCGCTTGGTTGGTTTCTTGACAAAAACACCATCCACATACTGGTAGCCCATACTTGCTACAGAGTTAGCTCCAATAACCTGAGTAGTCCAGGTGTCCATTTGATTTACAGGAACAATCTGCTCCCCATAGAACTGCAGCAATGCAGTGATAACATGTGCAAATGGAAGTGCCCTGTTCTCGTCCTGAACACAAGATGCCATATGGCCAAATATCACACTTCCCAAGTTCACAGGAATACCTCTTTTAAGATGAACCATCAGATTCCAATCTCTTGGCATGACAGTGTCGATGCTGCCAATCCGAGGGGCCAAGCAAGACATTACTGCCTTGTGAAACATCCGGTTGCTGAAACTCAGCCCGGTGTTCTGCAGATATCCGCTGACAGCAACCACCTCACCATCGTTGATGGTCTGATAAGCTTCCAGCTTTCCTTCACTGATCACCCTCAGGTTGTTAACAAGATCAGATTCAAAGAGGCGGCAGACATCAAACACAGAGAAAACAAAGGTTTTCTCATCTACCAACACCTTGATGAATTTAATGAGAGAATCTTCCCTATGAAAGGTAATATTGACATAGAATTCCTTGACCTTTGAGATGGAACTGATGCCATCATATTCATAAAAGGATCGCCAGGTCAACCTTTCAAACATCTCAGCAAAGCAGAGCTCATGTTGAGTAAACCAATCAAAGTCTACACGCTTGCATGCAGCAATGTTGCGCTTGGTCATGTTTCTATTCGGCATAGTATCATCAGCAAGAATCCAATTTAATTCAGCCAGAGAAACATACTGATCAACCGCAGGAATAAAAACAGAAGAATCTGCATTTCTCACTTTCTTGTGAATAGGAGAGCCAGAATGCATACCATCCCTTATACCAGCATAAGGTCGCTTCATCCTGGTGCGAGAGGCAACACCAAGAGAAGAGCGAATCGGAGGATTCTGAACAGAGCCGATCACCTCCACATTCTCATCCTCGTCAGGAGTCTCTTCAGCCAAAGAGTCCTGTTCATCAGCGCTCTGGAAATCCTCAGGATCCTCAGCGCTTTTCTTGCCTTTTTCGGCTTGAGTCTCCTCATCAGAAGCAGGGGAGTTTGCTGCTTTGGGAGACGCAGAAGTAGACTTGGTAACCGCCTCCGGTGGAGCGGTTTCCTCCTCAACAACGAGGGTTTTCTCCGTAGCACCCTCAGGTTCGCCAAAAGTGGTGGCATCACCAGTCGAAGCCACATTGTCCTTGGCCGGAACCGGAGCAGGTGTCTCCTTGGTCTCAGTGACCACCGGAGCAGGGGTTTGCATCATCGAGGGCTCGCCCTCAGTAACTGACGGAGGCGCCACAACAGGTAGTTGCTGGGCAGAAGCAGCCACGGCCTGTGACCGTTTCTTGGGAGTTCCCTTACCCTTTCCAGATTTCGCAGATTTGGGTGCCATTTTCGGAGGAGAAATGGAGAAGAAGGAAGAGGGTCGAGGTTGAAGAAGAAACGAGGGAAGTTAGGGATTTGAAAAGAAACCGTAGGTGGTTTTCTTTTTATAAAATGTTTTGTAGAATAAAGAAGGAAATAAAAAGAATGGGAATGAAATGGCACCATTGGAAATTTTTATTTTCCTATCAAAACTTTCTCAAAATAAATAGATGACAATATTATCATCTCAGAGATTTGGATTACATATCCCTAATTCATTTCGTAAATACTCAAACCTCTCCTTGTCAAGCGGTTTAGTAAGTATATCAGCAAGCTGTTGCTCAGTATTTACATACTGAATATCAACTTTACCGGGAATGAAATGGTACCATGGGAAATTTTTATTTTCCTATCAAAACTTTCTCAAAATAAATAGATGACAATATTATCATCTCAGAGATTTGGATTACATATCCCTAATTCATTTCGTAAATACTCAAACCTCTCCTTGTCAAGCGGTTTAGTAAGTATATCAGCAAGCTGTTGCTCAGTATTTACATACTGAATATCAACTTTACCGCTTTGTACATTATCACGTAAAAAGTGATGTCTTAACTCAATATGCTTAGATCTTGAGTGATAGACAGGATTTCGTGATAAATTAATTGCACTTGTGTTATCACACATTATTGAAATAGAATTAAAATGAAGATCATAATCTTCGAGTTGTTGTCGCATCCATAGTAACTGCGCACAACAACTAGCTGCTGATACGTATTCAGCCTCAGCTGTGGATAGAGCGACAGTTGTCTGCTTTTTAGAGAACCAGGAAATAAGCATATTTCCCAATAGTTTGCAAGTACCAGAGGTACTTTTCCTATCAATACGACATCCAGCATAGTCAGCATCTAAATATCCTCTAGGATCCAGCAACGATTCTCTTGGATACCAAAGACCTAAGCTAACAGTTCCTGCGAGGTATCGAAAGATCCTCTTAACTGCAGCAAGGTGTGACTCTTTTGGAGCAGACTGATATCTAGCACATAAGCATACGCTGAACATAATATCTGGTCGTGAAGCAGTAAGATATAACAATGATCCTATCATACTTCTGTATAGCTTGGAATCAATTTCCTTTCCACTTTCGTCTTTATCAATTTTGGTATTACTACCAATTGGAGTTGACAAAGGTTTAACATTCTCAAGATCAAATTTCTTGAGCAATTGTTTGCTGTACTTTTCTTGATGGATGAAAATTCCATCTTCGGTTTGTTTAATTTGAAGTTCGAGGAAGAAAGTAAGTTCTCCCATGAGACTCATTTCAAATTCTCCTTTCATTAGATTAGAGAATTCATTACATAATATTTCATTAGTTGAACCAAATATAATGTCATCGACATATATTTGAGCAACTAAAAGATCAGCATCATGTTTCTTAAGAAACAATGTTGTATCAATTTTTCCACGCCTATATCCCTTTGCTATAAGAAAGGAACTAAGCTTTTCGTACCATGCTCGCGGAGCTTGCTTAAGCCCATACAAAGCTTTAGAGAGCTTATAAACATGATTACGATACTTTGGATAGTTGAATCCAGGAGGTTGTTCAACATAGACTTCCTCTTTTATATCACCATTTAGGAAAGCACTTTTCACATCCATTTGAAATAACTTAAAGCTATTATAGCAAGCATACGCTAGGAGTAAGCGTATTGCTTCTAGACGCGCCACTGGGGCGAACGTTTCATCATAATCGATGCCTTCTTCTTGTGAGTAACCTTTTGCTACAAGTCTAGCTTTGTTTCTTACAACATTTCCAGACTCGTCAAGTTTATTTCGATAAACCCATTTTGTTCCAATAATGGAACGATCATTGGGTCTAGGTACTAAACTCCAAACTTTGTTTCTCTCAAATTGGTTCAATTCCTCTTGCATAGCAAGAATCCAATTAGGATCATCAAGCGCATCATCAATGCCTTGAGGTTCATCTTGAGAGATAAAAGCAGAGTGTTCACAGTACAAACTTGCTGTATTGCGGGTTCGCACTCCTGTGTGCAAAGAACCTATTACTTGATCAATAGGATGTCTTTTCTTATATAGAGAAGGAACCCGATTCTCAATTTGAATATCCTGGAAATCACCAGAAGCATTTTCAGTGTGTGCAGCAGGCACTTGCTGTACATCTGCTACAGTGTTTCCGTTCGGATTATTGTCAGCAATCATTTGCTGGGAGGTTTCATTTGATGTTGTTGTTGAGGATTGTGCTACTGCTTCCACAGCAACTTCCTCCTGTGTAGGAGAGTCATCAATTTTAACATTGATAGACTCTTCAACAGTTAGAGTTCTTTTATTAAAAACTCTATATGCTTTGCTCGTTAGGGAGTATCCTAAGAATATGCCCTCATCAGATCGAGCATCAAACTTTCCGACACCATCTTTAATGGGTCTCAAGATATAACACTTACTTCCAAATGGATGAAAGTATGAGATATTAGGCTTTCTGCCTTTATATAACTCATAAGGCGTTTTACCTAAAGAGTGCCTCAAATGAATACGATTTGAGATGTAGCATGCTGTACTTACAGCTTCAGCCCAAAGATTTTTAGCAACCTCACTTTCCAGCAACATGGTTCTCGCCATGTCTTGTAAGGTTCGATTCTTTCGCTCTACAACTCCATTTTGCTGTGGAGTATATGGAGCAGAGAAATTATGGTTTATACCATATTCTTCACAAAAAGAAGTAAAGTCATGGTTTTCAAATTCGGTACCATGATCCGTTCTTATGCTTCTTAGAGAAACACCTTTCTCATTTTGAAGTTGTTTGACTAACGTTTCAAAGGTTGCAAACGCATCACTTTTGTGAGCTAAGAATTTAACCCAAGTGAATCTGGAAAAGTCATCTACCACAACTAATCCATAACGTTTACCTCCAAGACTTTGAGTCCTTGTTGGACCAAATAAGTCCATATGAAGTAAATCAAGCGGAGCTTTGCTTGAAATCATATTTTTACTTTTAAAGGATACCTTTGTTTGTTTGCCAATAGAACAAGCTTTGCAAACCTGATCATTGTCAAACTTGATTTTAGGCAATCCCTTAATAATGTCCTTTTTGACAAGTTTGGACAGCAAGTCGTAGTTAGCATGTCCCAACTTTCTATGCCACAGAGTAGCTTCGTCCTTAACGGACAAGAGACAATTTTCTCCAGCGGAGATGTTCTTAAAGGACAGAATATAGATGTTTTTCTTTCGTTCACCAACGAAGCAAGTGACACCATCCCTTGAAACGTTACATGTTCTTTCATTGAAAGAAACATTGTAACCTTTATCACACAATTGGCTGATACTAATCAAATTGTGTTGGAGGCCTTTAACATAAAGAACTCCTTCAATGGTTAGGGAGTTAGAACAGCAAATGGTTCCTGTTCCTTTAACCATCCCTTTTTCAATTATCACCAAAAGTGACAGCACCACCATCCTGGAAGACCAGTGTGGAGAATAAGGAGACATCTCCTGACATGTGCCTCGAACAGCCACTATCTAAGTACCATACATGGTCCTTAGTGATGGACTTGAAGCATCCCTGAAATAGAGAAAGAATTTAAGTAAGTCGTTGCTTCCATTTAACAACAGAACCATCAACTTTAGAAGTAATGCCAAGCATGTCATTTCGCCGCACATGGCAATTTTTAATGAAATGATCCGGCTTTCTACAATAGTAACAAAGCCTAGGTAACCTTTGAATAATAAAATGAGATTCGCCATTCCTAACATGAGGGGGAACATATTTCCCATGTCGTGAATGTTTCTCATTTCCAGAATCATGCTTCTCATGCATACATAATTCTGTTTTGTTGTTTACAGCATCAAGTTGCTGTTGCAACTCCTCAATCATTAATTTGGATTGAGAAAGTTTCTTTGTCGCTTTCTTAGCCTTTGCTGATAACTCTTCCTTTAGAGAATCGTTCTCAGCACTCAAGAATTTATTCTCCTTCTTAAGAGCCTTATTGTTTGCGGACAAAGACTCAATTTTATCATAAAGTTTGGAGAAAAGATTCTCAATATCTTCAGCAGACAGATCAGAAGGTGAGAAAGCATTTACCTTCTCAGTGTCAGCATCAGTTTGCGCCATATAGCAGATGTTTGCTGTTTCGTCATCCTGATCTGATTCTTCATCACTATCACTCCAAGATGCCATCATGGCATTTTTCTTGTATTTTGAAGATTTGCCCTTCTCATTCAAAAGTGGGCAATCTGGTCGCATATGACCAGGTTTGTTGCACTCATAGCATACACCACCTTTACTTTGGTGTGGTTTAGTATTCTTCTTTTTAATATCTCGCTTTCCCTTAAAGCGATTTTTGCGAAGATACCTTTTGAATTTCTTTGCCATCAAGGAGACTTCATCCTCAGAATCAGATGAAGATTCATCCTCGGATTCATCGGACATTTCGGTGCTTCCCTTGAATGCAACAGTATTGATCTTCTTATCATCAGCAACCTTGTTCTCATTTTCGTACGCAACGAGAGAACCAAGCAACTGTTGAAGACTTAAGTTTGTCAAATCTTTAGCTTCTTCAATTGCCGTCTTCTTGGCTTCCCAAGTTTTAGGCAATGAGCGAAGTATCTTTCTGACCAACTCAGAATTAGAAATTGTTTTGCCAAGTGATTCCATGGCATTAGTAATTTCGGTGAGTCTATCAAACATTTGATTTATTGACTCATCCTTTTTCATCTTGAATGCTTCGTATTGAGTTACTAAAGCATTTATTTTGGATTCCTTGACTTGTTCTGTTCCTTCATAGATCAAAGCAAGTCTATCCCACATTTCTTTCGCTGTCTTACAAGTAGAGACGCGATTGAACTCATTTCCAGCAAGAGCACACACTAAGTAGTGCTTTGCTTTAGTGTTCAGCGAGATAATTCTCTTTCTTTCAAATTCATGTCGAGAGTCGCTGGGATTTGATGGAGGAATTACAAGATCTCCTTCCATTATAATCTGCCAGCAATCGGCATCTTTTGCTCCTATGAACAACTCCATTCTCATTTTCCAATATGAGAAATGTTGTCCAGCAAAGAGCGGTGGACGTTCGGTCGAATGACCATCAGTCAAGAGCATTGACATTCTGTTCAGTACTCAGCACCACCTTACTGTGCTTAATGTAAGACTGTCAGCAACAAGCTGTTTTGGTTCAGCAACAGAGTTCTGTACTAGCAATCACACAGAAAGCTTTCCAGCAAACCTGCTCTGATACCAATTGTTGGATCGTTTATGTACACTAAGAGGGGGGTGAATTAGTGTTTATCACTTTTTCGCCCTTTCTCGGTGTAAGCGGAAGCGTACTGTATCACAGCAGAGCGTTTCTCAGAATGAGAAATACCTTACTGTAACTGTTACGATTTAGTCGAGTAGGTTTTCGTACGAGTGTTGCGCGATCGTAATGGACACAGTGATTTATAGTGGTTCGGCCTTAATTGACCTAAGTCCACTTTCCACCAACAAGGTGATTCCACTATATAAAATAATGGGTGCAAAAAGCCCTTGCACTAGGCGTATGTTCCTCTCACAAAGTGAGATTTAGAATCCCGTACAATAGATGATCACTCCTGGCAACGTTCAGCTCCTCACACAGTGGACGTCTTCTCGTTTCCAGCAGAATGATGCTTATCCTCAGCAGTTGGTAGCTCAATGGATTCCACACAGCTCGTTGTCGCTTAATATAAACCTGACTTATCAAAGAACACAGACAACGTTATGTTAGAGTATAAATCCTCGCAGATAACTCCTTACGGTGAAGAATGTATTCTCAGAGAACAGCTCGTTTCTGTTTCACAGCGAAGGATTGCTTCAGCACTTGTTTGTTCAGCAGAGGATTTCCACACAGATCTTGTCTCTCCTTAAGATAAGCCTGCACTTGCTTAAGAGACAACCACAAAGTTGAACCACAAAGATCACGAAGATAGGAACCACAAAGATCACAAAGAAAACCACAAAGCCACTTAGAAGGTATCCGTCCTACACTCAGTTCGGACGTGCACGGTTACCACAGCCGTGACTCACTGCACTGCACACCCAGTGCCTAGGGTGGAATTTTCCGATCCGTTGGCTTCCACGCAACCTGCTTTACTAACCCTCTGTATCAGGCGTTCAAGACTTCTGCACAGCACCCCTGTGCTCGGGAGGAATTCTTTCCACTCCGGCGGCGTTCCCAACTCCTGCTCTACCCTGCAGGCACGAGACTTCTGGCGCGCACCCGCAAGTGCGTGTCTAACTGCTCAAACTCCGTAGGCTCGAGACTTCCCTGCGAAAAGACACGACAAGAACGGCTTCTTGCCGATGGGTCAGCAACCGGTTACTGAATTCAGAGCAGGTATTCACTTAGCTTCCCTCAGACGATTCGCCGGCTGCTCGTTGAACGCACCGAGGACACCTAGTCCCTCTCAGACGATTCAAGGGATCTGACCTCAGCCCCTTGACACTCTCACACGCAGCTTGCAAGAGAAAGAACCAGGAGACACTTAGCACCTTCCGCTCTCCGTCGACGCACAAAGCTCACACAGACCACACAGACCACACAGACCACACAGATGCACAAAGGCAGAGAGAAAATGTCGTCCTTGGCCTAATTATAAAGAAGATGAAGGACGGAAATCGTCTAGGCAATCAACAAGATTTATTGCCAAAACTGGCCGTGAAGACACAACAACGGTCTGCTCAACGTTCGCTGTCCCATAGAAGGAAAGATCCAACGGTAACTTCCTCCATTCGTATCAATTAGATAATTTATTTCCAATCTATATTATCTTATCTGATCGATTGTGATAATCAACAATATTTGTCTTGATATTTTCTCCCATTACAGCGAGACGTTGCTGCAGGGAATCAGAGATATATTTTGTTTCAAAAAATAACAATTGGAAAGATAATCTCAATATATTTTGTTGCCTAATAGTTTATAATAAGATCATTAGGCTACGTTAAACGAACCTAGACACTCAGAATAATTATCTGAGATAGATTAAAATAAATCTTGGAATAAATCATGATTATTAAAAATATGTTTCCATATTTTCAACTTCTATGCGTAATATCACAGTAACAGTGTACTGGAACGCAATAATATATAACTGCTACTAGCTGTGGTTTAGCAACGTATTGCTCAAACTCATCACTAAGAATGAACACATAACTTGTGAAACATTATTACTGACCACAAGTAACATGTCGCTTATCACCAGTAACATGTCGCTTACCACCAGTAACATGTCGCTTAAGTTCATCATCAAAACCAGGTCAACACTCTCGTTACGAACTAATTCTTCTTTCTAGGATTCCGACGTAACACTCGAATGGCGTTGTACTTTGTGAACTGCCTGCTTGAATAATGTTGGCCATGATATTTACCGTATTAAGTTTTCTGCCGCGTGCATTCATCCCATCATCTATCCTTCTCGTCACCAATCCTACCGCATTGCAGACGCTTGGATTTGTCCTTTCATCTCCATCCTGTCACCAACCTTATTATTCCCAAATGCATGAAAAGCGCTAATTTTGATTCTTCGACAAAATTCAAAATATGTGACCACACGGTTTCTTATGTCTCGGCATTGAGGCCCACGAGAAGCGGCTAAATCTCTTTCTCCTTTGCAAGGAAGCGGCTAACGGTACGTGCACGTAACCGTTACGTTGTTTACTAAAATCGATTTTTTTTAGTAAAGTTTACTAAAAATCGATGTTTTTTAGTAAAATCGTTAGTAAATTACTTAAAAACATTAGTAATCAGTAACTAATTTTTCACTGTTTGACCATTAGGACAGTTACTAAAGTAGATTTAGTAAATCTGCGGAAAAATTTACTAAACTTTCTAGTAACCGATTACTAAAAATAACGGTGATTTGACAGTTTTTTTTAGTAATCGTTACTAAAATTTCACTGTTCAACTTTAGTAATCGGTTACTAAAAAGTTTACTAATTTTTTCCGCCGATTTACTAAACCTAGTTTAGTAACTTTCCGCATGGTCAAACAGTGAAAAATTAGTAACGGTTACAAATTTTTTGTAGTAAAATTTGTAATACTAGTAATTTTTCAAGTAGGCCGTCCGGAGATTTTAGTAATGATTTACTAATTTTGTAACAGAAATTAGTAAATTACTATTTGACATAGTAAAGTCGTTAGTAAATTACTAAATTTTTTATTTTTTTTCGTAATCGTTTACTACTTTTTGAACAAAATTCAGTGATCAATTACTAAACTTTTTAGTAATTTTCTAAAACGAACAGTACATTCCGAACCTAAAACTGAACATTTTTTCAGTGTGAAATTGCCATTTTACCCATACGGTAAAATTATAAATAGGTTCGGTTTTAAGTTCGGACTGAAAATTCGTAAACGATTTTGTAATTTATCGCAAGGGTAAAATGGTAATTTCACACTGAAAACATGTTCAGTTTTAGGATAGGAATGTACTGTTCATTTTAGAAAATTACTAAAAAGTTTAGTAATTGATTACTGATTTTTTTTCAAAAAGTAGTAAACGATTACGAAAAAAATAAAAATAAAAAATTTAGTAATTTACTAACGACTTTACTATGTCAAACAGTAATTTACTAATTTCGATTACAAAATTAGTAAATCATTACTAAAATCTCCGGACGGCCTACCTGGAAAATTACTAGTATTACAAATTTTACTACAAAAAATTAGTAACCGTTACTAATTTTTTACTGTTTGACCATTCGGAAGTTACTAAACTAGGTTTAGTAAATCGGCGGAAAAAATTACTAAACTTTTTAGTAACCGATTACTAATGTTGAACAGTGAAATTTTAGTATCACCGTTATTTTTAGTAATCGGTTACTAAAAAGTTTAGTAAATTTTTCCGCCGATTTACTAAACCTAGTTTAGTAACTTTCCGAGTGGTGAAACAGTGAAAAATTAGTAACCGATTACTAATGTTTTTTAGTAATTTACTAATCATTTTACTAAAAAAAGTCGATTTTTGGTAAAGATTACTAAAATTTTGGTCAAATTTAGTAAACTACGTAACGGTTACGTGCACGAATCGTTAGCCGCTTCCCCTTTGCAACCGCAAGTACACTTACAAACAGGAATATTTGAGTAATTGTCTAACTCATCCCACGTACTTTTTATGTTTGGTGCTGAGAGCCCCTCTTGTCGGAGAAGGTTGACCTCGCTTGTCCCACATGCCTTTGGCTAACTCACCACACTTCCATACAAACCCTTGTCGAGAAAGTTGAAAATTCATGAAATAATCATAGGATTACAAATTTCATGAGCATTGAGTTCCACACCTGATCGGCTACCACGACCATGTGGGATAACTCTCTCCTACAAGAAGAGAGGATACTAGTGTGGCTCCCTCTGTACACAATACACAAAAGTTATCTCCACAAATAATCTACTGTAACTTGAAATCCTATAATTTTTTACGGTATTAAAATACAAAATTACAAAAAAAAAAACAAACAAACAGATCAAATTCTAGTTTCCTAAACTTCTAAATATGCATCAATCAAGTCTTAATTTCTGAATACATGTGGAGATTCCTGATCATTATTAGTTGTTGTGATCTGAATTTATGTTCTTTTGCTTTTCTTGAGAATCGAGACACGTAAAAAAGGCCCTGCTCGGCTTGGATAATCTGATATGGGCTGACTTACTAGTTTTCCTCCAGTTTTATTTCGTCCATCTTAGAAGCTCTTAAGCGTTGGGTGAACGTTTTTCAAATATTGCGTTGCATCAGGGGAGAAAGGCATGGGAACAAGCGGGAAGCCTCTGTACTTCAAAGGTAGCACTTCCCATGGAATCATTCCAAGCTTTATGATCCAAGGTGGAGACTTTACATAAGGGGATGGAAGAGCAGGCGAATCCATCTATGGACCAAAGTTCACTGACGAGAACTTCAAGCTTAAGAACATTGGTGCTCCTACGCTGCTACACTCTGTGTACCAGTGGCTCTACGAGTTTCTCGTCCATGACTTCCTGGAACTCATTCTCACCCAAAAGTTTTACCTTAATTTGATACAAAATCCATCCCTATTTTGTTGGATACCGGAGTTCTGTCAATGGCAAATGATGGGCCGGATACTGATGAATTGCAGTTCCCATTACCAGAGTGACAACCAGCTGGTAATTCCCCTCATGTCATATCACTTTGTGATTATTGCATCTTATAGCATGATCATTCATTACTTTTCCCACCAAACCTGCTACTGGATTGCATCCTCAAACTCATTGGAACACGATAGGTTCGACGGTCGACACATCATGTTTGGCAAGGTTCTCTCAGGGATGGATGTGGTACGCAACATCGAAGCTGGGGGCAGGCAGAGTCGTGAAACCAATAGCGCAGTTGTCATTGCTGACAGCGGATTATATGTTCTTGCTTATAGCATCGTCCCAAAAAGCAATAGCTGGGTTATCGACTGACTTGTGTATCACTTCCACCCCCTTTTCTTTTCTACAGATGACACATCCTTGGTGCTTGCAAAGTCCACATACCATTACATACCATGAAAAAGAAGAAACTAGGAAAGGGATGCATGCCTTGTAGGTGTCCATGAAGAAGGTCGAATCTCCAATATTGTCAATACTCAACAGAATCATCTCATTTCCTAATATTAACTTCAAGAAGATCCGACTGGCTGAGTCGAATTGGGGGCGACCACACCTTCAACAGCAAAGAGGTTAACTATAAAATTCATTGGCAGTTCCAAGATTCCACAGATAATAATACCACCACCACCCCTGGACGGGCTTGTGCAGATGCACTTTGTGAAGAAATAAGACACAATGCATCTTAACAGAAATCCTTTTTTAAAGATGGGCAGGACATGTCCTACCTAATTCTTTCTCGCAGAATGGAAGGGGAAAGGGTCCATTTAGTCCCAATCCAGAAATGAAAACCTTGACGTTATTCTTGTTCATCATAGAAATGGATCCCTCTAGGACAGCATAAGTTGCCCTTAGGCTATCATCCTTACTTCACGCCATTGACATCCTTAATACCAAGCTGCTGCTCGGAAATCTACCAATCTGCCTTCCTCCAAAGAAAGATGTACTCAAGCAATACTCCTACTCAAATGGGATGTCGATCGACATTAACCACAAAATCACAATCTCTGCCAAAATAATTCCTTCTCGAGCTCCTACTGCAAACTCCAATCCAATTTCAATTGAATACGGCATTGATGATCATGGAAGCCATCGAGGGGCAACCCAAATTCCATCCCGTTAACTACAAGACTTGCCTAAGTCAGGAGGATTCGCCTAGGTGTCCTCCTTTACCTACCATCAAAATCCATCTTCCCATTTTCTTCAGAATCTAATGGCATCAGCCAGAGGTAATCAAAAGCCTAGAGGAAAGAACGATTTCAAAAACTAACATGGCAGGCGATTGATCGAGTTTACTTGTTTAAAGGGGCTACAGATCAACACCCCGATCAAGATATAATTCTGCCAATCTGTAATCACACCCACAGACACACAAGTCGATAACTGCAACACCCACCCAACTTGGAACGCAAACACTCAAGACAGATCATTCAAATCATATTCATCACGACGACGCATAACTTGGTTAACTCGACTAGACTCAGACTCTGGACATCGCGGGGGAATAATCCGACCAGCCACCACAGTAATTCAGGAGAACCTAACCTTCGGGGGAGGGGTCGGGGGACCCATCGACCTCGGGGGAGGTCCTAGACCTGAGGTGAAAGGCTGAAGAGAAGTTGGTGGAGAGGTCGGAGTAAAGGGAGACGACCTTGGAGATGTTGGCATTGAGCTCCTGGATGAGGGCCACGTTCTTGACCATGTTATCGGGGATCTTCGACTGGTGATTCTCGTTGACCTGCCGGATTAGCACCCTGTTCCGGTCGAGAACCGCCTGTACCTGGCTGAAGCTGCTGTCGAATATCTCCCACACCTCCGCGTCGCATTCCTCGGCGCTACCGGTGGGGACGGCGGTAATGGAGGACTGGGTGTTGGGCTTGGCTGCAGCGGCGGAAGAAGGGTTGCTCATGGCGGTGGCGGTGGGAATAGGCCGGTGGTCATTTGATTGAACTCGATGAAGGTTCGATGTCCGTTGAGTGATGGTCAGATTGGAAAAGAGGAAGGAGAGATTTCGGACGGGATTGGGGCTTCATTTATTACATTTGCGGCAAAATGGCGATAAGAAGATGATGGCCCCCACGCTCTCTCAATTGGCGCGTGGCACTCCGTCCGTCGAGATTGGAACGACCGAAATAATCTGTTAAATAGATTAGTTAAATTTATAATTAGCAGGATATTGTATTCATAACTTATAGTTAAAATTGTAACATTTTCGTTATGAGTTTTAACTCAAAGTTCGAAAGCCACAGTTTTCACCGATAACTTTGAGTTATAAACTCTCGAGAAGTGAATTACTGTTATACACGTTAACGGTAATGATAAAAGGGTGCAATTTCATTTATGGGATTTTAAACCTACGGCTAAAGAATGACGAATTCGTGCATATAGTTTTGTTTTTGCTTCCTAATAGTTTTGAATGGTTGCGTGGGTGTGTTGTGTTCTTTTCCTCTTTAACTGGCTTCACGAGGGGATATGGGTGTGTTGCGTGGAATGGAATGGCGAGAAGATAGATCGCACCATGGCATAGCCCGTTTTGTCGGCATTTCTTACCGATGACAGATTCCATTCCCAACATCAGGTCACTTTGCTGTGGGTGGGTCAATGACACGTAACACGCTATCCACGATAGTGATCGACAATCTGGAAAGTAACACTGCAAACAGTAAGTAGTTGACGAGTTCTCACGGTAACCGGTTCGACTATGTCTGGACTAAATGCTCGAGGAAACGAAACGCTCCCATGAATTTAGGCATTATTTGGATGTATTCTTTTGGTTCTTCTTACGAACTTGAAGTCATCCTTTTTTCTCTTTTTTCGGGGGAACTACGACGAGAACTCCCTAATGAACATCATCCAGAACATAATGACATGAAATACCTCTAAACTTCGTAAACTATCAAAAACACTTCATTCTATGTGGTAAGGAAAAATAATATATTAAGATACAGTACTGGGTGTAATGGGGATCCTGTTCAACATGCAGTAGTGGGTGGAATGGCGCTGAGGGAAGCATGTAAGTTGTAAGCATGAAGGAGGCGAGAGGTAGATGGAATGGGTAAGGAGGATATACGACAGCATGACGCCATACGTATCCAGGTTCCCGAGGGCGGCCTACTTGAACTACAGGGTCTCGATATCGACATTAACAGGAGATCGAACACGAGTTACGAGGTGGCTAGGGGTTGGGGCAAGAAGTACTTTGTGTAAGAAATTCTCATCTAATTCAGGATCACCGTAGTCGAATTTAGGACACGAAAAGTGTGAAAAATAGACTTACGTACATGATATTAACATGCATCTATAATAACCTGATTAGCAAGCCTTTAACGTAATTTCAATTCCAGAACTGTTGTCGGACGAGATTTGCAGAGTAGGACGAAGTCGGTGATCTAGGTCTTCCTCTCTCTCAGCCGGAGGCTGATGCAGCACAACTCTTAGGGTTAGAATAAGCAGGAGGGGGGACCTAGCACCTGTTAATATAAGGTGTGACGGGCCCTTTCATCACGGGCTTACGTCAACACACTCGGCCTACACCAAATGCCGTCCAACCCACATCAATCACTAATCGAGATGCTGGAAATGCTCAAAATAAAAGACCACTTAAAATGAATGAGTCATCATGCATTGTCTCATATATCGTAATACAACATGTTTTCATAAAAACTGAAATCGGTAATTGATTATAGCCCAATATGAATTTTATAAAAAATAAAATAAAATAAAGGTAAAAATAAAATTTCAACATTCTCCCACTTGGATTATGATCAATTACACAATTTTAAAAGGAAAACATTTTAAAAAAGGACTATCAGGCTGTTCACAATATGGCCATCACAAAACACTATCTAAAACAACATCTCGAAACAACCCCGACCATTAATGCTACTGGCACTGAACCATAGCCGTCGTCATACCATTCAATGGTGTTGGACAACCATGATCACAAGTGTTAGCAAAACTAACGTCAATAGGTCAATGTGGTGGTATAGCTAAAAATAACATCTCTTAATGTGATCTGAATGATGTTATTTTCGGTCGGTCCTCATCTTTTTGTAACTTTACGCTCACAATGAGCTAGAAAGACAATAGAGCAAAACTGGTCCGTAACATGTGTCATAAACTTAATGCACGCAAACTACATAGTACTTTATTAGAGACAAATTATATTGACAAAATCGTCATACTCAAAACCAAGCACCGAGTTTCAAGCTTTTCTTTAATAATCAAATGACTCAATAACCTTTACATTTCTCTATAGTCGGAGTGTACAATCCGTAACCTTTATACTGTAGAGAAATCATAGCACTCATCCGTAACTTTAATGTTTCAAAAAAGCTAGATGAAGTTAATTCCCTCCGTAACCTTAATGTTTCACAAAGTCAGAGAAAACCCTCTCTGTAACCTGAATAATTAGTGAAACCAGAGTAGCCATCCATAACCTTAACACTTCGAAGAAGTCGGATGAAATATATTATCAAGCATCTATGTAATATTAATGCTCTATCGAGGTTAAAATAAACACTTTGTAACCTTATACATCGGTGAAACCAGAGAAACCATCTGTTACCTTTATGCTTTCAATAAGTCAGATGAAATAAACTGAGCAATACTGCTCTATATGTCTTAAAATATAAATCTCACGAGAACCTTAATGGTATCATATAGACAAACAAACTCGACATAATTGTCATGCTCATCAAAATAAATAAATACATGTATTAAACATGTGTCTAAAATGACTGTCCACAAACAATGTCTATCAAATAAGACGCCACTAACTAAGTAAACATTTACAATATTAACAAGGGACAATTCAACTCAACATTGTATTTCCCCTTGGTTAGTCATCAACTAATATAACAACGTTGTCAAGTGCGAAAATTTAGAAAAAAACACCATCTATCCTTAAAAAAGAACAACTCAACAAATAAAAGTTGTGTACGTAAAAAGCCTCAAAATTCAGCCACAATATGAAAGAAACCTAATGCTAGATAATGCTTTAATGAGCATTAACAGTGTGACTCTCACAAATCAAAGCATCACATGATTCCAAGCTCTCAACATATTGAGCAAATATCAAATATTGATTTGAGTAATTTATTTAGTGAAAATCCAAGCAACTCACATAAATAGCTAAATAATTTTTTTTATTTTTTTTGTTTTACTTCTCTAGACATGATATATATACTCTTGAATCATCAAAAAAATTAATAATCCATTTAGAAGTGTTTACAAACTACATCAATAGTAGTCCATGGAATTAAAAGTCGAGCAATACTCACACAAAATCTTTACTTGACATTATTTTCTACTTCCGATAAAAATGATTTATAAAACTTTCACTGAAAACCTTTGCATTTGTGTTCTTGGTCATATGCATGTTCTCAAATAACTCCCACATATCTAATCAACTTTAGAAACAAAATTTCATCAATTTATTTCAACTAATCTCACATATGCAATGAAATCAAGGACTCCCACAAGTTTATTAAGACACTTATTTAAATCGTCAGATCCTTGGCTAAGTTAATATTAAGCAGCACTTCATTATTTGAGTACTTATCACTCTTCACATAATTTAATAACTAATCACAAAGTCATCTGGCTATGATCACAAATCATGTGTATTCACAACTATCACAATACATATCACATAAACAACTCAATGGATCTCAATATGCGAGTCGCTTTGGCGACCAAACACCTGTATCATCATGTGGAATTTCCTAATTCCAGGATGCTTATTAAACCTTCCCACCCCACTCGACAGTCGAGTTGAATACTACACAAAATATTTCAAAACAAATTATGTACACTTTCAATTAGTGTAACATTCATACAAGCGGATTTCACGGATCTCAACGACCGAGTCACTTTGGCAACCAAGCGCCCGTACCATCATGTGAAATCTCCTAACTCCGAGATGCTCGTAAAACCTTGTGTAGCTCACAAAAGCAAATAAAGTGACATTCTCATGAAATTCACGTTGATATATAAGTGCACATAAGATTTACCATCTTATACAAATCAACTCAAGACTTCTAAGTTTTTATCATTTTAAGCAAACAAAAAGAGATTGTTTATACAAAACAATACATGAACCAGTGAGCAACAGATAGTACAACGACTATCAAATAGAGATCAACATAATTGATCTCCTTAGAAATACTCGAAATGCACCATTAGGAAGAACCAAACACCTTTGGGCAGAAAGGTCCATACACCAGTGCACCCAAGTCTCCAAATATACCTCCAACAAGATAAAGATAATCCTACCAGTCACTTTAAACGAGTTACTTTGGCGGCGAAACGCACAAAACACAAATGTGAGATTTCTCACTCATTGAGAACACATGCGATAGTGAGAAAACTTCAGCTGTCACTCTAGCTATAGTAAGAAAACTTCAGCTGTGACTCTGGCTGAGCCACTTTGGCAGCCAAACCATCAGAGCACAAATCTAAAGTAACTCACCCGGATGCACATGCCCGTGAAGCACGTTGCTTGTCACTGCAAACAAGCCACTTTGGCAGCCAATCGCTTACAGCACAAATACAACGGCACTCCACTTGCTCACATAATTATGCATACAAACATATTTTAATGTATGCTAACTTAAACCAACGGGTAATGAAGGAGTTTATACAATCTCAAATTGAACATTTGACGCACATAATTTATCCATTCTCTCGATATATATATTTCAAACCCTTTATGCCTTAGAGAGAGTACGAGTTTAACATATATTAAATATCAATGTGCAATATATACATCTCACGTCTAATGCATGAAAAAAGTTCACTAATACAAGCAATCACTTTTTCAGCCAGTCTAAGTTGACTTAACTTTATAATACTCATTAAAGAGATTATTCTCTCGATGAGAAAACAGGGAGAATATATCACCGAAAATATAAGAGCACGATAAACATATCATTTAGTTATCGCTCATTCGAATGGTTAGAGTTAACTTGGATATAATTCTTGTAGTTGAACTTAGGCGAACGCTCTATTTTCAACAATAAAAAAAGATATCAATATGAATTTCTCTATGTACCGGCCAGTCTAAAATCCAAGCAAACCCAACTAATTGTTTTAAATATTGAATAATTCAAGCATCATGTTCTGCCATATATCCCAAAATCCGGATTTCTTTCTTCTTTCATAGAAAATTCATCAACATAAAGATGAACTATAAGTAAACTTCATGAAATATCAAAATTTTCATTCACCACTTACACCCTTCCATAACCGATCAAGTAATAAATAAGACTTCATGACCACAAATGATCATATTATTCCAAAGGTTTCGTAATTCAATTTCGGAAGAAATAAAGCATTCATAATAAAATACTCTCTTTTTCCGGGCAAGAATAAAGTGTAATGAAATGAAAGTAAAAACTCAATCCACCTCATTGAAAATCAAAGACATCGCTATGCATATCCGACTTACATGTACCAACTCATCAGTCCACCAGTTTCAATTGAGATCATGCTTTCTTGTCGCACTCGCCCATCTTATGAGTAGTTTTCATGTACCGAAACGAATCATTTGGTTAATATGACATGCAAGTAATTGTTCTATATGTATTTTTATAATTTTTCATTTAATGACACCTCCCACACATGGGCAGTTCACAAAAGATAAGCCAAAACGGCGTGTGCCCAGATCGATTCAAGAGGTGGGTCCGATCCTTAAAGCACCATCACGCGAAATCTCTCCATGGAAGAGTAAGCATTGGGGAATTACTTGCAAATTTTAGAGAGGTGGTCACCAATGGCTTGACGGAGAAACGGGCTGTGGCTCGATGGAGGTAAAGATCCCTTATTTGTGAGTAGGATACGTGGGTATGCGAGATTCCAAGGAATTAAGAGTGATAAACTAGGGGAATAAGATGAAGATGCTATTTGGGATGGAGGTTAATCTTCTTGCATTTGTAGTTTCGGAGTAAAGCGTTCATGACAACACCCCAAGATCTCCATGGGATTTTTTCTTATTTTTTAAGGATTTTTTTAATAATAAGTAAATAAAGATTTAATCCTAAATCATTTTACAAATTTTAAACAAAAGAAATTATAAGCCCTAGCATGAATGAACACAAAGATCAATTGCTTGTGGACTGAAACACGAGCCACCAAATTGAAAAGCAACAAGTCAAACGCAATCCCAATAATCGATCCTAAAATGTATTCTGGTTGCTCTGATACTACATGTAAGAAATTCTCTTCTAATTCAGGATTACCTAACCAAATTCAGGATACGAAAAGTGCTTAAAACAGACTTACATATCTGATATTAACATACATCTATAATAACCCGATTATCAAGCCTTTAGCACAATTTCTATTCCAGAATCGTTGTCCGACGAGATTCGCAAAATAGGACGAAGTCGGTCCCTGACTTGCCGACGGTCGATGGAGCAGCACTCTTACGGTTAGGACAAGCAGGAGAGGGGACCTAGCACCTGTAATATAGCATGTCCCTTCCATCACGGGCTTACGTCAACATGGCCTACACCGAATGTCGTTCAACCCACGTCAATCACAAACTGAGATGCTACAAAAGCTCAAATAAAAGATCACCTAAACTGAACATCATACATTATCTCGTATATCGTAATACAACGTGTTTTTAAAATTGAAATCAGAAATTCATTATCTCTAATTTTATAAAAACAAAATAAAATCATAAAGGTAAAGATAAAACTTTAACACTTTGGGGACAACTTCGGGTGGCTGGTGACGGTGAAGACGAGGATGGATATAGATAATTTCTTCAGCAACGAGTGGAGCATTCCGTCGGATGCGGAATTCCTTAAAAATGAAGAACAAATGATGAGTTCGTTATTTTCAAGTAACTTCATAATTAATGTCATAATGGACTCAAAAGATAATATCACGAAGGTCCATTTGATTTGACGGGCCCAATCGTCTAATTCAACATTCCGATTAAGTTCGAGTTCAAGGGCATTTTCATCTGGACTTTCTGTGAACACCACAAAATTATGCCGTCAGGATATAAGTCATGAAATTATTTACCAAATCACAAAATCTTATATGTGGAGTGTGAATAAGGCAAAATCTTATATAAAAAAAAAAGAAAATGGTTCGATTTTTAGGAGTCTAATTCCACATTTTGGTTAATTAGTCCAAAATTAATCTAAGGTCAATACTAACATGTGATTAAAAATTGATAAATGCTTATTATTGACTAAAGTCGGTCGGTTTTATGTAACGGTCTCGAAACTAGCCAATTTTTGCGACCATTCGAATGTAAAGAATAATCCGAATACCTGTACCAAGATAACTAGCAATTTGAGACGCATTTCGTGGGTTGTTTTTACATTCATGTGTAGAGTTTGTGTAGAATCTATGCGTTATATTAACGGCGGTTTCCTCTAACGCTTTTCATCAAAATTTCCCCCAATTTCTTGACTAAAAAAACATTATACTAGGAAAAAGGGATTTATTGATCCAACTGATAACTCTATGAAAGTAGGGTTATTTCGTATCTCTAATGATGCTTTATGTGGTTAGTCGTACGAGTATTAATAGAGATTTGGTAGGAATTGAGTACTTTCTAGTTTAGTTCTAGTTTAAGTCGATTTTTGTTATTTTCATAGTTTTTTTTATCTATTTTGATTTGAATCTTTTATTTTGTTGATGCCTCTTGGTTTGTCATGTTTTAATGTAGAAAAATGAAGGAGATCTTGAAGCTGGGACGAAGTGAAGTGCATATGAGCGGAAATTGGACAGAGAGCAGAAGGACGCGTCCTTCAGTTCTCAGGGACGCGTCCTTGGAGGTTCTGTGGATTCAAGTGACCACCCGACGAACCTCTTTCCAAATCGCTCAAAGAGTCTTCAAATCTTCCGGAGACTACATTATGAAGACATAGAGGATCAACTAGGCATTTATTTGGTACTTTAGGGTATTTTATTTTATTCTCCCAAGAAATATTATTTAGATTTTGAGAATCTTAGGAAATCTTTCTAGATGGGAACAATATATTCTGTTTGAGAGGAACTTTAGGGGGTATTATTCTGGGGGGAGTGAAGGAGGATACATTCGACTCGGGAGCAGAGAAAGAGGTGACGTAAAGGGCTGAAGCGGAGATCGGGACGAGGCTCTTACTTCTCAAATCGGAAGATGGGGAGGGCGTTTCTCTTTTCTTTCCCGTTGATTTTTATGTCGTTATTGTTTTCTCTTGAACTTGGGATGAATTTCTTTTACGCTGTGAACTAATTCCTTTTTTTAGGACTTCAATGGAACTTAACGCTTTTATTTAACGAGTGAATTCCTTTTCTCCGTGTTATTCGAATTCGTGTGGTTACTTATTCAAATCTTGATCTTAATGCGATTAATTGACTGGCCACCAATTAATTTGATATGGAGACCTATTCGGGCTTGGAAAAGTTGTTTGGGTTAAGCCGTTGATTAAATAGCCTAAGTTAGCTCCCACCATGAGTTTTAATTTAAATTATTTTTTTCATGTAGTTACTCATGAAATATTGAATCGAGATTCGCCATAAATTTTTTATTTAATCTTCGAAATTTCGATTTGAGGATTTACAAGCAACCCACTCGCGTTAAAGTGATAGTTTGGGCGGGTTAATTGATACGCGAGTTCGAGTTTAACCTGCCGGATTCACGGGTTATAACACATGAGATATTTCGACGCATTAAGGGTTGAAACCCATAAGGTATCCCGACGGGTCAATATTATATATTTACCGTTGCTATCATATTAAAATTAAAAAGATAGCAAGAGCTTGTACTTAATCCATTTAGCAACCTAATCCAACCAAACCAAAATAAAATCAACTTAAGAATAGTAAGTCTCCTCAAAAAAATCTCACGAACAATTCTTGAAAGGCTTGAATTATATATTAAAAAGGCTAAATTCCAGCCTACGACAACCCGTGGGACTCCGACGTGCCATAGATACTATTCATAATAACTACATGTAAAAGCGATTTCGTACATGCCAGTTATTGTCCCTACGTGTATGAGTAGATATTGAACACGTTATTCACTGTTCCTACATGTAGGATTTTGCTGGATTCATCGATAACATGATCGTGTCAGCTCGGCCAAATAACTTTTTTTTTTTACCATAAGATAAAATCGACTCTTTTTTCCTTTTTGAAAGTAAAAATTTCATTTTACGACATTTTACGATCAGTAAAAATAATCCTATTCATTTTCTCATTTTCATTAAGTAAGTTTAAGTAAAAAAAACAAATAGATATTTACACAGTTAAAGAAAAAATCTTTTTGACTTAGTCCTATTTTCATCTAATCGAATATCTAATTATTCATCGAAAACAGCCTGATCGTCCAGTACTCTTGGTCGCAATTTACTGACTTGACGATCCGCTGGTAGCACTACTGATCGGGCATGATAGGTTTGGAACGTCCGCCTCGACATTTTCTATCGAGGCCAAAACACATCAAACAGTTATCTAGTCATCAAACCTATTCGCCACGATTACAACCGTTCGATCGCGTGTGTGTATACATATAGGGCGTTTTGAGTTTAAGGAACTTTGAATGACATTAAACACGAAACATTCAATGGTAATTAAGATTTTGAACTTATTAGAGCAATTTTGTTAAACCATGAACGGTTAGTTGTCCACTCAACTGACTTCTAACCTTAAAAACATGACACCGAAACAGTTTAATCTTTCCCAGGTTGGTGTAATTTGATCAGTTCTTATGAAGGAGAAATTGAAGAAGATCAAATGCCCTCCCGCCAAAGTTTAAGGAAATCGAAACCCTTTCAATGCCCTTTTCTTTATTACTGACATGATCACGTTCGACGGAATAATAGAAGAAGGTAACATTTGGTTGTGTTCGTCCCGGGCGAACCATATCTACCAATTGCCGTTGAACTCATATACCTCCATTGACAGTCCTAGAGCTTGCAATGTCCTCCTGTTGCGAAACCACAAAGTCGAACGGTGTAGTCCTTGGCGGTTTGTAGCCACTTGCTGCAATCTTTGGATGCATGGTCACCGTCGCACGCTACGCTGCCCCAGACATGATCGTCGCCCACACCATTCGGGAACTCATAGCTATAGCTATGAATTCCAAAAATATTATTATTGATAATCTGATTTTGATGATGACAAATGTTATGTATTGCTAATGTGATATTTAAGTGTACAGAGGAACAAGTCATCGAGTGTAGAAGCTGGTCTCTGTTGTCTGAGCAATACGTCAAGAGTTACGTAGAAAACATCAACAGAGGAAATGATCGAGCCATCAGAAATGGTGTTCTGAGGACAAGATCTATTGTCGAGTCCACTATATCTATTGTAGAGATAAGTCTTTGTGTCACAGACGTTATAACTCTCCTTACTGGAGTACTTACAACGGTGACAGAAAAGAGCTTCTGTAGATGACGATTTTCGTATTTTAGATTGTTCAATATGCGAGCACGTGAGATAATTGTCTCATACGACTTAATGTTAGTTCTTATTGAATTAACTTAGAAATTAAGTCTAGGTTCACCCTTGGAAATAACTTGTTTATCAAGTTCATTTCTTGAGTTGTTTTGAAAAGAAATCAGTGGTCCCATAATTATGGAATATGGAACGACCTAATCTGGTTTATATCTCCCTAATATGGTGATATTAAATATGGGATGGGAATGATTTCTTTCAACGAAAACATATAATCCCAAATCCATTTCAAAAGACAGAAAATGCTAATTCTGTTGTCGCTGAACTCAAATTATGTGTAAATACATTATCTCTTATAGGATGATTAATCCTATTTATTATTATCGAATTTTATCAGGGATAATGTTTTATGTTTTTGGAAGTTATCCATAAGATCGAATCATGGAGAAAATGGCAAGGGATCAACTAGCCGTTTGTGATTGATTAGGAAGCTCCTCTCTACGGACAAGCTTAAAAGCAAGAGTGAAGCCACACTTCCAACTTGTCGTTCTACTTGAGAGCTTACCAGAAATCTTAGAGCCTTCACCGTTGCAAAAGCTTTGAGAGTTCGTCGTGGAGTTACTGAGCCGAACACCTCTTGGAAAGAGAGTCTTCTAGTATTATAGACTGTTCGTGCTGTAGCAGTTCTGTTTGTGCAGGTTGTTAGTCATACAGAATTGTGTGCAAGGGAAGTCGTGTGACGGGTTGTCATACGCAAGGCGGGTGGTAGTCGTAAAGCCACGTTTAACAGTGTGGTAGTCATTAAGTCACGGGCTGGTTAGCTGTCGTTAATCACAGAGTGTCTATGCATGGGTCAGTCACATTTTTTGTAGAAGTATGCATATGTAATTTCCCTTGTTCTAAATATAGTGAATACGCCTTGATTAGGGTGAGCACCGGGAGAGTAGACGTACACATTATTTACGGAACCACTATAAATCTTTGTGCCATTTACACATAAGATAACTTATCTCGGAAATGGAAATCTGTCTAGTAGATCTAGATTATGTAATATGACAGAACACTACTTCTATAATCATATCCAATCGAAAAAGTGTTATAGATTCTACTGCACTAATTCAACCCTCCATTCTTAGTGCAATCCTATAACAACAATTGGTATCAGAGCGGGCTCAATGATAAAGGCTTAACTACTTGTTGAGAGATCCAATAGGATGCAACTGGGGTATACTCACGCTGTTGAACTCAACAGTAACAGTCCACATTATTTGATGGACAGAACTTCTCCAACTAGCGCAACAGAATGGAGTTCTAGATAGCATCCCGTGAATCGATGTATTTAGGGATCATCAGAAATGGTCATCTGCTTCATAAAGGACAAGATCTGAAAGTTGAATATGGCAGCACGATTTCACTTTCTGATGAGGAAGCTAAAATTATTAAGCTGAATGTTATGGCTGTCAACTTTCTTCATTGTGCTATATCTCCTATGGTGTATAACCGAATCTCTGCCTGTACTACAACAAGAGAGATTTAGGATCGACCTGTTTTGACCCATGAAGGATGAATCAAGTCAAAGAAACAAGGATCAATCTGTTGGTTCAGTAGTATGAGGTCTTCAAAATGAAACCTGATGAATCAATATAAGAAATGTTTGATAGACTCAACACAATTATCAACAACTTAGCCCTTCTTGGGAAAAATTACACTAATGCTAAATTGGTGAGGAAGGTGACATGAACTCCCTCATTCTCTCACTCCCACATCTTTTATCTTCTCCAAAGCCCATTTTTCTCTTAACTCATTCTTCAAGCCCTAACCTGCTTTCTTCGTTTCCACTCTGGTTCTGCTATTTCAAAAACCATCTTACTTCCTTTTCTTATATGCTTTACTACTCTACAGTTTTGAAACCTTAGTGTTGTAGACTTTATTCTAGTTTTTAACATGTTGTTGATGATGCTAAAAAGGGGGAGAAGTTGGTTTCTAGAGAATTTTTAGATTTTTTTCTTTTTTCTGTGCTTTCTTGTGTGTGTATGCATGTAGGTCGTGAAGTCACTGAGGAGATTTTCTCCATTTAGCAGAATTATTTTCTGCTTAAGAAACTCTCAACCGAACCATGCTTCTGTTTGAGAACATTTTTACAAAGTTAAACCTCTGTAAAACCAGCTTGGGAATGAGCAGAATTTCGAGTGAAATTAACTGCTTGAACTTAGGGGGAGTTGGAGAACTTTCTCTGAACTTTTTTTGCAGAATAACACTTGTGTGTGACGTTCTATAGAATCATGTTTTGTGAACTACTATGCACAACACATCTTCCTTCTAACTAAATGTCAAAGGCTATGATCAAAGTTCATCTATGAACTCACTCACCTGTTCAGGGGGAGCAATGACAAAATCATACTTCTGTCCAGAATACATGTTCTTGCAATCATGAGCACTGATTTGAAAATCAGACAAATGCTCTGAACGAGTAAGTTGATGAACATGAACAAAACTCAAAATGAAAGTTCATATCTGAATTAATCACTTATCTGAGCTTGTCATAATTTCGACCGAAATTAATCAACTTAGATTCAGGGGGAGTTACTATAGAAAGTAACTTTTGCTTCAACTATCTCGCAACAAGGAAATCTGTAAGACCGTTTAAATCTTTAGCTATTATTCTCCAGTTGTGCATGGTTTTGACATCATCAAAAAGGGGAAAATTATTGATATAATATGGTTTTGATGATGATAAAAAGGTTATGTATTGCTAATGTGGTATTTAAGTGTACAGATGAACATGTCATCGAATGTAGAAGCTGGTCTCTATTAGCTGAGCGATACGTAAAGAGTTATGTGGAGGACTTCAACGGAGGAAATGATCGAGCCATCAGAAATGGTGTTCTGAGGACAAGATCTATTGTCGAGTCCACTATATCTATTGTAGAGATAAGTCTTTGTGTCACAGACGTTATAACTCTCCTTACTGGAGTACTTACAACGATCAGTAGATCCAAATTATGTAATTTGGAATTGGGAATATGTCAGCAGATCCAAATTCTGTAATATGATAGAACATTACTTCTATAATCCGATCCACTCGAAAAAGTGCTATAAATTCTATTGCACTAATTCAATCACCGTTCTTACTTCAATCCTATACTAACAATTCTATAATTTGCTCTTGGATAAGCCAAGGAATTTGTTATCATTTAATAATACCTCTCCCCACTAATGATCGTAACCCAATTGGGATCTTTATCTCATGCTCTGTATTGGGTCTTCCACATACCAATTTTCAATTAAAGGGAGTTGGTAAGATGTTGGGAATTGATATTAACCCTCAATTCAGCCCAAGAGATGGCAAAGTATCCAACTTTGTAAACTCCATAAACGATTAATGGTGAAACTCTCTCTTGGAAGAATTTCACTATCAAGAGCTCCCATGGATCAAAATTCAAAGGCTGGTTTTCATTTTATTGGGTAACGTGAGATCTAAAGAGGGAGGAAGACAAGGAGGATCGTGACAAGCCCAAAGACAAACAAAGCACACACATCTTAGGTTTTAGGGACGATTACGAGTTCTTGGTGTTATTTATGTGGGCACTGCTACAAATGTGCGCAAAATAATCGTCTGATGGCAGAGGAACAAATGAACCCGTAGCTTAATTAATGCACGAAGTTCGCCGTGTGACAAGTGTATGAAGAAGTTCTCTAAAGTACGAAAAGATAGCTAAATGTATCCGAAAGGAATGCCGCCGGACCAGCCACTGCTGTGATGCCAAAGAGAGCTCGAGCTAGGTGGCTGCATCGAGGACCATTGGGAACAAAAGCGAGATCGAGAAGGCCTATTGTGTCCAACATATATGAAACAAGGGATCAAGCAAGTTGGAGGAGATATGTTTGTGAGTGCCCCGATGGAGCGATGACATAATGATAAAGGTAAGTCCAACTCAAGATCTTGACCACCAATCACTTAAAAGACATACTTAGGGTGATATACATGGAACCTGCCATAACTGGATCGACGAGTCAAGCATAAACCAGACAATTTTCTAGATTAACTTCCCTTTCTATCCCTCAATGGCAGGTTTTTTTATTTAGTTGCTCACTGATCAGGTGACGAACACGAAGGGGACTGATGATTGTGGAGAGATATTCATTTTTCTGGGGTTCTCATTTTATGGAGCTCCATGATAGACGAGAGCCTAGAGGCGGTGCAGACAACCTTGAATTTGACAAACCGACAACCTGAGACAAGGCCCAGAACTCATTCGCAGTCTTCTCTTGTCCCCCAGGCAGTAAAAGCATTGTGTTGTCGACACAGGACATGTACATTGACTCCATTGTGGTCTCCGGGACCTCCGGGAGTAGTATCTCTAGCACAATCACCTTCCCCTCCACAGGTAGGGCCTTGTAGCAGTTCTTCATAATCTTGACACAGCTCTCGTTGTCCTAGTCGTGCAATGTATTATTCATTCATTCAACATTTAATAAAACAAATGATCATAAAATTGGTCGAAAGTAATGTCTTTCCCTGATCATCATACTTAGTTACCTTAAGCATGATTGCTTTAGCCTTGGGGATGCTTGAAAACATGTCCCCACCAACATGCTCAATGTCTGCGTGATGCCGGACGAGATCGAAAGTTTTATTCCACCTCGTCCTATAATGTGATCGAAAAGCATAATTAACATATAATGTAACGACCCTGAGTTTCGTTAAATAAAGGATACACGTGTAAAAGTTTTAAGGTAATAAATAAGTTTGACTGATCAAGTAGGACCGGTCAAAATCCTACGTGGACGCGGGAGTGTTATATTTTCGTTGTCTTTGACATTATTAGCAAATATTATCGTTATGTTACATTCGATTTCGTGTGATTATGTCACGCGAGAAAGGGGACGCCCTAACCTAAACGGAATCGAATACGAGTGACATTTGTATTAACGTCGAGGATTTGATCGGGTAACTTGAATATCGGGTAAACTGTGAACTAACAAAAAGTCAGATGGAATAGCTTAATAAAATAAACGTTTTCCTTCCCGACAGTGGAGATAACGTGTCAGTGAAGGGGGGAAGGATTTCATTGCCTCCGGGGATAAGGAATTCAATCCTTTTGGAGGAGAAGAAGGAGAGAAAAGAAGACGCGTCGGGGCAGAGAGGAAACCCACGCTCTAGACAGTGAAAGGCAACTTGGTCCTCCCTTCGCCCGTACCCACCAGTCACGCGGGGCTCTGAAAACGGAGTCGCCATCATCGTGCGACGGACCGTCCCGCGGAAGAGAGTGGCCGCAGGTGGAGTCGGGAAAAAACCTCCATCACCGAAGGGTCGTGCTTCCGTCGGAGCTTCTTCCTCTTCAACGCAGGAAACGAGGGTCCAGGGAGGTGATCGTCGCGGAGGGAAGTGTGACTTGAGCATCGGAGGAAGGACACGGAAACTAGGGTACGTCTCACCCCTCCCCTCGTCTATCTTCTTCCTGTTGCTTGCATTGTGTCTTCTGTGGGTAGAGATGATGGGGAGGCGGGGTAGGTTGGAGGCCGTAGTGTCAACTAGGTTGATTAGGTTCCTCGTTGTGTTCTTAACGCCGAAGAAACTGAACTTCGAAGTTCTTTGTGGATTCTGATTGGGGGACCGTTACCTGGGATGGGAGTTGGCAAGGAGGAAGTTAGGCTTTGTTCCCGTGGTGGTGGAGTCACTAGTTGGGGGTGGCGCCATCTCGGTTGCGACGGAGTCTACGACCCATCTCTATTTCGATTCCGGGGGAGTAGGGGAGATGTAGGACAGTGCGGGTGGAAGTGTAGAGAAATTACTCTCTGCCAAACCATAACTCCAACATGTTAGCCTTTATAAGATAGTTTGCTGCTGTCCGGAAAATTACAATGCTTTGTCTCTCTCTAGCTCCCCTGGGATTAGAAACGGGGTTTAGTAATGAGTTAACACCCGGTTGTTGAGAGAATCTGTCATCCCGTGACGTCTGTGATTTAGAAGTGCAACTGGTGAGAATCTGGTAAAGGGGTCGTGAGTTAAGTATGAGAATCTTATGCTTGCTGCTGGGTACAGACTATTCTCCCATCTGTGTGAAATGTAGTGTGAATATTCTTGTTAGTATGTTGATGACGTTTCCCTGATTGACCAGAAATAAAAGGGGGCGTTCTGCCTTGGCGAACTGCTTGAGATTTCTGCTATAATACTCTATTTGTACATGTGTGAGAACAATATAGAGTGATGCCTTGAGGTCTTACAGGAGAGCTGTTCTCGTACCTCGGAATTCCTGACAAGAATCTCCTTGAGGTCTTACGAGAGAGTTGCTTTTGTACCTTGAGTTCCTTGAGAGAGAGTTGTACAAATGAGAGTGTGGTTCCCGACTACGAGTCGGGGGAGGGCCGGTGAGGTGACACCACACGCGGTGTCATCGGCTCCGGATTCCTTGGCGTTCCCGGAGGAGTGGATGGGGACGCACTGCGGTGGTCCTGGCATCCTGAGAAGTGTTGATGAGGATGATGGATTGAGGGAGTCGTTGTGTTTACTTTATGCGTATTTCGCTTCCTTTACTTTTACGCCTTTGTATTATGTGATGCTGCCGTAACTAATGCTATTACGTTTACTCTGTCTTGCGACCTTTATTGTTCTTGATCTATGTTTATGAGAATAGAGGCATATATTGTCAGATGACTGCCGTGTGTTGCATAACTGTTTTATAAAACTTGCACGTAGGGTGAGTTATAAGTCTCACGTCTTCGCATGTGCATGGGTGGGGCGTACCAGCGATTTATCGCTGACCCCGTTAGGGGAATACTATTTAGTGTGCAGGTTGCTTATGAAAGAGGACATGTATAACCGCGTGATTCGAGGACGAGTCCAGAAAGTGCGCGGTAAAGTTCAAATTCAAACTTTCGTAGGCTTCCATTGGCGGTAAATTAGTTTTAAAATTTGACAAAAGGAAAAAAAAAATGCAGGTCGTTACAGTTGGTATCAGAGCGCAGTTAGTTAGAGTAATAAGGTGGATTAGTATGCGCTTTAGGTTTAAATGAAAATGAATAGTAAACTCGCCCGTGAATGATAAGACTTGACAGAGTCGGGCAAAGTAAATAAAAGATAGACACAGGCGCACTCACCTTTGTCAGGGGAATCTTTCGGAGTGCGAATAGACTTGACAGGGTACAGTAGACGTGCCCGTGAGTTGAAAAGACTACACGAATGGCTAGGTGAGAAACAAAAACTTACTATAAATACGACTGAGGAGCAGTCAGTGAAAAATCACATCCTAGCCAGAAAAATCACAAGTAATACCCCTAGTGAACCCAGTTGTATGGCAGATCGCGGCGAAGGTCGACACCCAGGACGCATGCCTGAGCTATCCAAAGGCAAAGCAGGCCCCAGTGGTGATCTAGAGGGTGAAACTCCAGAGATTCCAGAAGCCGGAGACGCTCCGAACTGTGCCTCAGACAATGAGTTCGAGCCGCCGTTTGTCACTGTACCGGAGTGCTTGAATCTTCTGACAGGATTTTTGACCGGCGTATACCATGGTTCACACCTACCAGAGCTTACTCTCTCACAGTTGAGGCGTTTGATAGCAGACCTTGCAGCGATTGAGGATGAGGACGTTCCCATCCACCGTCTTGAGAAATGCCGACAATTTCGGGACCTTGTGAATAGTATCCCCGGACTGGACCAACGTGTAGAAGACTTCCATCTAGGACTCTTTGAGGCTGGCCGTAGGGAGCTTGAGGTTGCAGTAGCTGACTACACGCGTGGTCCCCAGAATTGAACTTAGGCTTGTGTGTGAACTGAGTGTACTTGTCATGTGTGAGTGAGAATCTTGTCAGAGTGAGTGAATGGTCATTCTGGTACTGTTACCATGTGATCGACAAGTTGCAGGCGAATAGTAACCCTGCATGTACGAGTGTCAGTTTTTAATAAATCGTGAATTAATGGACCTTGAATCTTGATAGTATAAAGAAGGTAGTGGATTCTTCAGTTGGAACCACGCCAATTTGGAGTACTAAACCCTTCAGTTGAACTTTTCCTACTTCCCAACTTTCTACTCAATCGTCTCTGTGAATATTCAGATGGCCGACGATGCTGGGAGCAACGCTGCTGGGAGTTCTGGTGCAGCTGGGGCGGCACCAACTAACCGCCGCCGGCTGAAGATCATTAGGGAGGTTGGGAAAATGAACCCACCTACGTTTGAGGGTAACGAAGGGCCTGAAAAGGCACAGTCTTTCCTCCAGAGCTGGAACAAGATTTTCAATTATTTGGAATATACTGATGCTGAGAAACTGGCGGTGGTCGAGTATTATTTGCAAGAGGGTGCTGATTTGTGGTGGACCTCTTCCATGGTGGCCGTTCGTGCACACTACCAGGGCACAGTGTGGGAACAGTTCCGCCAAGCCTTCATGGATAAGTATTTCCCGGCCACTATGAGACTTGATAAGATCAGAGAGTTCGAGTTGCTCGAGCAAGGGGACATGACGGTTGACGAACATGAGCGCAAATTCACTGAGCTTGCTAGGTACGCTCCAGGCCAGGTAGCTACGCCGGAACGGAGGGCTCATAGGTATCTGATGGGCCTGCATCTAAGGATCCGTTCCAAACTAGTGCCACTTTCGTCACAGACCTTTGAGGAGCTCTACCATCGAGCTCAGGCCATAGAGAGAGCGCTGAAGGATAAAGACGCGCTGAAAGCACGTAAGGGGAAAGAGGAGGCTGGACCATCAAGGAAATATGCAGGACTCTTTAGGGGAGTGAGCCGTTTCTTTGGGGGAAGCAGGGGAGCTGGTTCTAGCGGAATCTCCAAACCAAGTGGATATGGTCGTGGGTTTCGACCCTCTCATTCACCCACCTGCTCTCAGTGCGGAAGATCTCATGGAGGCATGGCGTGTCCGGTAGCTAGGACCCGCTGTTTTCAGTGTGGCGAGTTTGGCCACATACAGTTCCATTGCCCTCAGCGGACGGGGAGTGGAGCAGGAGGAGCTGGCCCATCTTTTGCCAGGTCCAACAGCATGTCTGGGAGGGGTAGCTCTAGAGGTTCGATCAATCAGCCAGCAGGATCGGGCCGCCTGAGTTCTGTAGGCCGAGGTCGTGGCCGAGCAGGTCCCTCCAACAATGCCATGTCAGGTATGATCCTTGTAAATGGATGGGATGCCATTGCTCTATTCGATACAGGTGCTACCCATTCGTTTATCTCTCAAAGTTTCGTGGATGAAAGGGGGTTTAGGATTGATGTGGGAGGCTGTCCCCTGAGGGTATGGATGCCTAATGGGGAGAGCATTCCGATGCAATCAGTATGCAGGAATTGCGAGATAACGGTAAACTTTTTCCAGTCATGGATTGATTTGGTTGTCTTTCAGATCAGGGACTTTGACGTCATACTGGGGATGGACTGGCTGATGACGTGCCACGCCATGGTGGATTGCGTCAGAAGAGAGATTTTATTCAAAGTTCCAGGACAGTCAGTCTGTGCATACTCCGGACAGGAGTACCAGTGTGACGGGATTCCCTTGATAGCGGCGATGGAGGCCCGGCGGATCTTGCGTGATGGTGGCGAAGCTTTTTTGGCGGTGGTGTTGAACTTGAAGGAGGAACTTCCGAGCTTGCAGGACATCCCCGTAGAACTTGAAGGATGTATTTCCGGAGAACTTCCTGGGTTACCACCGTCTAGAGAAGTGGATTTCGTGATTGATGTTGTTCCAGGTACGGAACCTATTTCCCGAGCCCCGTACCGTATGGGGTTTGCTGAGTTAAGAGAGTTAAAGGTGCAACTCCAGGAGTTATTAGATAAGGGGTTTATACGCCCCAGTGTATCTCCGTGGGGTGCACCTGTGTTGTTTGTGAAAAAGAAAAACGGTACGATGAGGATGTGTATTGACTATCGTTCGTTGAATAAAGCCACCATCAAAAATCGTTATCCTTTGCCGCGTATTGAGGATCTTTTTTATCAGCTTCAGGGATCCGTGGTTTACTCAAAAATCGACTTGAGATCAGGATATCATCAGATCAGGGTGCGAGATTCGGATGTCATGAAAACAGCTTTCCGCACCAGGTATGGACACTACGAATTCTTGGTGATGTCGTTCGGTCTGACCAATGCTCCAGCAGCATTCATGGAGTTGATGAACCGCATTTTCAGACCCTACCTTGATCAGTTTGTAGTGGTGTTCATTGACGACATTCTGGTATATTCCAAAAGTATGGAGGAACACGCGGATCACCTGAGATTGGTTCTAGAAGTTCTGCGACAAAATCAGTTGTACGCCAAGCTTAGTAAGTGCGAATTCTGGATGACCAGTGTGAGCTTTTTGGGGCATGTGGTTTCTGCAGAGGGTATTGCAGTAGACCCAGCGAAAGTTGAAGCCGTCTTAAACTGGCCCCGTCCCACGACAGTAACAGAAATGCGAAGCTTCCTCGGGTTGGCTGGGTACTATAGACGGTTTATCGAGGGTTTCTCCAGGATCGCTCGATCGTTGACCCAATTATTGAAGAAGGGCATTGCGTTTGAATGGACCCATGAGTGTGAAGAGAACTTCGTAGAACTAAAGAAGCGCCATACTTCGGCGCCAGTTCTGGTGTTGCCCAGTGGCATTGGCGGCTTTGCGGTATACTGCGATGCTTCGTGTCATGGATTAGGAGCAGTTTTGATGCAGCATGGGAGAGTTGTAGCTTATGCCTCCAGACAACTAAAAGTACATGAGCAGAATTATCCCACGCATGACTTAGAATTAGCAGCAGTCGTATTCGCGCTGAAATTATGGAGACACTACCTGTATGGTGAGACATTCGAGATATTCACCGACCATAAGAGCCTGAAGTATCTGTTCTCCCAGGATGAGCTAAACATGAGGCAGAGGCGGTGGATGGAGCTGTTAAAGGATTATGATTGCACAATTTCCTACCACCCAGGTAGAGCTAATGTAGTGGCTGATGCCCTGAGTCGTAAAACTGCCTCCTTAGCGAGCATCGAGGTAGAGGAATGGCGATTGCGCGAGCAAGTAAACGAGATTGGGGTTAGAATGGGTTTCTGTGGTAATGAGGCTATGCTCGCGACAATGATTATCGGGTCTGAGCTTGTTGATAAGATTCATCAGGCTCAGAATCGGGACCCGTACTTAGTAGAAGCAAGAGCGGGAATACCACGGCAGGTGAACGATGAGTTTATTGTATCAGACGATGGGTTGGTGCGCTTTCAGGGTCGTATATGCATACCAACTCAGGACGACCTGCGCACTCAGATTTTGGAGGAGGCGCACCAGAGTGCTTACAGTATCCACCCCGGAGTCACAAAGATGTACCACAATCTGAAGAAGCAATACTGGTGGCCAGGTATGAAAAGAGACGTGGCACAGTATGTTAGTCGCTGCTTGACTTGTCAAAGAGTCAAGATTGAGCACAGACGACCGGGGGGAGAGTTGCAGCCATTACCTATACCTAAGTGGAAATGGGATGAAATCGCTATGGATTTCGTCACGAACCTACCAAGGGGCGCTCATGGATTTGATTCAGTGTGGGTGATTGTTGACAGACTGACCAAGTCTGGACACTTCATCCCTATCCGTTTGACTTACTCGGTAGAGAAACTAGCCAAGCTGTATGTGAAGGAGGTCATTCGTCTTCACGGAGTACCGAGCGTGATAGTGTCAGACAGAGATGCGAGATTCACTTCACGCTTTTGGAGTACGATACAGCAAGCGATGGGCATGAGGTTGAGGATGAGTACAGCTTTTCATCCTCAAACAGATGGACAGACAGAACGAGTTATTCAGATCCTTGAGGACATGTTGAGGGCATGCGCCCTGGAGATGGAGGGTTCGTGGGTTGGACAGTTACCTCTGGTGGAATTCTCGTATAACATTAGTTATCAACAGAGTATTCAGATGGCACCGTTTGAGGCTCTGTATGGCCGCCCTTGTAGAACTCCTTTATGTTGGAATGAGGGCGGAGAGTGTGTCGAGCTTGGTCCTGATATGGTACGAGAGACCACTGAGGCGATTCGACTCATACAGGATCGCCTTCGCGCCGTGCAGAGTAGACAAAAGAGCTATGCAGATAGGCGGCGCAGACCCCTTGAATTCGAGGTGGGAGACTATGTTCTTTTAAAAGTCTCTCCTACTAAGATGAATCTGAGATTTGGACTGAGAGGGAAGTTGAGCCCACGCTATATTGGACCCTATGAAATTCTAGAGAGGATCGGAAACGCAGCTTACAGATTAGCCTTACCACCTAGGTTGTCTGATATCCACAACGTGTTTCACGTATCCATGCTCAGGAAATACGTTCCGGATCCTCGACACGTGCTACAGGATGATATGATAGAGGTGGCTCCGAACCTGCAAGTCACCACTGAGCCCTTCGAGATTATTGACCGAATGGAGAAACAGCTCCGCCGGAGGATAGTCCCTATGGTACGGGTACGTTTGAGGCACGGTCAGCTTGAGGAGCTGACGTGGGAGACAGTGTCTAAGATGAGAGAAATGTATCCGTATCTATTCGAGAAAGATGGCAGTGCATTAAGAAATTTCGAGGACGAAATTTATTTAAGGGGGGTGGATTGTAACGACCCTGAGTTTCGTTAAATAAAGGATACACGTGTAAAAGTTTTAAGGTAATAAATAAGTTTGACTGATCAAGTAGGACCGGTCAAAATCCTACGTGGACGCGGGAGTATTATATTTTCGTTGTCTTTGACATTATTAGCAAATATTATTGTTATGTTATATTCGATTTCGTGTGATTATGTCACGCGGGAAAGGGGACGCCCTAACCTAAACGGAATCGAATACGAGTGACGATAATATTTGTATTAACGTCGAGGATTTGATCGGGTAACTTGAATATCGGGTAAACTGTGAACTAACAAAAAGTCAGATGGAATAGCTTAATAAAATAAACGTTTTCCTTCCCGACAGTGGAGATAACGTGTCAGTGAAGGGGGGGAGGATTTCATTGCCTCCGGGGATAAGGAATTCAATCCTTTCGGAGGAGAAGAAGGAGAGAAAAGAAGACGCGTCGGGGCAGAGAGGAAACCCACGCTCTAGACAGTGAAAGGCAACTCGGTCTTCCCTTCGCCCGTACCCACCAGTCACGCGGGGCTCCGAAAACGCAGTCGCCATCACCGTGCGACGGACCGTCCCGCGGAAGAGAGTGGCCGCAGGTGGAGTCGGGAAAAACCTCCATCACCGAAGAGCCGTTCTTCCGTCGGAGCTTCCTCTTCAACGTAGGAAACGAGGGTCCAGGGAGGTGATCGTCGCGGCGGGAAGTGTGACTTGAGCATCGGAGGAAGGACACGGAAACTAGGGTACGTCTCACCCCTCCCCTCGTCTATCTTCTTCCTGTTGCTTGCATTGTGTCTTCTGTGGGTAGAGATGATGGGGAGGCGGGGTAGGTTGGAGGCCGTAGTGTCAACTAGGTTGATTGGGTCCCTCGTTGTGTTCTTAACGCCGAAGAAATTGAACTTCGAAGTTCTTTGTGGATTCTGATTGGGGGACCGTTACCTGGGATGGGAGTTGGCAGGGGGGAAGTTAGGCTTTGTTCCCGTGGTGGTGGAGTCACTAGTTGGGGGTGGCGCCATCTCGGTTGCGACGGAGTCTACGACCCATCTCTATTTCGATTCCGGGGGAGTAGGGGAGATGTAGGACAGTGCGGGTGGAAGTGTAGAGAAATTACTCTCTGCCAAACCATAACTCCAACATGTTAGCCTTTATAAGATAGTTTGCTGCTGTCCGGAAAATTACAATGCTTTGTCTCTCTCTAGCTCCCCTGGGATTAGAAACGGGGTTTAGTAATGAGTTAACACCCGGTTGTTGAGAGAATCTGTCATCCCGTGACGTCTGTGATTTAGAAGTGCAACTGGTGAGAATCTGGTAAAGGGGTCGTGAGTTAAGTATGAGAATCTTATGCTTGCTGCTGGGTACAGACTATTCTCCCATCTGTGTGTAATGTAGTGTGTATATTCTTGTTAGTATGTTGATGACGTTTCCCTGTTTGACCAGAAATAAAAGGGGGCGTTCTGCCTTGGCGAACTGCTTGAGATTTCTGCTATAATACTCTGTTTGTACATGTGTGAGAACAATATAGAGTGATGCCTTGAGGTCTTACAGGAGAGCTGTTCTTGTACCTCGGAATTCCTGACAAGAATCTCCTCGAGGTCTTACGAGAGAGTTGCTTTTGTACCTTGAGTTCCTTGAGAGAGAGTTGTACAAATGAGAGTGTGGTTCCCGACTATGAGTCGGAGGAGGGCCGGTGAGGTGACACCACACGCGGTGTCATCGGCTCCGGATTCCTTGGCGTTCCCGGAGGAGTGGATGGGGACGCACTGCGGTGGTCCTGGCATCCTGAGAAGTGTTGATGAGGATGATGGATTGAGGGAGTCGTTGTGTTTACTTTATGCGTATTTCGCTTCCTTTACTTTTACGCCTTTGTATTATGTGATGCTGCCGTAACTAATGCTATTACGTTTACTCTGTCTTGCGACCTTTATTGTTCTTGATCTATGTTTATGAAAATAGAGGCATATATTGTCAGATGGCTGCCGTGTGTTGCATAACTGTTTTATAAAACTTGCACGTAGGGTGAGTTATAAGTCTCACGTCTTCGCATGTGCATGGGTGGGGCGTACCAGCGATTTATCGCTGACCCCGTTAGGGGAATACTATTTTAGTGTGCAGGTTGCTTAGGAAAGAGGACATGTATAACCGCGGGATTCGAGGATGAGTCCAGAAAGTGCGCGGTAAAGTTCAAATTCAAACTTTCGTAGGCTTCCGTTGGCGGTAAATTAGTTTTAAAATTTGACAAAAGAAAAAAAAAATGCAGGTCGTTACATATAATCACTTTGTGTAAGAAGGGGCGGTTCTTGTGACGTGGGCTAGGTCGAAGTTGATGCCCTTAAGGTTGGGGTACTAGGTTACGAGCATGTTGAGGCACTTGCTGGTAGCCCCGCCGACGTCGACCAGCAATGTCAAACCTCGAACCCTGAGTAGACACAGAGGATGTTCTTCATAACTAATGTAGTGTGAGCGGCCATGGCGTGGTTGAAGATGTCATTGTATGCAGGATCAACACCCATGTACTCGAAGATAGTTATATCATGGACCTTATTGAATTGGTTCCGTCGTCCATTATTGCATCCTTAGAATGTAACCTAATGAATTACAAGAAAAAGCATTCCCAGATCCTTCTTGTCAAATCGTAAGTTTCCGAGTGTTGAGTTAGAGAATGATGGGGTGACGTTATCACTGACCGAAAAGAATGAATGTGATAAGAAAAAGCCAAACTTTTACCATACTTTCTGGGTAGCAGGATGCATAGGAAGAGCTTGACGATGAGACATCGATCCCTCGTTGCCCTTCTTCACGAAGAGCTTTGCAGTTGGATTCAACCCGTAAAGCCTCTCAACCGTATCTCCGGGCAAACCCCTCAACGATGGCTTCAGGAGCGAGTGGCCAGCCAGTAGTCTCATCATCCGGTCCATCTTGGGGGTCGGGGTACTTGGTTTCTAGCTTAGATATGTTCTCGGAGGCCGAAAGGAAAGCACCCGGCCCAACATCTGCTATGATTTCAAAGAGATCAAGCGGGGCGGCCGCATTGAGGACCATAGGGAGCGCATTCGCGATTGAGAAGATCATGGCCTTTATGTTTGCGGGTGTAACAACACGTCGCGATATTCAGCAAAGATCACAGCTATTGAAAGATTAAAAGTGTTCGCCAAGACTTTCAAAAGTAAACGGTAATGTAAAGAACATGTATACGTAAACAAGAACATTTGCTTCCATTTTTCTAGTTCTCCGCCTTTGTTCAGCAGAAGGTGAAGTATAATTACTTATGTCCTTCTGCTGGTTTACCCATCCATAGGACAGATTTTACAGAACCCTGCTACTGGACCAAGAGTTCGAGTCAGTTGGACAATCTATACTGCTTCCCCACACTTAGTTCATCTTTGGGTTATGATGAGTGGGCTCACAAGTGGTTGAATGTACATAAGAAGGAATGCAGCTAGGAATTGCTAGTATTATTAGGCTGTCAGTTGAAGGAATGCGACGTAATCCTCGCCCATTAGCTGCCCTGCTTTCATCGTGGGATATCAATACCAATTGTTTCTTCCTTCCTTTGAAGATGATGTGCCCTCTGGCTAATTTCTTAGTTAAGGTGAAAGAAACCGTCTCCCTCACTCCTTTCTTCTTATGTCTCATATATCAAGGCTTGTTCGAAGCAGTAACTGAGAAGAATACTAGTGCAACCAAGGGCAATTCGTTATCGTTAAAGGTTCCTTTTACTTTTCCAAGTGTCCCTACAACTGGTCCTCTGTGGATTGTATATGGTGAAATTCATTTATATTTCCCTCTGTTCTGTGATAACTTTCGACTTCAGCCTCATGACAGTTCTTACCATTTTTATGGACAAGAGACAGTCAAGACCTTCTATTATGAGCATTGGGAAAATCATATCGCTACAAGCTATCCCCAAGAATTCTAATCGGAGGATCATGTCAATTGGAATTCATTTCCTGTCAGCTATCAGTATCATCAACTTCGAAACCAGATAGAACCAAATGATTACTGGGATATTGTGTTATTAATAAGGGACTTTGTGGTGTGCAAGGCTAGAGGATTCATCTTTATAGTTTATAATCATCAACTCTGTGCGGACAATTCGGATTTATCTAAAGTCTTCCCAAACCGTACCTCCGATCTTTCAATACTGACTTCTCAAGGCATGTCTACGTGTAGTTTTCTATGAAAGAACGGTAACACTCTCGAACCAATCCTATGTCAAATTCGAACCATTCATATGTCAGATTTTATGCTCTAACATAATATGATCCTCAACTACAGGTTTTTTGAACCATCAAAGAACTATCGGGGCAAGTCGAGTTCCCGACCAGCTACGATTCTACAGAGACCACTTTGACCTTTGATGGTGTATGAAGTGAAACTTTTAGAAAGATCAGATAAAAGTCGAAGTTCCCCACTCTTGCAATAGAAGGTCAAACTCTCCCAGAAGATTTTCTCGAAGAACTCCTTTCAAAGACCGAAAAAGCCTTACTACCTGGTAAGCCTCCCTCCCATAGTGTTATAAGTATTTTCGTTTCATTGGGTTAGTTACCAAATTGTTACAGTTTCAAATGAGGAACTTCTGGCCACTCAACCTAAAATTGTTAAGTCGAAGCCGAGATAATCTCCTTCAACTAATCCTAAAGGCAAGTATCCCAAAGGTTAGGGTAAAGTTGTTTCAGCTTTAGATCCTCCTTATGTACCCCTGAAGTCCAAGACCAAATGTAAGCTCCAAATTGCCTCTTTGGTAGAGCAGACTCTCTGGGAGAGTAAGATCATTTTGAGAATTACCATCTCGTAAGAGTAATTTTTTCATAAACATTTTTTACGTTTAACTTTTTAGTTGAAACAACGTGTTCGTTGTATTTACTCTGAATAGGTCGATTGAGACAGTTCAAACGAGGCAAAGAATGTCGAAGCAGGGGAGATTAATATTGGTGGATCTTCGTCAACTCTTCCCGAACCTATGGAAGAGCCTCCAACCAACATTGCCAAGATCTACCATCCGAAAAGACTTTGAAGAATCTGAGAATCCCTCAACATGAAATCGACGCAATGATCGACGAATTGATGGTAATAGTTTATCGATGATCACATATTTCAGATCATGCATCTTAATCATTGTTTATCTATTTACATTATAATCTTACATCCTTAGTCATCCATCAATGATGGATTCGAAAATCTTGGACGTACAAGATGAAACTGTTCGAGTCAAACCAGATGGCTCCCGAGTCGATGCTCAAAAGCATCAAGACGAGGTTCAAGTCGACTCTCAAGGACAAGATCATGTGGACGACATCGCGGTCGAAAATTAGGAGGAAGAGCATCCACCATTGCATGGGGAACGATCAACCAGCCGAAGGCTCATCATTGGCCGTCCCAAGTCATGACTTGCAAGAGGGTAACCTTCTTAAAGAATTAGACGCTCTCCTTCGTCGAGACGTTTCGAGAGAATATTTGAGTCAACTACGGGATATTGCAAGGATTACCCATTAATCTCATCTCCAACTTATCATGGATTTATAAACTAATCAAATATCTAAATGTTGTTGCATCCACCACAGGAGAATATGTCTCCTCAATCAATACCAGGTCCTTGCGAGAATCCCTAGGCAACAAGTCGTGCCTTATATCTGACAATCTCATTTTTCTCATTTATTTTCCTTACAAATACTCATTTACGGACTACAGGTCCAAAAACTTTATGTTTTGCAAGCGATGTTAATTCTGCTTCAATCCCATCTTTCCATTTTGGCCAATCATTTGTTTATTTGCATTCTTCAACAGACTTTGGTTCCAGATCCTCGTCTTCATTTATAATATCGCATGCTATAGCATATGCAAAATTTTCATCGACGTCGATTTTATCTCAATTCCATCTCTTTCCACTCAAAACATAATTGATACAGATTTCTTCATTTCTAGGTACATGTGATTCTTTTGGAATCATTTTCTCAATGACTGGAGGCTCTTCTAGAACGACTGTTCCCTCAGTTTGAGCCTTTATTTCTTTTCTTTTTCGAGGATTTTTATCTTTGGAACCAACTGGTCTACCACGTTTCACTTGTATTTTAGGGTCAGCAATACTAGGTTGTCCTTCAGGGATATTAATTTTTATTGGAGCATTTGTAGTTGGAATACAAGACTTTGTCACTTTCTTATGATCAGTAAAAATATCTGGCAATTGATTTGCTAAATTTTACAAGTGAATAATTTTCTGAACTTTGAGTTCAGATTGCTTTATACGAGGATCATAGCGAGCCAATGATAACTCATGTCATATTATTCTTTTTCTGGCTGCTTATTTTTCCCCTTTTAATGTTGGAAATATCATTTCATCAAAATGACAATCAGCAAACCGCGCCATAAATAAATCACCCGTCAATAGCTCAAGATATTTAATTATAGACGGTGATTCGGATCAGACATATATGCCCAATCTCCTTTGGGGTCTCATCTTTGTGCGTTGTGGTGAAGCAATTGGCACATGATACCGCACACCAAAAAATTCTTAGATGAGATATATTTGGTTCCTGACCATAAACCATTTGCAAAGGGGAGACCACATTATAATTTTTTAGTCTGAGGCGAATTAACGCTGCCCGTGCAAAATAGCATGTCCCCAAACATGAACTAGGAGTTTTGTTCTCATAATCAATGGTCTTGCAATTAATTGAAGACGTTTTATCAATGACTTTGTAAGGTCATTTTGTATGTGAACATGTGTTACGGGATGTTCAACACTTATTCCAATTGACATACAATAATCATTAAAAGCTTGAGAAGTAAATTCTCTGGCATTATCAATATGAATACATTTTATTGGATAATCCAGGAAATGAGATCGTAATTTGATAATTTGAGCAAACAATTTTGCAAATAGATGATTACGAGTTGATAATAAATACACTTGGGACCATATAGTCGATGCGTCAAATTAATAGCATAAAATATCTGAATGGTCCACCTGGTGGATGAATAAGCCCACATATATCACCTTGTATTCTTTCAAGAAATTTCGAGGGTTCAGCCCTGATTTTCGATGGTGATGGCCTTATTATTAACTTTCTTTGGGAACAAGCGGCCATGAAAATATTTCGTAATGAATAGTTAATAAACAGTGAAAGCGGTTCGTAAATCTACAGTAATTTAATAAAAAATATCGTAAAATTTAAGAAAAAATTTTGTAATTTTTCAAAATTTTCATAATTTCTTTTCTTCAGAGTACGATTCGAAAATTACGAAAATTTTAAAAATTTACGACAACAATGAAAATTTACGAAAATTTTTCGTAAATTACTGTAGATTTACGAACCTGATCACTGTTTATTAACTATTAATAAGTATCTTTTGTAATTTACGAAAAAATTGCTATTTTAGTTCGTACATTTTTATAAAGCCCATTACAAAATTTCGTAAAAGTCAGTGTATTTTTTTGACCCATAAAAAAAAATCATATTTTACGAAATTATTATTGTTGGAGTTTATACATTTTTACGAAGCTCATTTCAAAATTTTGTAAAATCACGTATATTTTTATAAATCTTTTACGAAGTCTTTAGGCCAATTATAAAAATTTTTCGTGAAACTAAAAGTTTTCGTAAAATATAAAAAATGACTTAATCTACCGTGCGCGAGATTTTAGCCGCTCCCCTTTTTGTTCCCTTCCTTTCCTTTTTTTTTTTAAAGGGTCGGTGGGTTGTTAATAAAGACTCTTAGGAACTAGACACCTGCCTCCCTCCTAATTCTAAGTTCTTTTTAAAAAACAATAATTTACTAAAATAAAATTTTGCCTTCAGTTTCTTTTCCCGAAGGTGAAGTTAACAATGACGTCATGAAACAAGAAGAGGCCCCCACCAACATCTCGTTTTACCCACCAGTGACTTTGTGGGTTAAGCCTAACAAAAAATTAATTGTTTTGACCTTTTTTGAAAGGACAAATGCTTTTCGGTTCATACTGACCGACCGCACTTCTCCTATTTTGTTTTTAATGATATTTTAGCAAAAGGGTTTAGCATCAACATGACAATGTGATAAACGGGTTGGGGTTTTTTTATAGGAAATAATAATGTATCTTTTTCGTGTTGTAATATTATCGATGGAATGGAATGGACGGATGTGGTGGTTCTTAGAAGGTCGCCACCAAACCAAAAGCCGAAGCCAACTACTTCGCACCTGATCTCATATACAAATATCTGATATGGGCTCAAAAAATTATAGGCTGCGATTATAAAAGCCCAATTACGCAACACCTTCTTCAAGGCCCAAATAGCAGAAAAAATATCTTCTTAAATTTGCAATGATCCTCAACTTTACATTATATAACAAAAAATACATATTAGTATTCGGATTTATCTTCCTTTTCAATTTAGTCGGAATGTTTAATAAAATTTACGAAACTCATAATTAGTTCTCAAAATTTATTTTCTCTTTAAAATTAGTCCAAATACGAATTCAAAATATTATTAAATAATCCTAAAAATGCTAAGATACCAAAAATAAATTCCTTGAGCCTGGGACTAAGTGTGTGTGATCGGGTGGGTTAGCGTTTTCTTCTGCTTTACTTTTCTTTTTTATTTTATTTAAATGTTTCATAATCCCTAATTAAGTCAGGAATTTGCTTTAGTCTTTCAAATCAGTCCTAAAATTCCATTATATAATGCCGGCCCTCCCCCTCCCGAATCAAACTAACACCCGCAACCCAACCCCCTCCCAAGATGGCTCAAACTCTTCTCGTCCTAATCCTTGGCCCCGGCACCGGTCACCTCTTCTCCGCGGTCGAGCTAGCCGACCTCCTCGTCGGCCGCGACCACAGACTCTCCATTGCTGTGCTAGTCATGAAACTCCCTTTCGACCACAGCCCCTCCCCTGCCCTTGATGCATCCTCTGCCCACAGCCTGCATCCTCGTGTCCGTTTCGTGTACCTACCCGACGATGGCACCTTCCACGACATGGCCGCCAACAACTTTTCCATCCGGCTCGTGGAAAGCTACCGCCCCCACGTTTCCCGGGCCGTGGCCGAGCTTGCCTCCGAGTGCAACTCCAGCTCCCTGCAGCGAAGGCTGGGGGGTTTCGTCCTCGACGTGTTCTGCGCATCCCTGGTTGACGTGGCCGACTCCTTCGGGGTCCCCTCCTACATTTTCTTCACGTCCAGCTCTGCGATTCTCGGCCTCATGCTTCACTTGCAGAAACTCCGCGATGACTATGGCAAGGACGTGGCCGAGTATCGCAACTCTGGCAAGGAGCTTGCTTTTCCAGGATTCGCCTGCCCTCTTCAGGTAAAGCTGCTTCCATCCCTAGTGCTGCGGTCGGAGACAGTGGGACTGTTCCTCGACAACTATAGGAGGTTCAGGAAGACCAGGGGCATCCTAGTGAACACTTTCCTCGAGCTCGAGCCACATCCCCTGAAGTTCATTCAGTCAGAGCCTGGCCTGCCAAAGGTCTACCCAGTCGGGCCCATAGTCAACGTGCGGGGCTCGTCAGGTGACTCTACGAGGAGACAGGACTGCCACGAGATAGTAAAGTGGCTGGACCGCCAACCGGATGCCTCAGTCGTGTTCTTGTGTTTCGGGAGCATGGGACGCTTCGATGAGGTTCAGGTAAGTGCATGTCTTCCATATGCATCTTCATTCTCCTAAGAAGGTCCATGAATTTTGATCACCCGAACTGATTGCCTCCAGGTGAGAGAGATCGCTATCGCCCTCGAGAAGTGCAAGTGCTGGTTCCTGTGGTCGTTACGTCGGTCGAAGCCAAAGGACAAGATTGGCCTGTCAAGAGACTATGGTGCAGATCTCCGGGAGGTCCTCCCCGACGGTTTCTTGGAACGGACGGCCGGGATCGGGAGGGTGATTGGGTGGGCACCACAGGCCGAAATACTGGGGCACTCATCAACTGGTGGATTCGCATCGCACTGTGGGTGGAACTCCATCCTGGAGGGCATATGGTTCGGGGGGCCAATGGCCGCATGGCCGGTCTATGCGGAACAGCAGCTCAATGCTTTCCAGCTAGTGAAGGAGATGGGGCTGGCCGCAGATATTAGGATGGATTTCAAGAGGGTCTTCAAGATGGAGAGAGGGGACACCGTGTCCTCGGAGGAGATTGGGCAGGGCATCCGGACAGTGATGGAGGAATCCAGGGAGAAGAGGAGGAAGATGAAGGAATGGAAGGACATGAGTATGAGTGTGCTGAAGGAAGGGGAGTCATCCCACGTAGCGTTAGGTGAGTTCGTGAAATATGTGTTGGCAAATACATCTTAGTTGCACGGAAAACACATTAAAAAAAGAAAAATTTTAGAATACTCGAGTTTGAATTTTGATTATTCTTTGGAGAAGCCCATATTTCATCGTGTTTCATGCAATAAGATTTAACCAGAGATTATCGATAATCAGACGACTTTAAATCATCAGTGAAACATTAATTTTATCCAAATGCCGAATACAATAATAATCCTGTAGATCTTTGAGAATTACCAAAATCTAAAGGACAGACCATGATTTATGTTCAGACAACACTCAATTAAATTAGTAGTTGCCAAAAATATTGTATGACCGATTCTACAATTGCAAGACTAAAATTAGATTTCAAATGGGAGGAATCTGGGGTAGTTCACGCTGGAGTGCCATTGTTGTCTGGGTAGCTGACCGGCCGTTGGGATTTGAGGCATCTACTGCCGCGGAAGCCGGCAGGAGAGGCCACTACATCGTAGAGTTGCTGCTGAGAGTTGCCGCGTGAAGCCGAGCATCCACAGGGAGGTAACGGCGGTCTGATGTTCTTCGTCTTCAGGCGGGCTTATGAACACCAAGGATAGAAAGACGGCAGTAGCGGGCAGTTGTAAATGTAAATGGTTTGAGCAGAGGCTGGCGAAGTGTCTTCTGTGCTGACGCATGGTTCCTCAATGCTGGTGTGCGTTCTTCACGTTGATGCAACCCCCCCGGGATCCTCAAGGACGCTGGTTTGAGTTGCCACCCCACCCCCCCCCCCCCCCCCCCCCAATAATTATAGATAAAAACGAATCTGAAGTAGACGGGGAATAGGGAGAGATCCGCTGGTGAAGACGAAGAAACATGGTGAGGGGCTGCTGGATGCAGTCAGCTGGGGCTGAGACTTCTGGGCTTGAAGGCCATCTTTATTTCTGCCTCTTCCTCATTTTCTTGTTTTCCGACTTGGATCAGGCTTAGTTGGGCTTGGGTTTGCTTTTCTTCGGCTGAGCCGATTGGCAAACAACATTCCGATGATCCGACTACGATGGTCATCCTTTGTTTTTAATTCCCTAACGTTAATTCAGACACGATTAATCCCTCTCTAGATTCAACCCTGTTACTCATATTAAACAATAAGAATATATACATCACTAAGCATGTCTAATGAGCGTTAAGATTAATTTATAAGCTGTCATTGTTTAATTGGTGCTAGAAATAAATTCAAGATTAATCACTTGCTGATTAACTTGATTAATGAATGTTCATGATTGAATAAACCCGAAATTTCAGTGATTCACCATTATGGATGACAGCATGGGAAGATTAAGAAGAAGACAAAGTGTGAGAAGTTAAGTATAGAGTCTAATCAACTTACCAGGAAAAAAAAAAATAGAATATGAGGTCTAATTACCGAAGATGCGTGTGAAGACGGAGTAGACACAACGCGGATTAGTATCGTCTCAATTTCATAAAAAAATTGGAGAGTCATATGGTTAAGATTAACTCTTTTTTATTTCGAAGATTATTATAAAATTAATTTATTATCCTTGATATATTAAGAAGTTAATAAATTAGTTCCTTTAATATATTAAAAAAATTGTTCTAATATATACTTTACTGTCTTTTAATCTTTACAGTTTAAGATTGATGATTCAATGCATTAATTTAACATTTAGGGTTTAGGGTCTAATTTGGTTTAGTATTTAAAAACTTATGATTTCACTTTTAAGGTTTAAAATTTAAGCTTCTTTTAATTTAGGGTTTAACATTTCAGGTTTAATATTTTATATTTTTAATTTATAGTTTAACTTTTAATATTTAGGATTTAACATTTTGGATTTATAATTGATGGTCCAACTTTTAATATATAAGGTGGTTTAATATTTTGAATTATTAATTTAAGGTTTAAGTTGGATTTGGATTTGCATGCACGATGGATCGGGAATTCTCGGACTTTGCCATCACAGGGGATGGCCGAAAATTTAAGGTGAATGGACGGACTGGTCACTTCTTCTTATGCCAACTCACTATTGCTCGACGGCGCAGCATTCGAGTTCTAAGAAATTTGTGTGCAGGGCGCAAGCTTGGCACTGAACTCGTTACCAAGGGACAAGTTTTATGAGCTGATCAGTGTCGGAGTTGCCGGTTTGCCAAACATCCCTACTGATCAAGCGTTGGTTCCTCGGTGTCTCTAAACTGCGGTAGTTCAGCTTCGTCCTTACCTCATTTCAATCTTATGGTAAAGGATCCAAATATCGGTTGCTTTTGTGTAAGAATGGGACGCTCGATCCAATAAAGGTGAAAGGGAAGTTCGTGGTATGAATACGGCGCGATAACACGAGGGTCGACAAGGGAGAACAATGCTTGTTATCCGGAGCGGTCGGAATGGTTCTCGCAAATGGGATACTCGATGGGAACTAAGTGATTCCGGATATGCATTTTGTTCCTGCTCCTCACATTAGTTACTCCGATGGAGTGGCCTTGTTCGCATACGTCAATTCGGCCAGGTAAGCCCAACAGTTCTTCACAATTTTCCAATCATCGACCAACAGACATGGCTGAGTCATTTCACCATAAGCACACGTCCTGCAGCCCAACGGAAAAAAATCATTTTGAAGCCGGTGTCCTTGAAGTTCAGTAAGATTGGCGAGCAGAAAGCTTTCAAGATTGTGATGGCAGCCAGTGGACCAGCCACAACTGCAGGTTACTCATTCCGAATATTGACATCTGACGACAGTGTACATTTGCGTGAGAAGCCCGATAACAGTCATGGTTGCACCTTGATTGATAAAAATATGCCCAAATAACGCCTTCATCAAGTCCATAGACCGAACGTGCATCCAGTTCATCGACCTCCCCCAGGAGGACCATCGAGAGCCGTCCACCGTCCTATTCCGCTCCATCGAGAGCCAGAAGCCGAACGTGGCCTTTGCCATGGCCGAGCTGGAATCCCAGTTTATTTCCCTTTTCAATTTCGGCCGGGAAGTTTAATCAAAATAAACAAATAAATAGATCTTAAATTTAATCAAAAATTAGTCCTCCGATTTTTTTTAATTTTCAAATTAGTTGGAATGTCGAGTAAAATTTACGAAACTCATAGATTAGATCTTAAATTTATTTTCTCTTTAAACTCCGAATTTAAAATATCATTAAAATAATCCTAAAAATGCTATAAATAAATTCCTTGCTCCTCTCTTTTTTGTTTCTCCCATTTTTGTTTATATTTTTTTAAATGAAAATAAAACTAAAGCATGAAAGTAAAATTTCCTTGGACAAAAATTATAGAAATAGAAAATGAAAATAAAATTAGCGATGTCACATTAAGACTACTTCGAGCGTTCATCAAAGATAATCGATGACGTTTTAATAAATCAACTTGAATAATTCATAAACGTGATCAATTTTGAATTGAAGAAGTTAATTTCACTAAACATTCAAAGTAAAAAAAGAAGAAGAAGAAGAAGTCATTTTTAGTTTAGTAGTTCGATCTCTATGATTTTTAAATATAATAATAAAATAATAATAATAATAATAATAATAATGAATGGGGTTGATTCGCTTGAACACGAGCATTTTTAGGGACTAATCGGTAATTCTTAACTTCTTTTATCTATTTCGGACCCATTTGAAGAATGCCCAATAATTCTCTGGTAATCCACGATTAATCGGACTTTCAGTTTAAGTCCCGACTAATTTGGAATATTGATAAAATTCCGAACTAACATGAAAGGCATGACAAAATTTGAGGATTCAATTTATTTTCTCTTTAAAATTAGTCAAAATCCGAATTTAAAATATCATTAAAAAATAATGCTAAAAATGCTAGAAATAAATTCCCCAATTTTTGTATATATTTTTCTGAATGCTAACAAAAGTAAAGGATGAAAGTAAAATTTCCTTTGACAAAGATTAAATAAATCGAAAATATGACAAAGTATGAATTTTAAGGCAAAATAAGTCCTTCTAATCATGTTTACGGATAAATAGTGAAATTAAAATTGTATAGCATAATGAAATTTCAAATTACTCAAACTTTGGTTTATTAATAAAAATGTTAAATTTAATCGACAATGAGAGACAAAAAAATATTTGTTAAATAGTGCAATAAAATACGACTAATTGTATGTAACTAATTTGAAATTAATCATCTAATCATGCTTAGAATTAACTTATGTGAAAAATTCTAAAGAATCTCATTATACTAGAACTTTAATTTAGCCGTTTGAATTTAAACCTTAATTAATTTTATCTATAAAGTAACTCGTAATTTTGTTAAGTGTTTTCTCAACAATTTAATTATTATTTTATTAGGAATGAACAGTTCTCTAAAATTGAACTCATCACAATGGAAAGAAGAACATCACGCGTTCCCAACAAAAACACCACGTCGTCCGCGTATGGACGGCCGACAAGTGGCGAACTCCAGTGTTTTGTGTGAGGTTTGTACGGAAATACGGTTAGTTTTAAAAAAAATTTGCGAAATACGGTCTCAGTTTCGTAAAATACGGTTTTACCGTCGATGGGGCGCGTTTTGAAAACGCGTCCTCCGATTTATAAAGAGGACGCGTTTTCAAATCGCGCCCCCGGCGTGCCAAAGGAAGAGGCGGGTTTTGAAAACCCGCCCCTATACGAGATGGGAAAATGGCATGAGGGCGCGGTCTCAAAACGCGCCCTGGGCGGGTTTTGAAGACCCGCCCCCCCTCAACCCCCAGGGGCGGGTTTTGAAGACCCGCCCCCCCCCCCCCTCAACCCCCCTTAAGGGGCGTGTTTTCAAAACCCGCCTCCCCCTCAACCCCCTTCTCCCCACCCGTCATTCCGATACTTGGGAGAATTTTCTCCAAGTGTCTAAGGGGCGGGTTTTGAAACCCGCCCCTGGCATGAGGGCGCGTTTTGGAACCGCGCCCTCATGCCATTTTCCCATCTCGCATTGGGGCGGGTTTTCAAAACCCGTCCCTTCCTTTGGCACGCCGGGGGGCGCGTTTTGAAAACGTGTCCTCTTTATAAATCGGAGGACGCGTTTTCAAAACGCGCCCTATCTACGGTAAAACCGTATTTTACGAAACTGAAACCGTATTTCGCAAATTTTTTTTAAAACTAACCGTATTTCCGTACAAAACTCGTTTTGTGTTGAGTTGCATTTTTAGTAGTGACACTGACAGGAGATCCAACATATCGCTCCCACAATTTTACTTCTTTCCTCGATTTGAGAAGATTTTTGCAGTATTTGGATCCATCCGCCTCAGTGGCTTTTTTACATTTTTACAAAAATATGATGATGCCCTCTCCCCGATTACTTAAAAGCAAAGAGAGAAATTACCCATTCTTGAGGGAGGCTATTAGATTTTGGATAGGCACTACTACAACTATTAAATGTTTGCTCCGGAAGTAACCGCTCGACAAGCCGGATCCAAACACTTCGGAAATCTCTAGCACTACAAGCAACTGGTGATCGGAATGGTCGCTGTATGAAATGAAGAAAAAGAGGAGAAGGCAACGAAACAACACCCTCAAGTGGAAACACTTACCGATGCCATCGACGATGCCTCGCAGGAGCACAAGATCACAAGAATGCCGGGATGCTTGAACGCTGAATGCTTGAAGATTAAAAAATTATTTGTCCGTCTGTGGAGATGTATATATAATACTTAAGAACAACTATTTTTACTAGATTAGACTTATATATATACGAAAATGAAATATTATACATATATTACGCGTCTTTGTTACCAGTTTTCATGAAATATCTCATTTCCATTTGACTAATCTTGGCAACAATTTCCTTCCGTGTCTTGAGATCGTTCAAAATCTTTCCATGATAGCCACTGATTGATCGGATCGCTCACTAGCCTTTGCTGCAGAGTTTCCATGCTCATCCAGTTGACTGTCGCTTGATCGCCTTGTAGACCCTCGTCGCCTGATAGTCGAGTCGCTTGGTAACCGCTTCGCCCGCAAGCATTCGCTTGACGTGTTTCCACAGCTACCTCCTTACTAGGCTTCACGTACTTTGAGCCTACATCCTGGACCGTTGATCTAGATATAGCATCGAGATATGTGGCCCTGAATTTCTGTTGCTAAACATATAAGTCCCCCTCAAGGAGATGGAGTCAAGGACTGCAATCCGTCTCCTTGAAAAAGACCAAGTAATCATTTCCCCGTACCCTGGTAACGTGTGCAGGCGAGCATTAATCCCCGACCAGTTGATATCCTCGAAGCATATCGGTTGAGATTTTCGGGACATTTGTCGAAATCCCGAGGTTTCTGCCAAAATATCTCCTATTAGAGATCCTATATTCCTCACAACCCCGCTATAAATAGTGATGTCTGGATCAGCTTCTCAATCACAACTATCACTTTTAGAAATAGTAGGGTTATGAGGTCTTCATCTTTCCGCCTCCTACCCAGGACTTTTGTCCATCATCTTAGCTTGCTTGAGAGCGTATGTCCACCACATTACGCCAGTGGTGTCTCGCCCTCCAACGCCTCCACCCTCGTTAACAATGAGCTTGTCTAGAAGGATAGAGGGCTTGAGCGAAGCCTTGATCGGTCAGTCTTTAGCCTTGGGTTACGTTCTGATTGGGCCGACCTTTTGTGCTTTCTAGTGACCCCAAACCTCTGGGGACGTTGGATCACCACAAGGCAAAGTCGTCGCCTCAGTTTTCCTACCTCACGTCCATTGGGAGGCCCGACTCGGAATTATATGAGAGGACCAAGATCCTCCTAATCAGAAAGATTCACACTGCAGCCGTGTTTCCATAATGCGGTGAAGTTGTCGACTATTGCCAAGGATCTTCTTCGTCTCAGGGAATGAACCAGTTGTTGTGGGTAACCATATTCATTCTCTATGGATAAACTCTTGAATAGCTCGCATAGCTCAAGGGGTTTTCACTAGAAATCATTTCTTCAAGAAGAAGAAACGCCATCTACCTTGTCATTTATCTTTTGAGTTGTTCTGCCGGATCGATCGCTCAAGTCCTTTTACCCGTACTGCTCAACCTAAGAGCGGACAACTAATGTGTTCCACTTATTGAACAGGATTCTTTGGTCGGTCCTCCAAAGATCTCGGTCAGAGCAGACATATGCCAAACGTGAATACCCCCATAAGCTACAGGCAAAACACCTGGTAGAGAGACCTAATCTTGAGTCTCTGAACAAACTCATGTAATGAACCACGAATTTGAATGAAAATATATGTATGTATTAAGTCTTTTTGCCTGTCCACCTCGACGTTTGTTCCATCAGTTTTCAAGCGAAGCGATACTCCTTTTGGGCTTTAGCCGTCTTGTCGACTTCTAGACCATAAAGCCAGGCAGGGGTTGATGTTTCCTGCTCATGCAATCAGAAACAGTTCTACCTCTTCCCCTGTTTTTCTTTTTCAAAAATCCTAGTTTCCTCTCGACCTCTATGGCTTTCGGTGCTTCTTCCCCAACGAACTTGACTCCTCCAGTCCACACAGAGGGTGATGGCGCCGTTTTACGACGGGTTTAAACGAAAAACCTGAAGTTTCATGTCTTTCCTAGTCATGAAGCGGAGTCGGACTTTGGCGCTCCGATGTCAGGACAACAAACTCTGGGTCCGTTCGTTCCTAAGGTCAAGTCCCAACTTCTTTCTGACGTGGAAATGTCGTTCCTTTTTACCAGTAAGTTGCCCACCATCTTCACCCCCGGCGATTTCAAGCCGTTGGGATGTAGTTTATTGGTACGAGCGAACCTCCGTTGCTTTCCATCTCCAAGGAGCGAGGCACATGACCTTTGGGTTTCCAAGTGGATGACCAAGAAGCATGACGCGTGGGATGCGATTGGGATCGAGATCCTAATCAACATCTCGCGCTCCTTGATCGAACCCGACTTGCTGGCGTGTGTCGGGTTCCTACCGTTCTGGAATCCTGTTGTCAACTGTTTCTACCTCCCTAGAGGACCAATGTCAATCACCCTGGAGGATGTCTGTTTCTTGACTGGTTGTTATCTTTCTAGAGCCCTCCCTTCGATTTGACCACGAGCGTACCGACCTGAAGTTTAACCCGTTAAAACGCATCGGCGCGGTGATCGAACGACACCTGTCTCTGCCTGATGCAGCTCGCCCTGGACCCTAGGGCGAGCTGCAAAGCTAGAATCAAGGCCTCGTACTCTGCTACATTATTGGATACTTTGCCGTTGAGGTGACAAGCCAACCTGGTTTCAGTAATCCAGGGTGTCTTGATGAAGCCCCTATACCAGCTCCGAATCTGTTAGAAGACCCATCAAACCAAATGGTCCAGTGTCCATGTAGGTTATCCTCCTCGTATGAAGAGTTTATGTTATCTTCACCATAAAGGGTGATGAATTCAGCCAAGGCATGGCTTTTAACTTAAGTCTGCGGCTTGTGGTATAGATTGTTGGTAGAGAGCACTAAACTCCATTTGTCAATTCTTCCCATAAGTAGGGGGTTGTCGAAGAATATCTTGCTCACAAGTGTCTTAGAGACGACATATACATCGTTGGACCCAATGTAATGTATGAGTTTAATTATTGAGTAATAAACAGCTAGGCATATCTTCTTAGTTGGGGTGTATCATTGCTCTGTATCTATGAGAAGTCGAGACAGGTAATAAACAGCTCTTTCAACTCCACCTTGCTCTTGTGCCAGCATGGACCCAATACTGGACTACGACGCAGGACAGGAGGGTTCATCATATAGTTCTTTATTTCCTGGAAAACTTGCTCATGTTGCGATGTCCAGGTTCTTTGCCCCTTCTACATTTCTTTTAGGATTGTTGAGAAGGCGCTAGTTTTAGATGCCACGTTGCTTATGATGCGACATATATAGTTAACCCTTCTGAAAAAGGCCTGGAGTTCCTTCGTGCTCCAGGGAGCAGGTAGGTTCCGAATAGCGCGAGTTTTAAGAGGGTCAACCTCAATTCCTCGTTGGTATACTAGGAATCCAAGAAACTGTCCCTTTTGGACTCCAAAAGAGCATTTTAAGGGGTTGAGCTTTAGTTTATGCATTCGCATATTTTCAAATGCTTCACTTAGATGAACGTGATGATCCTAACTTCGCTTGGATTTTACCACCACATCATCGATGTAGACTTCCACTATCTTCCCTATCACGGGGCCAAAGATGTAGTTCATCGCTCTCTGGTACGTGGCTCCGGCATTCTTCAATCCAGAGGGCATGACGATCCATTTGAATATCCCGATAGGACATCTGAATGATGTCTTATGCACGTCCTCTTCAGTGATGAAGTTTTGACTGTATCCGAAATATCTGTCCATGAAGGACATTAATTCATGCCCTGCCGATTTGTCTATAAGGTCGTCGGTAATGGGCATTGGGCATTCGTCTTTAGGTGTCAATTTGTTCAACAATAAGAACTATGCTAGAGATCCAGTCCACATACTTAGTCGTTCTTATATAACCGGCTTTGAACAACTAATTTCATCGTAGACCATCTAGGCTATTTTCCGTGACATTCTCCTTGTAGTTTGTTTCACAGGCTTAAAGTTATTGTAGGTCGGGAGTCAATGCTCGACCAAGTTTCGGTCAAGGACATGCATCTCTGTGTAATCCCAGGTGAAAAAAATCTTTGTAAGGGCAAAGGACTTTGCTAATATCGCTTGCCTCAGTTTCGCTTAGTAGCGAGCTGAGATAGGTGACACGTGGTGTTTCAGTGGTTCCCAAGTTGATTTCGTTTAACGGATCACATGGGACAACATAAGTATTAAGGACTTCTTTATTCATTGAATAAATATTTGACATGCCTTGGCATGCCCAGGGAAGCACATTATATCGTGCTTCATTTATTTTGGACGCCCTATATCTTCCTAGTCTTTTAGGACGTCCGATATTAGATAGAATGTTTCACTCTCCATTGGACGAAGGTGGGTAGAGGAGTCTATTGGGCTCCAAATGCGTCTTTTTCTGGTGAACGCTGTTGCCACCTTTTAACCTTGCTTCGCGCATATCTTTCTCAAGTGGGGTTGGGTCTTGATCGGCTTCGGGCTATAGTTCATCACCTCATCCGGTTGGAACAATTGGCTGTTGTGGTGCTGCCAAGGGCGGTCCATCGTATGACACCAGAAATTCAAAGCCTGCTTCGCCCAAAGGTCCGACATTTGGGTCTCCCAATGCATGCCTTTGCTTTAATGTCATGTCTTTGACTTTGTCGTGGGTGATCCCGTTTTCGTTTCCATTTAAAATGAATATCCCCCCTTGACGATAAGGCTTCGGATTTTGAAAACGTATCGGAGTCGCCAATAACTTATTTTAAGTTCAAGTTAGAAAAACTATAAAGATTCGTTAAGGTTCGGGAATTAGGGATTACTAAATCGCATGCATCACAAAGAGTAGGGAGGCGTTAAAATTGTATATTTTCGATGTCCAGATTTATTTGAGCTCGATTTTTTTTAGAAAATAGATTGTTTGACATTAAAAATAATCTCGAGCTCAATATGCTAACAATGTCTACGTGAATAATTTTTATGAAAATATTTCTTCTTAAAAATTGATTTTTCAGGCAAAAATGCAAGCAACATAAATTTATTAATGCCCTTATCGACTGGCTAACTGAGCATCCTTGGGCTTGGCAAATCGGCAGAAGACGAGCGTTTGTTGTTCGGTTGGTTAGTGAGACGACCGGGGCGAGAAGGGGCCACTAGTTGTGGGCGGTTTGGAGCCCGGAAGATCAGATCTGAGGATGCCGAGAACCTGAGGCGGAGTTGCTGTAGATGGAAGGCGTCAACCGGATCTTGGAGGGAGTCCCGGATTGGAGGATGATGTCTAAGCAAAACTTCGGTGCGGGAAGAACGCTTGGAGTCGGGAAGCCAGATCTGAAGCAGCGACCGGAGGACAAAGAAGGCAGAAGGTGCGGCCGTCCTCGAGCTGCTTGCCGGCGAAGATGGGTCTCCGCTGATTCGGTGGGGGTATGAATCTGGTCGCCGAGTACGGTGTTACTAGAACTGGTTTTCGGTTATTACTGTCATTGTTATAGGAGAGGGTGGAGTTGATGGGAGCCGGTGCTACAGAGAGATGTGATGAGGGCGCTGGACTACGGAATCTCTTCTAATCCTTGGCCTGGGTGGAGGTCGGCTTAGACATTGGCTGGAGATTCGTGGTGCGGTGCTTGCAGGTTGCTGTCACTTTTTTGTGGTTGAGAGGCAGCAGGTCAGGCGACGGAGAACAGGAAGTCGTATAGGGGTTGTTGTTGGGGCGCCCACAAGAGGCAACATGGACACCTTGGGAGGGTTGGATACTGGTGCGGCTGACGTGGGGCGAAGAGCAAGAATCGATGGGGTTTGATGCCACCGGATCTGAGGATGCCGTAGGGACGTGGGTTCTGAGTCTCCCTCCCCGAGCTTGGGGCGTGAGTCTTGGAGGCTGACTAGTTGATTGCCGAAACCGGATCTGGGCGACGCCGACGTCGCTGCCGTTCCTTCGAAGCTTGGTGTTGAACTGGGGCACGGATTTTGGAGGAATCCCATGATGAACCCGAGACTGGGGTAGTTGGGTAAGCCCCTGCTGTTGCTGGCTCGCTGGATCTGGGATGTCAGGAGGACGGCATGAAGGCATCCGGGAGTCGAGGAGATGTCGGAGCCATTGTCGAGGGTAGGGCAGTTCAGGGAAGGCCCATCGTTACCGTTGCAGCCGGGAGCCTCCTCGGGGTTTGCTGAAGTTGAATGACAAGATGGTGTATGTGGGATGATGTCATCGCTGCAGGTTCCAGGAAGGCAGAATCAGGAAAACATGCCTTGGGAGCTTCATTGTAGTCGTTGGTCGATGCAGGACTTGGAACCGTCGTTGGCATGCCGGGACTGAGAAAAGAGTGGTCGTCTGTCGCGTGAGGAACCGCCGCGTCTGCTGCTTTATTAGGATGTCGACTTGGAGCTGTTGGAAATCATATCCGGCGTCCCTTGGTGCTGGGTACCGGCTGAAAAGAGGGAATGCCCAAGGTTGTGGAGATTGGACGGTTTCCTCGGGCGCTTGGCCAACACGTCCGGCGCCGGGGCAGGGGAGATGAGTGTTGTGGCTGGGAATTATTGAAAAAGGTTTTCGCTGTCTTCGTTGTCGGACTCTGGTTGCTGGAAGGATGTTGAGGAAGGGAATCACCGATGACAGGAGTAAGCGAAATGGGGGCTAGGAGAACGTCTTGAAGCAATGGCTATAGTTTGTCGGAAACGTGAGCTGCAAACGCGGCGACGGAAGCCAGGGAACATCCGCTGTTGCCGCTGGAGGAGGTCTAAGTGGCAGGAAGAAACTATCCGCTGTGGGCTGCCGTCACATGTGGAGATCGGAACTGAGGCGAAGAGACCGAGAATGGTCGACGAAGTTGCCGAGGTGAGACCTCTTTGAGTATCTCGTTTTCCTCTGATTTAATGACAAGCGCTTGATGACTTTCCTCTACCGCCGAAAGATCTAGTGAGGTACGCCGGTCTCCGGCTATAGAGAGCAAGTAAAGAAAACTTGACCGTGGGCAGATTTATTAAAACCGAAGACAAGATCAAAGAAGACAACAGATTTATTACCCGTTCATGGAACCATATGGATTGTCGTAGACTCTCGTGTAGTCTTGTGAAGAAAGGAGTCACGAAGGAGGCTCGGTCGGCCAGGGGTACAACTTGATGCAAGACATAAGAAAGAAGAAAATAGAACTACCTTTTGTGCTTGAATTTTTTTCTTCCTTTTCTTTCTGAGTGCTTTTGTCTCCTCTCACCATGTCCTTTTTTTTTGTCTAAAGCCCCCCTTTTATAGTTCTTTAGTCCCTTTTTTTTTTCAATGCAATATTATGTTTCCTTATTTTGATTTCATGGAATGCAATTATAATTATTTTTATTTGATTTTATATGATTTTGCAAATTTTGAGGATCTCTTAATGATTTTGAGAGATTTTTTATTATTTTAATGATTTTCGGTGATTTTTGATGATTTTCATTTTTTTTGAAAAATTGGGTTATGACAGACTTGTTTTATTACCCTTGCACATACATAGGACATGTTAGCATTCTTGCTCACCTCACCCGTGATAACCTCTAAACCGTATTTTCCCTACAGTAGAAGTTCTTGGTGAAGAGTGGACGGTATAACACCGGCCTTGTGCAACAAATCTCTTCCGAGTAGGCAATAAAAGAAGGTTTTATGGCAATCACAAAGAAAGTTGTCCTATTTTCATAGGTGTTAACTCGGAGTCAGACAGACACCACACCAAGACATGCGGAGGTAATCCCGTTAAATCCGCTGACACTTACGTCAGTCCTTTTCAGGTCAGCTATATCATACCCCAAGCGCTTATATGCTTCAAGGGGAAAGACATTGATAGTTGTTCCGTTATCAATAAGGACATGGCGCATCACCACCTTATTAATCGTCCCCTGAATGTGCAGCGGGAACATGTGTTTCCGGAGTGATGCAGGAGGCTCTTTCAGCCATCCACTCAGAAAGTTCCGTGGTAATTCAGTAACGGTATTGTAACTAACGGGGAATATACCTTCTGCCCGGTTGCCTTCTTTTTTAGCAAACTCGGCCGGTAGTATGAGGACATTGCAATTAGACCCATTTACCTCGGGTAGAGTCCGGACTGGACTGGGTTGTAATCGCTCCACGTATTGGACACAAGGTCGCTTTCGCTTGATTCCTTAGCCTTTTGACTATCAGAGGCTGCCAGTTTGGCGCGTTTTTCCGCGGCGCATCGCGCTCTTCTCTCTCTCCACCTTTTGGTTCTCTCAGTGGGTATCTGGGATTGTGCTCCCATCCCAACTTATATCATGTATCCGTAGCTGAGATGACAGGAACGCGGATGCAGCGTGAGTATTTGAGAGGTTGCAGGCGATTTTCCACCTGAATAAACACCCTCTTATGCGTGTGTCATAACACCTTCGGAACCTATCCATAAGAGGGGGATCCATAAGGTAGGTTGACTCAGAGTCGGGTGAATTACCTGATGGAGGGTCAACCGTCTCCACTTTAATCTTCCCTTTAGAAGCCATGTTGGCCAGTAGTAGGAAGTACTGGTTATAGTAGAGTTGGCACATCTGAGTGATGAATATCTTATGCGCTGCTATTGGTTTGCACCTATAACAAAGCATGTCAACTGTTAAAAATCGAGCTAATGAATTCCCTTCACTCATTGTATACTCGTCGCCTCGGGGGCGTCTAGAGTATTGGAATGTTGTTGCTCATGCTTTTTCGCCTGTTGTGATCCGAGGCGATCAACAATGCGTCGCTTGGGGAGTCTCTTGGTGCGAGGTTCCTTTTGGGTTTCTTCCCCTTCGCACACAGTTGATTCCTATAGCCATCCATCTCCTCAAGGCGGTTAAGGTCATACCATTCTGCTTTCCTTTCGTTCAACAGGTACTTCATAAAAGTATGGCATCGATCAGTGGTGTGCGAAGCATCCATGTGCCAGCGACAACGATCATATCGTATGCTCTTGAGATCAGGAGGGCACTGGAGTGTTCCCTTACTCACGAGCCGCTTGAACAACATGTTGGCGATGGTCATTTTACCGGTTTTGATCGACTAATCTCAGTCTCTCTGTATCAATGAAGGGAAGACAGTTAGGCAGTTGACGTCGAAGGTGTTTATTTCAACTAAGTCACTAAAAGAGTTAACTCTGTTAACGCCTGGTCACCCGAGTCGAGGAAGCGTAACTCCTTGGACTCTATTAGGTTTTGTACCAAGTTTCTAAACGTGATGCAATCTCTAATGGTGTGGGTAAACGACTCTACCACTTACAGAAGTTTCTAGACTTCTCTCTGTCAGTGCGAGGGAGTTGATGGCATGTTTTCAGTTGAATTCACCCGTTTTGAAGCATGAATTCGAAGATTTAATCAGCCTTCGCCTCATCGAAGGAATATTTCCTTTACTCCTGTGTGTTTGGAGAGGCTTTGGCTCGGAAATTTTTCTTAGTGAACTCGTCGTAAGTCAGGGGTTGCACCTTTACATACTCTGCGACATCGACATCTACAACTGGTTCCGGTTGGTAGGTCACCAAGGGTCCTGTAATCAGACTCCCTTTCGCCTGAGTTTTTCCTCTGAGGAGGATCTCATATTGGATAGCCCTTCTGGCCAACTCATTCAAATCCCTGAACACTTCTCCCTCTATCTTTTTCCTAAGCCAAAGAATGAAAGAATCCTGAGCTATGCCGATGAGCTTGGCTTCAGATGCAGAAGTTTAACATCTCAGCCTTGCCTTCCGAAGTCTGTTCAGAAAGATTATCACTGGTTTCCCAGGTTGCTGCTTCATATGAGGAGGTCCTACAGTGTCACAGTTGGGTCAATTTGAGCGAACGCTATCGTAAATTGCACTTGCATCTCTTCCTAGTTTCTCACCGAATTTGGAGGAAGGTTCACATACCACATAAAGTCTCTTCCTAGTTTCTCACCGAATTTGGAGGAAGGTTCACATACCACATAAAGGCTGTTCCTGTGAGAGCTAGGAAACAAGCGAAGTTTCCAGAACCATTAGTAGCAGCTTCTCCAGTTAGGTGAGTGAAAGAGACGATATGTTCCGCAGGAGAAATACCTTCTTCGCCAGAGAAAATGACAAATTCAGGCACGCGATATCCCCTCGGAAAAGGATAGTCCCGATCAATGTTGTCAGGGTAGTGAGCTCGATAGAGTTCAACCTCGTTCATATCATTCGCCCTAGAGATCGCATGCTCAACTAGTCGGGTTATGTAATCCCTTATTTCGGGCAGGAGACTGGGTGGGGCCATCGCCTCCGACACTGCCAGCCCTCTTCCACGTACGGGCTAAGGAATGTACTCAGAGTGTCGATGATCCTCAAGAGGACGAAAAGGCTCGTTCTTACCGGCCTATAGAAATCTTCTCTCATTCGAAATGAAGGTTGATACGCAGCCTGATGATCTTTTCACACAGTTGTTCCACCCACGTTAATCACAAGTGGTGGATTATTGTGGACAAAACCTTTAGAGCTTGTGTAATTGGGATGTCCCCAAAGTCGGCCTTTTTCTTCCATTCAGTTATTGACGCCTTGTGAGCATCATAGTCGAATGGGTTCTTGGTAGCCGATTCATCCTTCTCCTTATCAAGGCTGTTTATGGGCACCCCTGATATGGTTTCTAGGTTCTGGACAATGAGGTCCATCTTGGAGCTAATTTTCTTCGTAAAGGCGTCGTGCTTCTGATCAATAGCATTGGCCCTCTCCATTAAGAATTGGAAGGTAATTGTGATAGTAGATAGTTCACCAGCCATTTTTGGACTTAGGTTCCTGTCATCATCGTCGTTTTCCCCATCAGGTTTATTATCCCCGAGGTTGCTTGAATTGGCACCAGTTTTGGTTTTCGACATTATTAGCCTAATCTCCCACTGTGGTCGCCAAAGGCATGTTCGCTCCGGAACCGACCGTTGGAGAAGCCGGATCCAAACACGTCGGAAATCTCTGGCACTACAAGCAACTAGTACTCGGAGGTTTGTTGAATGTGTGGGCGCCGTATGAAATCAAGAAAGAAAGGAAAAGGCAGTCGAACGACACCCTTAAGCGGAAACACTTACGGATGCCATCGACGATGCCTTTGGAAAAAAAAGCAAGAACGCAAGAGAATAAGATCGCAAGAACGTCGGGATGCTTGAACGCCCGAATCCTTGAAGATAAAAATATTGTATGTCCGTCTGTAGAGAGGTGTGTGTACAATGCCCAAGAACAACTATTTATACTAGGCTAGACCTATGTATATAGGGAAATGAAATATATATATATATTACGCATCCTTGTTGCCAGTCTTTATGGAATATCTCATTTCTATTTGAGTAATCTTGACGACAATTTCATTATATGTCTTGATACGTCCGAAATCTTCCCAGGACAGATACTGATTGATCGGATCACCCAACCTTCGCTGCGGAGTTTCCTCGTTCATCCAGTTGACTGTCGCTTGATCGCCTTATTGACCATCGTCGCCTGGTAGTCTCGTCGCTTGGTAACCGTTTCGCCCGTAAGCTTTTGCCTGATGTGATTCCACAGGTACCTCCTTACTGGGTTTCACATACTTTATGCCTACATTATGAACCGTTGATCCACAAATAGCATTGAGATCTGTGATTTTGAATTTCTGTTGCTAAACATCAAAGGCTATCGCATCTCCTCCCCGTTATGGCCCTAAAACCCATAAAAATAAAGAAGATCAAACTACAACTACTCTACAAACTGGGAAACAAGTGGACACATACACGATTTGTCCACTTCAATTGATTGAAAAGGAGAGCTACATGATAAATCGGAAAAAAGTAGAAATCCTCTTCCACGACAGGTCGAAGTGCCTTTTTTGTTCTCTTTTTTTCCTTTTTTATTTTTTTGGTAATGTTTTAGCAAAATAGTGTAGCATCGTGATAATACAATAGACGTATTGGTGGTTTGATTAGGAAATAAGAATTTATCCTTTTCTTCTGTTCTAATACGGTGGTCGTCGTCGTCATATGTGGATGTCGGGAAAGGAATCTTGGTGTTGCATGTGGAGATAAAATGATAATTGATATTTTGCTTATAATGAATGGGTTGAAAGAAAAAAAAAAGTAGCATTGCAAGCAAAAATTACTTAAAACCAAAGAAAATGCTCGAATGGTCGGCGGCATTGTCAGAGAAACCGAGGTGTACAGAACTTGAAGTGTCTTATCTCGTTGCAGTTACACATCAAACCCCCAAACATTTGTGTCAAAAGTTAGGCATATCCATCTATTGTGATGGATATGAGCAGGTTCAAATGCTTACCACATCGGGTATGTATTGTGATTCTAGTTAATTACTTCAGTTTTGATGTGTCATGTTTTAAGCTACATGTGTAAGGCGAGGCTGAAATGCAAATCTGATTAGCAGCAGGACGAGCACCCAAATCCAGTTTTCCTTTACATATATGAGGAAATTATCTTTTAGAAGTCAAAGGGCGATTTTCCTGGCCGGTTCCAACCGGTAGATAGAAAAATGACGATGTCTTGAGTTTTCAACTCACAAAATTTTTTGAAACTTAACACGAACTCCCATGTTTTATAGAACTCTAGTTTGGAAGTAAGAGTTTATGTGACCTATAAAACTCTAAGTTTAAGAGTCAGAGATCATACGAAATATCAAAATTTCATGAGGACGTTACAACTCTGAGTTCGTAATTCAGAATTCTAAATTAAACTCTAAGTTACAAATTCATATTTAGTTGCATTAGTCTTCGAATTTTAGGTTTGATCGGCATATTTTACAAACTATCGTTGGTGAGGAACAAAGCTCCCAAGCATGACGAGTTATGTCTTTTAATAACGTTCATCCGCAAATTATTTTATGAATTAAAGCTTTTAATTCCAAAATTTCTTTATTAATGCACATAAATCGGGCCAACGGAATCTCCCATTGAGAAAGTCCACTCGGGAAGGTTGTCTTCTTTCTGCCGACTGCCACTGAAGTCGGGCCTGGCCTGAATAAATACATTAGTAATTGACCAACTCCACTTAAATGAAGTGCGGATGTTCTAAATCTCAAAGGAAGACACGACTGGATACCACTCCTGAATCTTGCAGATTTTACAATTTGTTTTCACCAGAGGTGCAACATCAGCTTTCCTGTGACTCGGGTTTATGGTAGGATATGTGGTTCCCTCCTTCGATTCCCTAAAGGAGAAAGAGCATGGCAGTAGGGACTATCCTGGATAGTAGAAAATAGGTTGATGATTTTTACTCTCACAGAATCGAACCATACACGTTTCTGCATAAAATTAACATGACTCAGTTTTGCGTATTAGCTTGCTGAACAAGGCTCTGCGTAATGAATTTCAAGAGCACCAACAAGCATGGGCAAAAGGTAACAGAGGCAGCAGTGCATCTTCATGTCCTGGCGAACACTATCATCATTTACTGGAGGAAAGGTCAAAAGGATTGCCATTGTACCCAGAGATTGATTGTGACTAGCCACAAAAAATTATGGTTACCTTTAAAGGATTCGCATGTAGTTTCACAAAGAGTCAACAGCCATGAGATCACAACAGAAGTAAAGCATCAGAAAACATATCCCCCCATTTACGAACACCGGAGGAGGTATGCACACCGAATGCAAGCCAGGAGTTTCCATGTGTCTGACTTGATGTTATCACTGACAGAACACGAGCACTTCACTTCAACAAGAGAAATGAGAGATATATCTTTTTACCAGACAAAAATCTTCACTTCATGGACAGGAGATGAGAGCAATTCGACTTCCTTCAGCAAAGTATTAATCCCACTTGACAACAAGAAGTCCAATCACTGGAAAATTAAGCCTATAAAAAGGACACACGAATTCAAGCATTATTCATACACAAATGAACCCCAGAGCTCGTCACAAGTATGATAGCCAACTGAAATAGAGAAAACAAGAAGTAGATAAACAGTCCGTATTCGGTCACGATCTCAGAGGAATATAGGATCATAATTTTTTTTTCAAATCCAAAAGAATCAGACAATAAATGGATAACAGCAGCGTCAGCTTATTTAAAATAAAGTTGAATAACGTTTGGTTCCTTCACTCCTCACGCATAGGGGTGAGTTACAGATTGAGTAATAAAACACAACTTTCAGTATGTGACCTTTGATGGTAGATCAATTGTGACATCTCACAGCTGTCAGTGTTGAAGAAAACTCCAAATGATAAAGGAGACTCCAACATGAACAGAAAGAATGTTTATCAGCAGGTATTTGTTTGTATACTTGACTCAGAAAATGATTGATGTAATCATCATGTATGATGATGCGGATATGATAAGGTTTTAGATGCTTAACGCCCTTCTGAACCGTAAAAGCCACAGTGCTAACTGCATCAAGAAGAGCCGAGCTTCAAGCTGCATTTCCTCCAGCCAGACTCCGAGTCGTCCAACTAAGGATCTAGCATCCAACCTGTTCATTTCAAGAACTGCCTCTGAAGATATTTTTCCAATGATAAAGTATGTCTCAAGTGAAGATCCTTGAACCTGTAAAACACAACTCGGTATCAACATTGTTTAAGTTTCAACTTCCCTCTATTAAGCAAACTGAAATATAATATCTTTCAATTGCATGTATATATTTACACCATTCCTTATGCAGGATAATGCCTCAAGAGATAAACTTAGGTAAAAATCGGATTGAAACAAGAATTTTTTTCAATCAGGATGCACATCTGACCAGAAGAAAATAATTCATTGATAGAACACAGAAATTATCCAAATAATGCATGGACAAGAAAATAATTCTGGTGCTGTATTCAATACCAAAGCATTATTAACAGCTCGTAAGCAGTCATTTGTCTTCAGCAATAGAAGAATTTCACGAGGCAGTCTTGTCAGAAGCTCTGTAATCTGGGGAAAATACTGAGAAGCATACATCTGCCAGAAAGGAAGACAGTGTTATGTCATTACCAAGACACTTCCAACAAATGATCATAAAGTCAAGGACACAGGTCTGGAAAAAGCATAACCTGTAGCTCTGGCCTATCAGTTCCTTGAACGACCAAATGATCAACAGATCGATCCACGACCTTGTTCCAAGGCCTCATTGTCAAAATGCCAGCAAAAAGGGCATACAAGTGATCTCCGGCACCGAACTTTGCACAGTAGATCTTAATTGCTTTAGCATCGGAGAAAACCAATGCCTATCACCAAATCAGTTCACGAAACACATGAGGGACATATTGCTACCAGCAAATCATCGAAAACATTTAGTGTATTGGGACTGTTGCAGGTTTTCCAATGCGTTACCTTCCATAGGTTTGCATAATTAGTTCGTGTTGCCACATCAAGCTCCTTATAAAGACCATGGTCAAGAAGTATCAATTGGGGCTTCTTTCTGCCTGCATGGTTTCAAAGAAGTAGCATGATAGCTCATGTGCAACATAATGGCAAGTAAACAATGACTAGGAGGCCTTTCTACCAAAAGAAATAATGAGTAGGAGGAAAGGAAAGAAGAAGAAAAAAAAAGAAAAAACTCAGGAAGAAAAATTCCTAAGAAATGCCTTGAAAGTGGTATTTATCTTGTGCAGATAGTGTTCAATATAACAAAACTTAAAAAAGCATGATCTTCATGTTGAGCAAGTGAAATTACTTGAATGATGTCAATGCAAATAAATTTCTCAATATACCAAAGAGGATTACCAAATAACCACCCCTTGGAAGGAAGCGGTCGAACTAGCAAGTTGGCAGCATGTGGATCGCAATGCACAAATCCATGTTTGAACATCATTTCGGCAAATGTCTGACTAACCTGTTCATAAATGCAGATATTGAAGGATTGCAAGCTAAACAATAGCCATTTTTCGATTGAATTAGTGCCCAGACTTACTAGCTTTGAAACTTCACTTGGCTGAATTCCCAGTCTCCGAATAGCCTCCACATCATTTATTTGGGTAGCATCCATAAACTCCATAACTAACAACTTGGATGTGCTTAAGTTCCAATAAACTTTTGGTGCATACACACGATCAGCAACATGAGGAGACAGCTTCCGGAAGTTATCCAAACACTTCTCACTGTTTTTTGCCTCGTGTAAGAAGTCTAGTTCCTGTAGTTGAGACAAAGCAATACAATGTCACGTCTAATTCAATGCAGAACAATAAAGCCCAAACGAAAACTCAGATACAAGGAGCTGGAATGACAGGCATGAGGTAAATTAACAGATGTTCACATCCATTTCACACAACCAGTTAATTGCTCTCTCAAGCTGTTGCTTATCCCAATCATCTCGGAAGAAGCATGAGACACATTGAGAAATTCCCAAGCGATTAGATTCAGAAAAATCAGCTGGCGAAACCGACTTGCCTTAAATAAACTTTCACGAATTTCATCCACTAACCATCTGCACAAAGTAGAAACAAGACCTTCAGCTAACCAATGCCAGCATTAAAAAACTGTAGTTGGCCTGTAAATGAATATTATCCTCAAGAAGACATAACTCTACCTGTAATCAAATGATGGGAAAAGCCGATGTAAGGTGTTCACAATCAAAGAAACAGTAGCATGATCTGCAGCCGCCGTGTCTGTCATGTGAGAGTGTTGTACCTGGATTTTGGCAATTATTTCAACACAAAAAGTATGGACAAGAGAATCCACCAAATTCAGCATTAAAATATGGCCATTAATAGATAACAGAAAGGTATTTTAAAAATACCACAACCTTAACGGCTACTTTCCGGCCATCTGGCGTTTTAGCAACATGAACTTGTGCTAGTGAAGCACTCGCAACAGGGACAGGGTCAAACTCCGTAAATATCTGCACACACACATTAAAATGAGAATACTTACAGTTTACGGACCAAAAATATACTAGAGAAACCTGTTCTAAGCCTCACATAGTGCTCCAGTCAAAGAAACCCGCTAAAATCCCGCATAGGAACTCCAATCAAAACAGCAACAAGAATACATAGCTTTTCCAATCCACCAAATATAAATAACTGCACCATTACATACTTTGTCAGGGGTTTCCCCAAGCTCTTTCTTGATAACTTCACCAACTTGGTCAAATGAGGAAACAGGGCATTTGTTCAACATTGACTCCCTCATCACTTGCACATACTCATCTGGGACCAAATATTCCTAGTCGTGGAGAAAAGGAAAAAAATGAAAGACTGGAACTTTCCAGAAGTTCCCTCGCTATTACGTAAATCAGAATATGCCTGAAAAGTATACCAGTTGTCCAATATGTTGGCCTATCTTGATATAAACTCCTCCATTTTTGAAACATAAATCTTGAAGCTTAAGAGCTGATCTAAGGTGAACTTCATGCTTAACTCTGGCCCTCTCTTTGCCATCTTCTGGGAGTCCCCGTAAAGAATACTGGTAGTCTAATAAAAGTATATTTTAGATGGTTGAAAATCACAGTGTGGAAGGAAATTAGCAAGGACATTCTCCTTAAACAGCCACCCCGACAAACTCCTATTGACCTATGATCCTCTCCAATCTCATACCATCATGAAACGGACTAAGCTAAAATAGGAAAACCAACAGCAACAAGAAAGAAGACGATAATACTAGTCTGAAAAATGTCAAAAACATCAAGAATTTGTGAAAACACAAAGAACTGCTCCTCACGTTTCTAATAAAGCAAAACCATCTTGAGAGTGCTGGCAATCGGATGTGCAGCACGAACTTGATCAACCACGTCACATTCCAACATACAAAGCCTCATTATATGGACACAACTATTCCTATGCTTTCAATTTCCCAATCATTTATCCGCATCAGTATAGCCATGCCAACCTTACGTCAAAACCAATAACTCCCTCAGCTACCCCAAAGCCTAGATACATCAAACGAACGACAACGATTGCAATCCACACAATTTCATTACGGCAACAAGAAAGGTGGGGCACAATTCAGGCGTTAACCGAAAGCAATGGAGGCGGCAGTGGCGGCGTCCCGAGCGAGGCGGACAGGGATGACGGTGCACAGCTTCAACGCGGTGGCGGGGTCTTCGGAGGTCGCGATGGCGGTAGCCGCCGCTCCTCCAGATGCGGCGGCGGCGGTGAGCGCCAGAAGCTTGGCGGGCGAGCGCCACAAGGACCGCGCGGCCATGAAATTTACAAGGAACGCCTGCGCGCCTTTGGAAACGGAACAATCGCAAAAAGTGTTTAGGCAGGGAGGACTCGCGGGAGACGGGATCTTCTAGGGACGTTGATTTGACGCCGTCGACGGTTGGTGCCAGGCTGTCAAAGCATAAAGCCCATTTCTAAATTTTGGGCCCGGCCCATTATTCGGCGTTCAGTTTACGTCGTCGTCTTCTTCGTCTTCCTACAAAAGGGAGGGAAACACGGACAAACAATCATCCCTGCAAACAAGCGATCAACGTCGACTCACTCAGCCATGAGATTCAACTTCGACTTGGGCGATTTGGTGCTCAACGACGACGAAGGAGCCTCCCCCCCCCGCCGTCGCAAGGAAGAGGTCGAATGGGTATCTCTCCAGTCTCACCCTATCTTCGCCTCCCGCCCCACCGGCGTCCGCAACGGCGGGGGATTCCCGCCGACCGCGAGGAATCTGCTCTCATGGGACCATCATTCATCTAGGGTTTACTTCTGGGATGACTACGAGAGGTGCGTCCACAGGGTTTCCGTCCGGTTCGGCGAACCCGACCCCAGCTCTATCCTTGCCGCTTCCCCTTCCAAGGTCCGGCCTTTTTAACCTTTTTAAATGAATAATTTTATGATTTCTGGACTAGTCGGTCCTTCAAGACATTATGCGCAATGAGTATTGGATTGGCTTTAGTTTGCTTCAGTTATAGGTACGAAGAAAGGTACCGTGTAGGGTGAATGCTCCTTATTTTAGGGTTTAATGTAGGATTAACGCTTCACATTATTGTTTCCTTTAATAGATGTTGCGACCGGATGTTGAGGTGGATTCTATAATCGATAGGGTCTCCATCAACAAGAAAGGATCATCGTTAATTCTTGTGGGCTCAAATGCCGTTTATGTCATGCACCTATGTGGTAGCTCTGCCAAGGACGATGCCATTGTTTGCAGAACACTCATGGTTGGTCCTCAGATTTATTTCAACGGAGGGGGTGCAACAAAGGTACTGCAAGCTTCGTGGCACCCTTACAGCAGTGATCATATCGGAATTCTCTCCTCAGACTCTATATTCAGGTGCCGAGATGATCCATTTCTAATATTTGTTGATGCCGATTGTAAAAATAAGGGAGATTGACCATTGACGTGGACTCGCCATTTGATGTTAAGATTTCCATCTCCTATTATTGATATCTTTTCAACTCATTCTCTTGCAAAACGCAGACTCTTTCACTTGCCTACTGAAGTAGTTCATCCAGAGCAAGAACTTTATCTACAGCCTGGTAAACTCGGTGAATCGAGAAATGCTGCATCTATCTGCCCTGTGGCCTTTTGTTTTGGCGGTGATCACATGTGGGAAAGGTTTAGTGTAAGTCCTCTCAAACCTTACATAATCTTAAGATATTGATAGCTTCGATATTGGAATTGGTAGGCTTTTTTTCATGTTGTCTTGTTTATGCAGGTTTTCTTTCTTTTCAGTGATGGTGCAATATATATTCTCTGTCCAATGGCCCCATTTGGAAGGTAACTCATTGTTTTCTTTACAGTCCTCTTCTTCCATTTCTTTTTAGGATTTTAGACCTAATTCTGTCTATCTTGGATGCCATTTGCCATGGTTTCTGCTGCAACCCTTGGAAAGTCAGTGAGCAAATCATGTCATGTCCTTTCTCTTAGCTAATACACCATTTTTGTTTGTCAGTGATCACAGATGGGATTCACTGCTTGAGTTATATGGGGATGTTCATGCTTATGGTTTAAAATCTGCTAATTCTCAAGCTGTTAGTAATTCCAAGATGGCTATTAATTGGCTGGAAGGCACATTCCCTGAATTGGCTAAACAACCCGAAGCTGGAAGGCATTATACTGTGGTAGCATGTCCTTGTGCATTATTTGACGCATCTCTATCTTTGCAGGTATTACAGTGTTTTTATAAAAGGCATTAAGCTATCTCGACTTCATGGCTTGTGATTATTTCTAGATTTATTTGAATGATAATGATGCTGCATGGAATAATCCATTTGATTGGCTTAGTGTCCAAAGATCAGTTTAGAGGTGCCTTGGAATGTGTAAAGTGAGGTCAAGTTTAAATCCAACTGCTATTTCAGACAAATGCTTTTTTTCTTTCTGGGAGGGCTAGGTGATGATTGATGGCACAGAACTGCACATGCCATTGATTACTGAAAGATTATTCTTGGTCTTCTTCAGGGTCCAATGCGTAATGCTCATGATGCTGCACCAGATTTGAATGTTGTTGAGTGTGAAGGCTGTGCAGTCAGTCTTCTCTATAATAAAGTGATCAAAGACTCTGTTCTCGTGACAGCCTGGAGTAGTGGCCAGTTGCAATTGAATGCTTTAGCCGACGAAGTCCCGCCAGTGTGGAATCTGGCTAATGCACCTCGTGTTCGTGTCAATTCCTCTGATCGAGTTACGGGTCTTGCCATGATTTGTGAATCAGCAACTCTAGAGCGGCCTTCTCAGGCAGTTGATGAAAACCCAGAGCACACAGTTTGGCTAGGGAAACCACCTCCTGTGTTACAGTTGGCCATTGTTGATTTGGCTCTTCCCAGAAGGATGAGCCGTGACACCCAGATCATGATGTTTGTCGACTCCCTTTTGCCGGAAAGATTTTATGTTCTTCATAGCTGGGGACTAGATTCAGTAGTCTTGAATTTTCTTCCATTCACCAGTCAAGCTTCTGGCAAGGAGGAATATCGGAGCACACCCTCTGTGAAACCTGTTATAACCACATGCTTTGATGAAACTCCCTCAGCCTCTCCTCTTTGTGGTTCCGTTTCAGTATCTGATTCATGTGGATATTCATGGCTTATTGGACTAAGTCTTAACAGGGATTGCATAATTGTAGAAATGAAAGTTGATGATGATCTTATTCCTGCACCTTTTGACTTGACCAATGAAGATTTTGATCTGGGCAGCTCAAAAACCACTGATACTCATAGTGCTATCAGCAAAGAGCTCCTGAATGGTCCTAAAGCGGTTATTCTCCCTCAGGCTCTGAGTGCACGCACTATTACTGCTGATTCTATTGATGGACGGTCCTTTCTCCATCAATACTTAAAACATTTTCAGGAGAATTACATGGAATATGCTCATAAGGTGAGAACATCGCAGATATTACTCCAATTTTTTACACCGACAATTTTCGGGTTGCCAATCTCGAAAATAACAAGTGCAGTGTTTCGATAGGTGTATTTAGAAGTGAAGTATCGTGCTCCTCAGATAAAGCGAATCATGGAAGACCAGCAGAAACGTGTAGGGGAGGCTAGGCATCGGCTTCAGAAAGTTGAGGACAAACAGAGCAAGTTGGATGAGAGGATAGATCAAGCCATTCACCATCAGGATAGGCTGGATCAACGTTTGCAGTCCTTGAGGAGGCTGATTGGAACAAGGAGGAAGCCCCTGTCTAGGGCTGAACAAGAGTTCAAGTCCGAACTTGGTAATTTCTATTAAGGCCTTCTGTTTCTCCTGAAACTAATAGATAATTCCTTTGACAAGCAACATGATATGATCTGATGTATCTTATGTATGAATAATATATGCTGTTTGGGGTTGGGGTTCTGCACCCCACTAACTTATTATATCTATTGGTCTGACAGACTATTTTACGGGAGTGGAGTTGGAAGCGCTAACTTCATCAATCGAAGCGGTATCTGGGAGACTCAGAAGATACTCTCAGTCACCAAACAATGGCCAGATGACCGGGAAGGCGAGTCTAGTTCGCGATGACCAAATTGCACAGCTCAGATCGTCCCTGGAGCAGCTGTGTATTGTGAATAAGGAGATCGTGCACAAGGCTGGATTAGTGGAGAAGGCCATAACAACCAAAGAAGGTTGTAGTAGATAGTCAAACAGGTACTGCTCAAGTTGCAAGCTTAGTTTATCGTGCCTTGATTGACTGCCTTTTTGGGTGCCCTATTTATTAGGAAATATCTAATGGTCTGTTGAATTTTGACCTCCGTACGTGCGAAAGTCACTGGTTGGATCACATTTTTATATCGACATAGTGCAGTGTTATTAACAGAAGTTGGCTCCCTTAAAGGAGATTCGATAATGGTTGGTTGTCCTGTCTTAATTATAGAATAGAAGCAGGAGGCATGATTATCTCCCACGAGGAGAAAGCCAAAGGTGTTGATCTTTTAGGGACTCGAGGTGATTTTTCTGATCTCTTCTTCAAAAGGTTGTGATCTCAACCGAATCATATGCAAGTAGTGTGCATATGCGGACAATCTTTCCGCTCTCAGGTTGACCCACCCCCCGCATTGTCTTTAAGGGCCAGTGTGGACCTCAGTCTATTTTTTCGTTAGCGCAAAACTGTTGGCGTGAAGGCGCAAGCCAAGGACATATAATTTGCATATATACATGCGCATTAATTAATGTGCCCCCAGGTCTCACACTTTAATGCAGACATACACTACTTAACAGGGCTAAACAAAATTTCAAATACAAATTCTCGTACTGCAGCTCCACTAGATTCTTGCCTGAACTAGTGCAACGATTATCTCTATGTATGACTAATATTGCATCCTATGCTAGATTTACTCGCTTGCTGACTGCTTCTGTTCGATGTTGTTTACACGGGATCATGTCGGCACAGGTGGATAGGGTAACGTTTCTGCGTCCTTGTAGTTGGGAAGAACACTAATTTATCGTCCTCTGCCGGGACCCAGCTGATGAAATGAATCGGTGGAGGATGAGTTCGATTTCCCAAGGAAAGGTATTCGGCAATTTTCGAATGCCATGTGTTTGGGTACCTGAATGTAGTGAGCAACCGGTGAAGGAATACAGATATTTCCACCCTGGCAAGCTCGTATCCTGGACAAAGACGCGTTCCCCCGCCAAATGGTGTGAAGACCTGCTGCCCCGGCATCGGCGTCTCGGAGTTGCTCTGCAAGACCTTATCTGACTTAAATAATTGAATCTACGACTACGAAGATGATGTTTCGAACGAAGAAGGGGATTTTAGGATAAGGGGCGAGGGAGGGATTCATGCCTGCCATCGCCACGGATTAAATGACCGGGCATCCTTGAAGTACTCCGGGTTAAGATGGACCGCCCGAAACGATGCAAACACCCTCCACCCTTTAGGAATCCTGTAACCTGTGTAAAGCCGGGGTGGGTGTAACCTCGTCAATTACCCTAAACTCCACAAAGTCATTTAACTTGACTGAAGAAGACACTCATTCACAAACCCTTGACGTCGACGTCGGTGGTCGCTCGCCGGAAAACGCCGCTGATTATGTTAGCGAAGCGCAGGGTCTCGTTAACAACCTGATCATCACATCTTGTTAAAAGAAAATCTCTCTATATATATGCTCGAAAACGGGCTTCACTTACGCATTGAGTGAAAAACATTGACTTGTAATCATCCCAAATGAGATCGTAGGAAGGACTTTTCCTTGCCCTTATTCTGTCATGCTCTTCCTGTTCGTAAAAAGTAAAAAGTGGGTAAAGAAGAGGGTGCTGGCTTTCACAAAAAAAAAAAAAACAATTTTCTTACAGAGGAAGTCAAAAGGCGCACCGAAAGAATCCTCAGACCAATAAATTGGGGGGCGGACAAAGTCCAAGGTAATAATATCCCTCTCCATAATCCTAATCTAAACACCCCCCACAGACCTCTATGTTCCTCGATTTCATCGCCAGAAAGGAAGACAATTTCTCCCGTGCACCATCCCATGATGTCTCCCTATTTTACAACCTATTAGTAATAGCAAAACCAGTCAAAGTATCCCCAAAAAACCATCTTCTTCTTTTACTCTCTGTTTCTTTCTTTCTTCTTATCCTTCTTCTTCCCCTCTCCATCTCTACTTTCCCTACTACATACATCCATATGTCCTCCCCAACTCTCGCTCCAATTTCATACCAATTATTTTAAGCTAGTTTTTTGCTTTACTATTAGTAAATGAGGATTAACATCAAGTGTACGGAACTGGGATGATTCTAGCTTAGTGTCATCAGATGGTTCTTAATAGAGAAGAAAAGGGTATCAGTGGTATCAGAAGGGAATTGGAGTTAAGCTCAGGATTAAGCAATTCCTTTTTTTTTTTAAGAAGTAAGCTTGGATGGGGTTGTGCCACGTGTCCACCGTGATGTGCCGTTACCCCCATAAAAACAAGGATTACCATCCCTGGGTCGAGGAAGATTAATCCTACTATGATCTAACCGATTAAAATAATTTTATACTTTAGATTACTTCACTACCTTCTTACTTTATTTAGATTATTTAACTTATTTCTCATATGTGTTTTGATATATTTTATTTTTAAAATCAAACTCAACTTGTGAAAAAAACCAGTAACTGTTGACATTTTTTACCCTGATTAATGTAATAAAGTGATTTAAAATATAAAACTAATTTAATTAGTTAAATTAAAGTAGGAATTAATCCTGATTGGTGAAATTGACGAGAACGAATTCACTGTAAGTTGAGAGAGGCAGAAAATCCTAATCAAGAAAAACAAACACCCATTACTCCCCCCCTCATATGCTGAGGAATCCCTTTAATGATAGTTGTTGGGCAATGCAATCTGATGAGGAGGAGGAGGAGGAAGAGCCTTTCTTTAGAAAGTTACCTTGAGTTGAGAAAGAGCTTGTGGGGTCTCGGTGAGGTACTTAACCGCGAGCGTCATGATGGTGGAAGTAGTCTCGTAACCGGCTACCAGCAAAGCCACCAAGAAATCCACTATCTGCTCGTCCGACAAGCCCCCCTCCGCATCGAGCAGAGCCCCTAGTACGTCCTTCTTCTTGTTAGTCCCAGATCGGTTCTCCGCCCTCCTCCGCCTCACCACCAAGCTCAACGCCTCCGCTACCTTCGCCCTGGCCTTTCCATCCCCATCCAATAACCCCCCGACAAAGACAAAAATTAATAACTAATAAAAAGGGAAAGGAGGGGAGGATAACGACCAATGGAGAGGCGGGACCAAACCAACGACACACGTCTGAATTGTTATTTGATCAACAGTTTTACTTCCCCTCCTTGGTGGTGGTGATGTGTACGTGCACCCACCCAATTCTCCCCCCACCCAAAAAAAAGACAAAGGAGGGAGGGGACGAGGGTGGGGTGGGGATGGAGACAATTAACTTTTGAGAAAAAAAAAAAGAATTTCCAAATCCCAATTTCAAGACAAGTGTCGGATGGATGGATTGTATCATTACAGAAGACGTCTCCATCACACGTGCAATTCAATTCCGGGTGGTCATTAAAAAAAAAAAGGATGCCTCCCTCCCTCCCTCCCTCTCTCTCTCTCATGTCTCAAAGCTCACACTCATTGTCGGTCGGTCCTCGTAATTTTCTCCCCCAATCTAAACTACCGTCGTTAAAAGAAGGATGCAGATATAGGTTTAGAAGAAGAAGTGGTAAAGTAGTCATCATACTCGAATGGCTCTGCGGTAGGTGGAGGAGAAGAGGGGGAAGGGCACACTGAAGAAGCCTTCGATCACGAGCACGTACTCTTTCCTCACTCCCTCTGTCCATTCCCCTGGCTCGAAGCTCATCAGTTGCTTCACCGTCAACTCAAACGTTATCTGCACCCCCCCCCCCCCCAACATCAACACTCTCTTTTCTTACCTACGAGGTTAAAATCAACAACAACAACACGAACCTTTTTGGTCTCCTCCATCAACAACACCCGGTCTTTCCACCCAGCCATGTTGAACCGAACCAGGCGGTCAATGTCCACCAGGAGATGATCCCTGATTATGGACGGGTTTGCGAAGCTCATGGTGAGGGAGTGCATCCTCTTGTGGAGCCCCCCCTTCATCAGCAGCAGCGAGTGCCTCCCCAGCAGGTTCGATATCGAACCCGGGTAGCTGCACTCGAACAGCCTCCCCTCGTTCTGCAGCACCATCCTGTTCGTCTCCGGCTCCGTCGAGAACACCGTCCTCTCCCCGAACACGTGCGTCTTGAACAGCCCCCCGTACCTCCTCACCCTCCCGTCGATGAAGGGCTCCGGGTTCTCCGTCCTGTACGCGGAAACCAGCTGTAGGGTCTCCCCTACCAGGGGCATGCCGAGGCTCCCGGGGGGCAGGGGCGGCCCCCATAGTCGACGACGACGGAGGAGGGTAGCTAGGAAAGCCGCCACGACAACCGCGAGCAGGGGGAGGGAGTCGACCGTCTCCATGGGATGAGTGGGGAAAGGGAGGGAGGGAAGAATCCTCTGGCAAAAGAATTTAATAGTCCAAGGTTGCAATAGAATAGCTAAAACTCGGACACAAGTCCTCCTTTCGGAGGGACAAACAGTGGAAATAATGCTTTCTTGGGGTTTTTTTCAGATAAAGACGACGATGAATGTGAAAATCAGCGTCGTTTTTATAGCAACAGTTAGATAAATAAATAGATGATCTTTTGCAGTGTCTAGATCAAGTAGCATGAGACAGACTGACAGACAGACTAGGTAATAAAATAGGTTGGGATTTTTTTAATGACGTCGGGGTGTGTGTGGAACGAATGAATGTGTTGTTGTTGTATTGGAATTCCCAAATATTGGATGGATGGATCGTGTCACGGTGGCTCTCCATCACAAACAAAAGCTAGTGATTAATGATGACCCCTTTTTGCATCTCGAGCTTCTCAAAGTCATGAAGCACCATCAAATTTTTTTAATTGTTTATCGAAAGCCGCTAACCGTTATCTTTTTTACAAATGTGACATCCCGAATTAGAGCACGACGCTTTTCTTTTTAGCGGGTCGAACAGATTGCGGACGGGTGCAATATGCCACTTTCCACTTCGCCCCTTATCAATCGGACTATTTCTTTTCTTTCATACTTAATTGTGTGTTCCTTTCCACATGAAGCATGTGGCGGTGTTTGCCACCAAGTTTTAAGAGTCCTTCCTCGTTGTCGTAACATCATTAAAATTCTCTCGTAAAATGTGCTTAAAAATATTTTATTAATCGAAGAAAAACCGACCGCTTTTTACTACCTGATATGTTCAGTAGTCCTACTTTGTATTACTTGTCCAGATGGATTGCCATCATACACACCACACCAGACTAGACCAAACCCCATTGCTTTGCACTCCCCTGACAAATCCACTGTCTATTGAGATTACATAAGACCTTCGTAGAAGAATAACACAACATTATCATGAACAATGAATCCCCCCACCCCTGTTAATGATTTTTTCGCGCAGGGACTTCAAACTCGTGTACATGAATGTAAAGTGTGAGTTTTCGTGACGTATGAACAATTTTTCTAAGTGAACACCCATAACCCATTTAGGATTCTTCTTAATCAATGCATCCAAAATATACATCCCTTAACAAAATAAAATTAAAAAAAAATAGCTTTATATGTAAAGTACAGAAGATGTCACTTTCTCTGGTCTTATGGCTCCTTCTTTTATCAACATGGAATGGGATGGAACCCATGCGTAATGCTGCCATGTTAATCCACATGGTCCTCATGAAGAGAGGGAGAGGGGCACTCAATCTGCCTAAACAAAGCCTAATGTAATGAATCCCCATCGCTTAGAAAACAAGGATAAAATAAACAAGAAGATGACCAACAACCTTCCATCATACGGGCATCGAATCGCAGCCCAAATGGACACCTATTCATCTTCTTACATCGCCAATTGGGGGGGGGGGGGGTGTCTCCTAAAAGCACACATTGGATTATGTCTTAAAACAAGTCCCCAATGAAAGAAAGAAAAAAACCCTCATTCCAATTTGCATCTCCAGTCCGACCCTATTGAATTTGTTTTATCGGATAGTGTCACAACAGTAGAGTTACTTTTGAAAACCTTCACATCAAAGCCAGGCTGGGAGAGATCGTATGAAAAAATTTATGATTTTGCAATAATGGCATCGGGCGACTACCGCTACTTTCGACAACCCCCAAGTCAATTTGCCGAATTTCGTTCATCGGAATCATGATGAACAAACATGTCGCTCGCTCGCTGGCATGCATTTTCTCTCGCCAAAGGCAGGGAGTGGATCAACAACTAATCTGGTCTGAAATCATTGTGGTTAATAGGGAGAAGAAGAACCCGCGATGGTAATTTTAAAACTGGGTCGGATAGAATAATATCAAATGAGGATATATAGTTAGGACGCAGGAAGGGATTCATTCAACCTGTCGAAATTATTAGATCGGCGGCCCACATGACTGATAATGATGAACCCCATTGCTATCTCCTCATATGTCACTTCTATTTTACTTAATTTTCCCATTATATTATATTATATTATATTATATTATATTATTGGGGGTGGTGGAGGAGAGGGTCTAAAATGAAAGGTCCCAATTTGCAATAGGACTCCCCCACCACTTTGGGGTATCCACATGCAATTATTGGGCACTTAATTCTTAGCCCGAAAATGCAGATGTGTGTAAGAAAGAAAGAAAAAATGTCCCATAAATTCCCGTGACACGATTATTCAATTGCTTTCCCTCTTTCGGTAAACAAACTTCTTTATATTTAAACTATGAACAGAATTTGCATGCCCAAATCTTGTAGTACTCGACCTCGACAAACCCGGCAATAGAAAGAAAAATAAATGGGGCACTCTTTTTCCTTCGCATTTCATTTCCCTAACTAAATAAATATATTCGGGCCGACAATTTTGGCTTTCATCCAATAAAATATTGATGATGACGAAGAGGCAAGGAAGGAACGCGCCTAAGGAGGAGAGGACTGTTGATTGGGAAATGGCGAACGAAATTAAATCCGGAACACCATATAGGACAGAGGGAGGGGTTCTATTTCAAAATAAGTTTGATGGCAACTTTTTAAAAAAATTTCATTAAATAATACCTCCTAAATTAGTGTTAAAAATAACGAATTATTTGTGAATGAAATTTCGAAATTATTTGAAAAATTCTAAAAGTTAGCGTTAATATCTTGTGAAATACTTTTCCGGCGGAGGATTGAGGTCTGCTGCCGCATTCATTCATTTCATCCGATACAATAAATGATGGACCGAGAGATCTCTTCCCGAATCCCCTTCCCCTGCATCCTTTCTTTCTTTCTTTCTTTCTTTTCTTGGTTTTATTGCTCTTTGATTCGTGTAAGTGGTAAAACTTATGTGAATTGGCTTTGTTACGAGAGAAGGGGAGACAAAAGCTTTGGGAATTATATATTTTTTTTTTTCATTTATTGTAGAAGTTATTAGGACGTGTGGATATGGGGTTTAGGACTACTCATGAACCGGGTCAGTCCCATGTGTAACGAATTCTCGATTAAAGTAAAGGAGAATTGGGGAAAGGGGGAGGAGAAAGCGACCGCAATAAAAACAAAGGAGTCAAAAGCGCGAGGTCTGAAGCCGCCACACCTGTGCCAATCCACGTTTCATTTAGCTGCTGCCATCTCAAACACCCCGGAGAGGATTGTTGAAACAATCTACGGATTCTTTGAAATTCGGTTATTATAAAAATTTATTCTACAGAAGTTTTCTAACTAAGCGTGTATAAATTATTTCTATGACCCGTAAAAAAACACGCAATAATGTTAGTCAAATGATTAGGTACGACAGCTCAAGCACAAACAACCAATCGCCCATGACATCTCTTAACGTATCTCAAAATCAATACATCGTCTCAAAATTCCGACATACACTGAGAATGTCGCATTTTCAGCCTACGCACGCCCCCCATAAAAGCCTCATGTTCATGTACTTTTAACCGCACAACATTTCGCTACCACGGATCAACCCATCCGGGTGTGTAAAACTATAGAACTTCCCTTCGTACCTTAGCTTTTCGCCCATCTAACTAGCCAACTAGGCTGTCCATCACACTATTCCGAGGGTGGATTCATTCTGTCCAAACCCTCCTCACATCCGCCTCACAAGGCAGTCCCATGGGCGTGTCAATATATCGTCGTAAACTTCTATTCCGTCCATGATACGTGTGTCGTTCAATCACTTTCATTTATCCGTGTCTTCCGCACTAAATAAACCCTCCTCTCATCGAGGAGTATCAACTCCGGACCGGATATGAATGACCATAAAAGTCCCCTTCCAGCCCATGTTCATTTAATAACATTGTTCAATATTCAAAAATTCGGAAACACGAATGTTCGTGCTTGTCCGCAACCATCTTATTCGGAGTTTTGACCTTTCCTTTTCTCAATACCGACGGACTAGCCCGTCCCCATTTGTCCTATTCATGGGCCTCAATTATATGTCAAGGTATACACTCCGAATGGGCAGTCACGTACCCGCACGAACACCACACGCAAAACAATCCATTTTTCAGCCCAATGCACACACAAACCGGGAAATTTGCTCTCGAACAGCCCACAATCACAATGAACATCCATTTATAATTCAATACAACCTCCAACTCATGCATATAGATGAGTTCTCGCATGGCCAGCCCTCACATGATTGTCATCTGACACACATGCTCAACCGCGAACCACCGACTAGCCCACATGCGGTGAGAATCCGCTCATCCGTCGCATAACCGAGAGTCCGGGGTGCCATCTCCTATCATTCCAAGGGTCTGGCCAATCCCTTTCACTCACCAAACAACACATTCACAACGAGCAAAACTCAAGGCTAACGAGTTTTATGGCCGTTTCGCAAGAAGAAAACCGAAGAGAATTGAGTACCGTGCATTTCGTCTTGTCCGGACCAAAAACGCTCTAATTCTTTCCTCCTACGAGCGAGTCTTCCACGAAGGGGTCTTCCCACTCTCTTCCTCAAAGGTAATCTTTCCGTCTCGCTCCCTTCTTCCTTTTCGAACCAGCCCCCTCCTTCTTTCTCTTCTTTTTCTTCTTCTTTTTCCTTTGTTTTTTTCTTCTTCTTCCTCCCCTCGCTATGGACATTTTTCAGATTTTTGTCCCCCTCCTTTTCACCTCTTCTAGGCTTCTTTTATTGTCCTTAAATGATGAAAAGTGGACCCCACCAATCATGGCCTATGGTAGAAGCCTTGGCCCCGATTAGCACTAATTAATCACGCTTAATTAGCACTAATAATTCTGCTTAACTAATCTTAATTAATCCAACTCCTTAATCACTATTTTGTCTTATTTGACTAACTTTTTCGTTCTTCTAAACTTGTAGGATTTGCGGCCAAATTTCAGCCATTAATCAGCACAAAAATAGGCTGTCCGCAGGCGACATCGAGGAGTATTTGGGGTAGCCCTTCGACCACCCTTTCTCCGCTCCGCATTATTCATGTTTTCTCCACCTTTGGGGCTGAAATAATGCTTGAATTTTCTGTAATAATTGATACGGTTCTCAATTTTGAAGCGAAACACGGTTTATCTGCAACAACCCCAAGCTTATCGTCATAACAACGAAAATGTCAACCCGTCGTTCACACGGAACTTCCAAGTACTACTCCCTCACATAGGAGGCTGTCCATATTGCTCATGAAAGTGTCCTTGAACAATGGACATCATTCTTGAATATTATCCGCACCAACTCATGTTTATATATTCGAAAATTCCTTTCACCGTTCCAAATTCACTCTTACAATATCATAATTTTTTCTTTTCATTATACATTCTTATTTATGGGTTATTACATTCTTCCCCCTAGGACATTTCGTCCTCGAAATTTGTTTACTCGAAAATGTGAGGGTATATTACTCTCATATGTTCCTCGAGCTCCCACGTTTACTCTTCAACGCTGACTCCTCTCCAGAGCACACGTACCAACGGTGTCTTTATTCCACGAGTGACCTGTTCTTTCTCTCCGATTATTTGGACCGGTTCCACTGTGACGCTCATGTCCTCATTTATACTCACGACTGTAGTCTCCATCTTTTTCTTTGAATCTGGTTCATGCTTCCTTAGCATGGATACGTGAAATACATCATGAAAATGAGACAACTCTGGAGGTATGGCTACTCGGTATGCCACTTTGCCTATGCGTTTCATGATTTGATATGGTCTGATGTACCTCGGACTAAACTTATGCACTTTGCCCACCCGATACATCGATTTTATCAGGGATAGCTTGAGAAATACTTCATCACCCACGTCAAACTCCAAGGGTCTCCTTCGTTGGTCCGCTTAACTCTTTTGCCGACTTTCAGCAGTCTTCATACGTGCCCTTACTATTGCAATCACATCCGATGTCTCCTTAATTATCTCAGGTCCGTCAAAGACTCTTTCCCCGGGCTCTCTCCAACATAACGACGATCTACAATTCCTCCCGTAAGGTTTCAAAAGGTGTCATACTAATGCTACTATGGTAGCTATTGTTGTACGTGAACTCTATCAGGGTAAGTGATCAACCCAACTACCATTCCATTCAAGTGCACATGCTCGGAGCCTATCTTCCAAGGTTTGTATCGTACGCTCCGTCTGCCCATCCGTTTGAGGACGAAATGCCGTACTCATTTGGAGTTTCGTATCTAAAGCTTCTTGAAGATTCCTCCATAACATAGCCGTGAACCTTGGGTCTAGGTCGGACGTAATAGTATGTTGTACTCCGTGGTATATCACGACTTCCCGAATATAAATCTTCGTTAATGTTTCCAGCGACTAATTGATTTGTATGGGAATGAAGTGAGCTGACTTCGTGAGTCTATCTACCACTACCCATACAGAATCCATGTTCCGACTACGCGTTGGTAAGTTCATGACAAAATCCATAACTATGCCTTCCCATTTCCATTCGGGCACTGGAAGTGGCTCAAGCAATCCTCCCGACCGTTGATGCTCCATTTCTATCATTTGGCATGTTGTACAATTCACATACTTAGCAATTTCTCGTTTCATCTTCTGCCACCAATAATACTTCTATAAGTTTCGATACATCTTTGTGATTCTCGGATGTATACTATAAGTGCTTTTGTGGGCCGCATCCATCAATCTCTTCTTCACCCATACGTACGCATCCGTACGCATACTCAATTCCCAAACCTAATTAATCCGTTCGGAGAAAGTTTAAAATGGGAGTACCCTTTAGTTCCAAGCCCTTCTCGAATGATGTTCAAATACTCATCCCGAGCTTGAGCTTCCCTTATTATTCGGATCACCTCCGGTGCTACTTGTCCCCATACCACACATAGTTTCCCATCTGGTTCTTCCAAGCTCAAGTCGAAGTTGTTCCAGCAAACGTGATTCCTCTACCCTTAGATTCATAAGGTCTCAATGCTTCCGGCTCAATGTGTCTACCACTACATTCGCCATTCCCGGATGATATGAGATAATACAATCATAATCTTTCAAGAGTTCCATCCATCTACGTTGCCTCATATTCAAATCTTGTTGGGCAAAGAGATACTTTAAGCTCTTATGGTCGGTAAACACCTCAAACTTTTCTCCATAAAGATAGTGTCTCTATTGTTTCAATGCAAATACCACCGTCGCAAACTCCAAGTCGTGTATTAGGTAATTCTCTTCATGCTTCCTTAATTGTCTAGAAGCATACGCCACGACTTTCCCGTGTTGCATCAAGACACGTCCAAGGCCTTGTGAAGACGCATCACAATACACCACAAATCCATCGGGTCCATTGGGAATGTGGTTAAGATCGGAGCACTTGTCAATCTATTCTTTAATTCCTCAAAGCACTCTTCACACTTGTTTGTCCATTCAAATTGGGTATCTTTCCTTAACAATTTTGTCACTGGGGAAACAATCTTAGAGAATCCCTCAACAAATCTCTTATAATAACCAGCCAATCCGAGAAAACTTCGCACTTCCGAGACATTTGTCGGTCGTGACCAATTCTTAACAACTTCTATCTTGGACATATCCATCTCTACACCTGAGGCCAATCTGACATGTCCAAGGAATGCAACTTTCTCAAGCTAAAATTTGCATTTGCTTAGCTTGGCATATAACTTGTTCTCCCGCAATGTCATTAAGACAATAGTTAAGTGTTATTTGTGCTCTTCTCGACTCTTTGTACACAAGAATATCGTCTATAAATATCACCACGAAGTGATCAATGTACGGTCGAAATACTTGGTTCATTAATGCCATAAATTCTGCTGGTGTATTCGTTAATCCAAAAGGGCATCACTTGAAATTCATATTGACCGTATCTTGTTCGAAAAGCGGTCTTTAGAATGTCATCTTCCCTTAATCCGATTTGATAATATCCCGACCAAAGATTTATTTTTGAATACACAACCGATCCTTCTAATTGATCAAACAAATTATCGATTCGGGGAAATGGATTACGGTTCTTAATTGTGTTTTGATTCAACAAACGATAATAAAAAATACATAACCTCATTGAATCGTCCTTTTTCTTTATAAACAATACATGAGCACCCCATGGGCTTACACTAGGACGCACAAAACAAGTTCTTGTAATTGCGCTTTCAACTCCTTAAGTTCAGCCAAGCTCATTCGATACGGAGTACGAGAGAAATGAGTTGTTTCGGGAATAAATTCGATCACAAACTCCACATCTCTTTTCGGTGGCAGCCCCGGTAACTCCTCCTAGAAGATATCCGCAAAGTCCCGAACCACATCAATGAGTTCCAATACCGGAAACTCGGCTCCTTTATTCAACACCGTCGCAAGAAACACTTCTTGTTCCATTCTCAAAAGATAGTGCACCTATATCGCTGAAACCATCAAAAGTCGGCTACATCACTCATGGCTTATGTACTCGCGTGGTTCTTCATCCGTCGCATCGATCAAAAGGCACTTCTTCTTGTAGTCTACTTGAGCATGGCTATAAGCCAACCAATCCATGCATAGGATTACCTCAAAATCATTTATCCGAAACACGAAAAGATCAATCATGAACTTCAAACCAGCTACCATTAATTCACAATTATGGCATACATCATCAACGATAAACTCATCACCCGTAGGTAACACAATCGTCATATGCCTCTCAACTCTTTCAATCGGCCAGCCATACTTTCCACACATCCACGCGATATAAATGAGTGTGTAGCACCTGTATCGAACAATGTATCCCCTAAAATACCTCAGATTTGAACCGTACCTGAAATCACTTCGCGGGATGCAGTCGCCTCCACCTCGATGGCAATATTCAGTCTCCCTGTCTCCGAAGGCCCACTCACGGATCCCCTTGATGCCGACACAGTAGGTGCGGGTCTCATGCTTCCACTCGGCCTTAGCGCACTCGAACCCGCTACACTAGTTCCCATCGTCCATGCTCCATGAGGGCAATTCTTTCTTATATGACTAGGTCGGCCACACCGGTAACATACCATCTCATTCGTTGCACATGCAAACCCAAAGTGGCGTTCGTTGTATAGGTGACAAGGGGGCGGTCCACAGGACTGAGATCCTTAACTATCCCTTTCTTACAGGTGTAGGAGCACGAGGAGGACGTGTCACAATGATCGTGCGGCTGAAAATGAACTCCCCGGCTTGAATTTCCTTCGAATGGGCAGCCCGCTCCCCATCATCCTCTTAGAACTTTCCGCTTCTCCCTTGGCTTTTATCGCTATCAATGCCTTCTCTGTGTTTTGTGCCCGACGGTAAATTTCTTCATAAGATGTGAGCATAAGTGGGGCTACTTGTAGTCAGATCTCCGGATCTAACCCCTTCTCAAACTTTCCCGCTTTGCTCTCCGCTTCCATATTCGGCCCATAGTGGGATAACGCAGCAAATTTCCCTTCATACTCATCCACCGTCATCATTCATTGCTTTAAGTTAGCAAATTCAAGTGCTTTATCTTCACGATAAGAGAAAGGAAAGTACTTCCCGAGGAAAGCTTTCTTGAACACCATCCACACATCTCCGGTGTAAATAATTCCGGCGATATCCTCACACGTTTTACACCACGTCTCCTCACCTCTTTGGAGAGAATACATAACCATAAGCAAGTTCTCCTTGGGAGTACATTCGAGAAAAATGAAAATCTTCTCATGTTCACTCATGAAATCTTCTGCCACCTCGGGTCCCTCATCTCCCTTGAACTTTGGCGGCTCAAGCTTTTGAAATTGTCCAATAAAGGTCACCTTCTTCTTCCGTGGAATCTCATCATCCTTTTTCGGAGACACATGCACCCCCAACCTTGTACTTTCCTCGGCCATTTCACTACCAAGCAACTAGTCGTGCTCAACCTCAATCTTGAATCATAAGAGCATTATATTCATCACATACTTAAGAGCACGCTACCGCAACAAAAATCCATCTGTTGCACGCATTTTCAACCACAATAAAATATCATTTACAGTACTCAAAACATCCCATTTACACAGGTTGATCCATAAGATGATTCCTTGGTATAACATCACAATGTACGCATAAATTTCGGCCATTTTACACACCATACTTGCCCACCCTCATGGAGAAAGTATTCTCACACCCCACATCGGGACAGCCATAACATAGACTTATTCAGCCACATTACACGAAAGCCATGTGCATCTTTTACCGAACAAAATCAGCTCCATGTCACGTCACAATTCATACGCCTCAAACATACATATGGCCGCACAAATTCAGCCATCGTCAGGCACATTCAAGGCAGCCACAACCCGTCTTCATAATGTCCAAGTATCTCGAACAATAGTATGTCCATACTACACATTCCCATCACAAAATTTCCCGGCCCTTCCGGCCCTGGCATCCGTAACACACCCAATTCCTTTCCATTTCCATATCTCGACGTCCACAAATAATTCAAGAAAACAAACCACATTTTCAGTCACTCTTTTCATTCAAAGCATGCAGCCAAACACTCACAATACACTTTCAAAAACCCCATTCTCATGCATATGCATATAACCCCATGTTTGAACAAAAAAACCAACTCGTTTTCCTCCGAAAATACATCATTATCACTCCGAGCTTAACCCAAGCCCTGATACCACATGAAAGGACCTACGGATTCCTAAAAGAAAACTCATCAATCATTTCATCAATAGTTGGAAAGTATTACACAATGCGAATACAATTGAGTTGTAAAAATTTATACAACGGAAGCTTTCTATCGAACATGAAAATAAGCAAGCACAGATCATTTCTACGACCTGCCAAAAATATGCAATAACGTTAGTTAAATGACTAGGTACGACAACTCAAGCACACGTAACCAATCACCCATAACATCCATTGACGTATATCAAAATCGATACCTCGTCTCAAAATTTCGGTATACACCGTTGCGTTTCCAAATCCTCAAGGATCACAACTAAGTTGTTTACAGCGGCATCCGGGAATGTCGCATTTTCAGCCTACGCATGCCCCATAAAAGCCTCATGTTCATGTACTTTCAGCCGCAAAACATCCCGCTACTACGGATCAACTCATTTAGGTGCATAAAACCACGGAACTTCCCTCCGTGCCTTAGCTTTTCGCCCATCTTTTCCAGTCAACTAGGCCGTCCAATACACCATTCCGAGGGTGGATTCATTCTGTCCAAACCCTCCTCATATCCGCCTCATAAGGGAGTCCCATGGGCGTGTCAATGTGTCATCGTAAACATCCATTCCGTCCATGATACGTTGGTCGTTCGATCACTTTCATTTTTCACTGCCTTCCGCACTTAATAAACCCTCCTCTCACCAAGGAGTATCAACTCCGGATCGGCTATGAATGACCATAACCAGTCCCTTTTCTAGCCTATGTTCATTTAATAACATTGTTCAATATTCGTAAGTTCGCATCCACGAATGTTCATGCATGAACCATCTCATTCGGAGTTTCGACCTTTCCTTTTCTCAATATCGACGAACCAGCCCATCCATCGCCATTTGTCCTATTCTCGGACCTCAATTATATGCCAAGGTATACACTCCTAATGGACAGCCATGTACCCCGATGAACACACGCAAAACAATCCACTTTTCAGCCGAGTGCGCACATACAAACCGGGAAATTCGCTCCCGAATAGCCCACAATCACCATGAGCTTCCATTCATAATTTAATACAACCTCCACCTCATGCATACGGATGAGTTCTGCATGGCCAGCCTCAACACGATTGTCATCTGAAACTGTGAACCACCGACCAGCCCACATATAGTGAGAATATGCTCATCCGTCGAATAACCTAGAGTCTGGGATGCCATCTCCTACCATCCCAAGGGTCTGGCAAACCCCTTTCCCTCACTAAAACAACACATTCACAGTGAGCAAAACTCAATGCTAACGAGTTTTATGGCCATTTCGCAAGAAGAAAAATAAAGGGAATTGAGTACCCTACCTTACATCTTGTCTAGAGCAAAAACGCTTCAATTCTTTCCTCCTCCGAGTGAGTTCTCCGCGAAGGGTCTTCCCACTCACTTCCTTGAAGGTAATCCTTTTGTTTCGCTCCCTTCTTCCTTTCCGAACCAGCCCCCTCCTCGATATGGACGTTTTTCAGATCTGTCCTCCTCCTTTTCCACCTCTTCTAAGCTTCTTATTAGTGTCCTTAAATAATTAAAAGTGAGCCCCACCAACCATGGCTTGTGGAAGAAGTCTTGGCCCCGATTAGCACTAATTAATCACGCTTAATTAGCGCTAATAATCCAGCTTAATTAATCTTAATTAATCCAACTCATTAGTCACTATTTTGTCTTATTTGACTATCTTTGTCGTGCTTTTAAACTTGTAGGATTTGCTGCCAAATTTCAGCCATTAATCCTCATAAATGTGGGCTGTCCGCGGGCAACATCGAGAAGTATTTGGGGCAGCCCTTCGACCGCCCTTTCTCCACTCCCATTATTCATATTTCTCCACCTTTGGGGCTGAAATAATATTTGAATTTTCTGCCACAATTGATATGGATTCAATTGTGAAGCTAAATACGGTTTATCCGCATCAACCTCAAGCTTATCGTCATAACAACGAAAATGTCAACCCGTTGTTCACACGGATACTTCTAAGTATTACTCCCTCACATAAGATGCTGTCCATATTGCTCATGAAAGTGTCCTTGAACAATGGACATCATCCTTGAATATTATCAGCACCAACTCATACTTACATATTCGAAAAATCATTTCACCATTCCGAATTCACTTTTACAATATTATTAATTTTCCTTTTTATTACACATACTATATATAAAACTACATTTATATTCGTAACTAGAAAAATTATGAATTATTACAATTGTTACTTGCTAATATTGATTCGTAAAATAATTCCATTAAACTAAAAATTTACAGGTTAATGTAAGAATTCGGTGAAAATCTATATTTCTCCTGGCTTTCTTCTCAAACACGGACAAAAAACCATGAAAGAGGAGAAGACAGAGGAGGTCATCTTCATGTTAGGTCGCACGTGTGTGCTTTCGTGGTGGGGGGCTCTGTCTCTCTGATAGCGACCTCTCCTTGATCATCTCCTTCTCTCTGTATGTTTTTTTGTTTTATTTACTTTCTTTGTAAGCAATTTACAAATAGGACCCTTTCCCTTCTTCGAAAGAGAAAAAAAAAAAAAAGACACATCACTTGTCATGTCATATCCATAAACTCCTGTATGCTGAGACCCAAATTCGGTAATGACTTCTTGGGCCCAAGTATATTTGGGCCGAGTAAAACCAATTTAGGGCCCAATTACCCTATTACTTGATTTTGATAGATCCGGTTGACACTCCGACGCCGACGAATATTCCAACCTGTCACCCCCATCACGACTAAATAATAGATGGGACTATATCTTCCCACTATTAGTTTTTTCCTAATGAAAATCTTTCCAAAAAAATGATCCTTTTTCTTTTTTCTTTTTTTCCTGTTAGTTGTATGTTATATTATTATATTGATAAAGAAAGGGAAAAGGTTGGTTTGGCCAAAGCTATGAACATTTACAACCGGGGAGACTAATTAGGTGATCTAACCAAATCAAAAAGAGCAGGTGAAGAATATCTATCTATTTGTTCATTCATTCCCTACACGTTCACGTTCGGACAACCCACCCACATAAAACATTCTGGTTTTTGCATATCGATTGGGAGCTTGGGTTTTGATCGAGTTTGTGGCTTTCTTTAAGGTGGAGGGGGGGTTCTGTGGAAATGGGGAGGTTGTTCGTGGTGAATCTAGAAGGGAATATCTATAGTTGTAAATACTGCAAGACCCATCTCGCTTTCCGTGAAGATATTGTCTCAAAGGTTCGATCTTTCTGCCTTCCCTTTCGCCGATCACCTGTTGCTTTCTGGGTTTTTTCTGATCTGGGTCTTCGGCCAAGTCTTTGATTGCCGTCTGGGTTTTTGTGGTACCGGGTTCCCGTTTCCGGGATTTCGTCGAATCAGTGGTTTTTTGTTTCCGACCGAGTATGTGATGATGATCAGACGACGAGTCTCTCTGCTGAAGGTTTAACTGTTGGTGGGTTGAAAACGCCGTGGTTCTTGGCCTATGTGGGTGTCGCGCAACTGCATTGCTGTGTTAGTGATTTGGATCTTAAAAATATTCTATTTCCAGCCATTAGGAAATGTTTGGCTTTCCTTCACAGGTCGATTGTGGAAGTTGGACGACATGTTTCTTATACGGTGAAACAGTTTGCCTCTAATTGTTAGTCCATTTTTTTGCAATAAAGACAAACTAATCCTGGCCGCCACCATCTGAATAGATGTTTCATGTCCGAGGTTTCAAGCATTTACACACTTGCAACTGAATGTTGGAATGATCCCATACGTGGGAGGGCGTCTAGTTGAAATATTACCGGTGCTAATCAACGTGATAGGAATCAATCTATATTCCTTGCACATCCACTATGCCCTTAAGACTATAAATCTGGTTGCTAATCTTTGTTGTCTGCCAAATCTTCGTTTAGCGATGGTTACGGGTGCTTGTGATGAAAAATGCATGCAATGAAGTTGTATCGTCGGTTTGTTCCGTGCCAAACACAGGTTATGCCTGAAGTGATCAAAAGTAGTTTACATTCAATGACCACAATCTTTGTTCCAGGCTTTTCTTGTCTGGATCCGTGGCCTTCTATTTTTGAGTGTCTCCTATTATTAACGCCATTTTGTCCCTCTTTTATTCAGTTATTCCACTGCAGACACGGGAAAGCTTATCTTTTCAGGGAGGTGTACGTGTTTCTAGACATTTATGTTCTTTCTTCATTCTCCAGCAATCTCATCTCGTGCCCACTTTTACAGGGTAAATGTCACCATTGGCCCGAAAGAGGAGAGGATGATGACGACCGGACTGCACACGGTCGCTGATATCTTCTGTGTCTCTTGTGGATCGATTGTTGGGTGGACATACGTGAGATTCTTCTGTTCCATTTTTTTCCCAGCTCAGATTATTTCCTTGGATCAGCTAACTCATTGTTCCCAAATGTCTTTCAGGAAACTGCTCAAAACGAGAGTCAGAAATACAAAGAAGGAAAGTCCGTTCTCGAGCGGTGAGTAGATGAATGAAGTCATCCCGGTTTTTCGGACTCGGTATTTATCTAATGACATTCTCAAACACCAGTTTACTGAGGTTTCTTTGTGGGGAAGGTTTAAGATATCTGGTCCTGATGAAAGCAACTACCGGGCTGGTTCACATATTAACATGCTAGTTGAGATGCCCATTGCACCCCCGAATCGACATGCTAGTGGCCTCTCCAACACGAGACAATGAACATGCCAATTTCTGGGAAATGGTAACGGCGGATATCTCGGGAGCCATCTGACTATTGACAGTTGTTCATCAGTCGTTGCAGCTGGTAACTTCTTTAAAGCTGCTGCAACTTGGAAAGCAACGTTACTGGTACACATAAGATCCTCTGAACCTTCAACTGATTTCTTTCTTTTGGCTGGAGAAACTGCTCTAAGAAGATTTAGGTGGTCTAAGACTAGGCGGAATAGACCTATCCTCGATCAGCTGGATTACAGTTAAATCAATTTACAGTTAAATCAATTTCATTTGACAGATACTGCATAAATCGTTCAGAGGTACTCAAATCTCCATCTTTTCCACTTGAAAATTCCTGGTTTGCTGGGCATTCAATCTCATAACAGTTGCAACTACAAGAAACATCTGTACTTTGCACACCCTCCACAAGTTCTTCTGGTCCTTTAGGTTCCAGGTCTCCGTTCAGATACCTGTAATAATCTAATAATGTAAAATTTCTCTAACATATTTTCCACAAGATCAAACACTTCAAAAGAATTGTCTCCTGGTGACAATAATATTTTCCAGCCTACCATCAAATTGAGCGCCGAATCATGACAAATTACAATAAGCACTATGCAAAGCTCGTTTAAAATTCAGACCAGCCACATCCTACACATCCTTCATGTCTACACAGATACAAAGTCAAGTTAACTATGCAAAATGTTTCTCAACGGCGTTCTTCTTGACTAGCCAGCCATGCAATTGGCTCAGAATCAGGTATGTTGGCTAATAAAAATCCTGAACAGGATAGTATATATGTGAGGTTTCTATTGATTAAGGTAAGCTGCAGAAAAACAACAAAAGAGGGAATGCACCTTTCCATTCGTCTAATTACTCTAGTTTGCTCTTTGGATGGAGCAAAGTCTGCTTGCCTTCAGGCGAATGGTGTAAGAGGGGCAACTGGTCTTTCTCATTTCTGGTTGGTAAATGCAAGCCATGATGTGATGGGTGATTACAAAGGATGTGCCATCATTGAAGCCAACCATCCATTGCAGCGGGCAGAAAATACATTGAAAAGAGTAAGGAAACATCCACTCTCCTCTCTATTCAGACAATTTTTATAGAATAGGCCCACAAGTTTCAAGAAAAAGCCATGAGAATGTACAAAATGCTCCATGTGAAGCAGACAGAGAAGCCGAATAAACTTGATGGAAAAAATAAGAGCAAGATAATTAGGCTCTCCAGAACTGAACAGAAGAAGAGAATGCAACACAACCATCAGATCTCAGGAGAGGGCATAACTTGGTTTAAGTTATCCGAAGATCATACGTAATTAGGGTCAGTTTTGAAAAAAAAAATTATGAAATGTGGTTCGAGTTTGCAAAACTCTCAGACTATCGTTCCTAAGGCGCGGTCTTACAAAGAGATGCGGTTCCCAACCACGACACTAGTTTGGGAGAGCAATGACACAATTGAAAATTGCTTCTTTGACGCTCAACTCAAACTGCGAAACTGACATACTAGGAGAAATTTTTTCTAAATATGTGAATAACACAGTTGGGAACCCGTCATTAATAAAAAAACGGGTTGGGATCCCCGTCTTTCAAATACTTAGAAAAATTTTATCCTAACGTCTGAGTGTCGACGGTACCGACCCTCTTTACCCAGTTACACCGCGGTTGTTAATCACTTTTTTTAATCGAAACAACCATATTTTGGCATAAAGCTCTAAGTTAACTTTCACAGCTCAATTGATAGTGGAAATCATTACCAACAAAACTTATGATCTAGCTACAACTTCATCGTATAAATGTCCAAACTTTCACAACGTTGTACGGCAGGATGCGAAACAGAAATCCAGACAAGAGCTGCCACGGGAAAACCAACGAAACACGAAATAAAAACCACTCAAAACAAGCCAGAAAGCTTGTAAGAAACACAACCAACCTTGATAGTCATCCATCGTAAGGCTCTGCGTCCGCAATCCTACATAAAACCAGAACCAACAAAAAGAAAAAAAAAAAAAAAAAACACAACTTCCCATCGACCCAGAATTGCCGGCAGCAACTTAAATGCCAAAAACACGTGAAACGAGTCCGAGGCAAACAAATCGAGAATCCAATGCGACAAACCGTGAGATATGCTGGAAGGAGTCGGGGAGCTGCAGTAACCACAAGAGCTCGGCCGCCGACCGCAATCGGAGACCACGCTGCCGATTCTGCTGCTGCTGCTCGCTACATCGGCAATGTCTTTTTAGCTCAGCGCCGCGAGATTTCTTCTTCCGGATTCCTTCCAACTATGGGAAGACGACCAAAAAGAGACTCCTCTGTTTTGTTTCTTCAAATTCCTTTGCGTTTAAGAAATGATAATTATTAACTATAGAAATTAGATTTATGTAATTATTAAAGAGAATAAATGGGGATTTCAATTTTCAATTCAACACTAACAAAACTGGCAAGAATGATCCCGGGATGATCGGCAAGAATCGGTTGGATGAGGATAACTGTCATAGATCATATCCATCAAGAATGACTTATGTTTCGAAACAGTGTTATGTGGTGAAAAAACTTTCAAAATAAATAGTTTAGAGATTTTGAAATTAATGATCTAAAGTCGGATTTACTTTTAAAAAACTCATTCAAAGAATCAGATTTAAAAAGAAAGTGATTTATTCGAATAAGTTTAATTTTAAGGTATTATTTCCGAAATTTGAAACTTTCTACCATACTTTATAAATTTTTTTCAAGATTACGTTAAAATGAAACAAAGACATGCTTAGAATACCTTGTACTTTTACCCATATACCAAAACCAATCATAGTTTAGAGAGTTTATTACAACAAATGTATGGAATGCCAAAATGATAGATGTTGTTACTGGGTAACCGGAGATTCTTGGTGTGGTTGATTTGGTAAAGTCTTTGTTGTTGTACCTGGGAATAGAAGACTCGGTTGGTCTTAAATGGCACCCCTTGTCAAATCTGAGGATTGTATCCGAGTAGTCCCGAAAAAAAGATTTTCGAAATACGGTTCGAATGTCTAAAATTACTTAAACATCGTCCCTAAGTCGATATTCCAAATAACGACTTCGAATTTGTAAAGAAGTCGTTGTCTAAGACATCGACTTTAGATAAAATGAGCAAAGTTGCTATCAAATAGTAATTTTGAGTAACATGAAAACTTTTTAGAATTTTTTTGGTATTTGGACAAAGTCGTTGTTTGAAATAGTGTCTTTTATTGAAACAAGCTATTTAAAACAAAGACTTTGTCCCGACACCAAAATTCATAAGCTTCCCAAAGTCGTTGTCTGAGACGCTGACTTTGTCCATTTTAGCCTAAGTCGCTGTGACAACGATTTCTTTGCAAAATCAAAAGTTGTTGTTTGGTACAACGACTTAAAACCAATATTAGGATAATTTTAGAAACTCAAATCAGGTCCAACCCATCATGAGACACCAGCATGTCATGAAACACCATGTTCGCATCCTTCAGAACTTAACTGTCTTCGGGGATAATAACTTGGGGTCCTCGGGGCCACACCCACCATCATTCCCATCTTCGCGGCGGCTACCCTTAATGTTACCCTTAAGCACATGGAGGAGGTTTCCTTGTTTGGGGAGTTGCATGAAAATGTCGTGTTGCCTCATTTCGATGGAAGGAGCATCATCTCTCAGGGGCAGAGGGGGAGGCAGGAGGAGGAGTAGAGCTATCTATTGCGTCAATAAGTGATTGTTGATGGAGGGGGAAAAAGAGGAGGAGGGCAGGAATAGTTCGTGAACTAACGATAAATAGGAATGAAGCTCCCATAGAATGATTATACCAATCCCTTTCTATGCAAGCATCTCTTGCTCTACAAGACTTAAAGGGCAACAAAGGAAATTTGAACATCATTCCTAGTAGCTAGCACACCCTACTTGTATAAAGAACATGACATAACTAATGCCAGATGACTTTCTTATTCCCAGATCTTGTGAGTATGAAGAACCAACCTGTGCTATGGTTAGACTTAATAAACCCTAACGACATTAGACCAAATTTTGTTTCAAGTCAGAAGGTCGAAAATATCATAAAAAAACATTTTTTTTTTCAAAATAATGTTTGCCTGACATATTAAATTGAAACTAATTGGGCTACGTTTACAATCCCCAACTAATTAAATAATAAAACTACCAAGTCAATACTTATTCTTCTATACATTAGCTCGTAGCAAGCCGCGCAAATGCTCGACCCCTTCCCCTTCCATTCCCTAGATCGTAACAATTCCTCCCTTCACAACAGCCTTGTCCTCAAGGTGAAAATCTGAAAAAGATTTGTGAGGGTGGCAGCCTTTTTTGAGTCTTCCACAAGCTCTATAATCAAATATTCCCTGACTATCTCAGTACACTCTACTAATTCGTGTTGACAACCCAACATCTTCCTTTAAAAGTACCCTCAATTGATTATCTATGTACTCATCCGATGATGATATGATTGACGACATCGACAGTACCAATTTTTTAGCGCACAAATCGACGAATTTCTGTGGTGTCAATTTTTGGAAAAGTACCCTATTATGTTGTGGGGCAGCCTTGAACGGCGGTGCAGTGGCCCGAGCTGTCGATTGTATCCTATATTCCGCATCGGCTATATGGTGGATGTCACAATTAGTGGTCACGTGGTGTTCCCCAACACAGGCACCGTAGTCCAAGGTGGTCGCGACGAATATCCTGGTGAGCGGCTTGTTGTCCCTGTTTGGTCATAATGCAATTGGAGTTCTACGTTGTGTTCCAAATGCATTGCATATTCCAACCAAATTAGTCGGTTTCATGCCCGGATGAGCACACAAATGAACTCATCTAGCCGACTCAAGAAATATCCATTGTAGAATGCTTGTATCACTCCATGTGTTTCAAAATGTTGTTGTGCCTTCATCAACCACCCTAAAGGGCTAATTCCATTGAATGCTCATAAGGCCATTTCCTGCAGACCATGGTGTCCACGCCTGTCGCATATGGAAAAGACAACGACTATTGAATGGAAACAAACAACATTTCCCGTCACAATAGGCGCAGGGACGTTGTTAGGTGGTGTCGCCCTCGGCGATAGAGATTGCTTGATGTAATGCAGCAATACCTCGAAAGATTACTTGGGGTTGTCGATTAGTGTCATCCCTAGATCCTAGACATGGTAATTTGAGTTGACAATTCCTAAAAACTCCGCCTCAGTTTTGTTTGTTCTGCACTAAGGGTTCCCAAATGGTTACCGATCGTCAAAAATTTATTGTTGAACTCCGATATCCTTGTCTCCAACTCTGAAATTATGACCGTGTTAGTCATCATTTTTTAATCCAGCATATCAAACCAAATTGTTTGGGTTGGATTCAATAAACCCTAACGACAGTGAACCAACTTCTGCTACAAGCGAAGACGACCGAAAATCTCATAAAAATCTTTTCTCCCCAAGAACAATGTTTGAACTAAATAATAATTAGCAACTAATTGAGCTAAAATCATAACTAAATAATGACCTACCAAGTCAATACTTATTCTTCATAACATTAACATGCAGCGAGTCGCGCAAGGCGCTCAATCCCTTCCCCTTTGACTCCCTGGTCCAGAACAACTTGCTTTATTATTTCATCAACGACGGGGTATGCATGTTAGGTGGATCTTAAGAATGAATGGAGGACAATGACCTGCTACTCACACGACTGTGGAAGGAACCCAATGGATCCTTCTCTAGATAAAGCTTTCAATTATTCAGATGGTTAAAATCAACACGATGGCATTGCATGTTCAGTTCTAAGAAAAACACAGCGTGTAAACTCATGCAAGGGAAGTTTCATTCTACCACATAATGAAAAAATCTTGACGCGGGGCGGGGCGGGGCGGGGCGAGGTGGTTCGATTGTTCAACGAACCCTGTCTCGATAATTACAGCCGATGGCCTCGATCATGTCTCATAAAACCTCTCATCCTTAAGCCCGTTAAGCCAATTTTATCCCCGGGTCCTCGACCAGCTTCCTCTCATCAAGGTCTCATCGCTCCAGGGACCGGCTACATCCTCTGAGAACTGTGAAAGACCTAGCGGCGCATCCCGCGCATGGATCTAGAACCGGCGGGAGAGTATCGATGAATGGGGGAGAAGTAGTTGGAGGTTCGAACATTTGACTTAATTACAAATTGGGTCATAAAAAGTTTAAAATATCAAATTAAAGCTAAAAGAGAGTTTTTAAGGTTAGGTCGTAAAATAAAGTTGACTGAAATAACCTTAATTTTAAGGAAAATTTATCTCAAAGCGACGTCATAACTCATTTCGGATAATAAAAGCACTATGTTATGATAAATTAAAAGATTTAAAATATTAATTTAAGGCCACAAGCGATAAATTTTAAAGGTTATAAAATAAAAGTATGCTGAAAGTTCGAAACCACAAACTAATATTTTTCCTTTAGTTTTCTTTATTTCTTTTAGAAGCAGCGACAACAGTACTAGTAACAGGAGGAAGACATGTGAAATTTGGTGGACATTTATAAGTTCCAACCATTGACCCTTTGTTTGCTCTTTATTTTTACTATAAAGCTTCCGTGTGGAAGTTCAATATCATTTTCGTTATCATATGTTTCTCGTTGTGTTGAGGTGGAAACCGTAACACGTCACGATATGGACGTGACGAACACATATGGTTCAATGTAAATGAAAAAGAGACACAAAATGAGAAACAAAGCATTCCATTGACAATGGGCGTACGATACTTGGACGGAAGAAAAGATAAGAGAAAAGGAAGACAACCGAAATGTCATGTGGGTACAAGTGATTGTCCGTTATGTTACAATTGACCAAGAACGACTTATTTATAGACACAAATATAAGTAATTGTCGTCCTAAACACATTTAAACACGTGTTTACTAAACTTAAAATTGTCATCCTAGCGTCCGCGACAGCGTCAAAGTGCTCTTGCTGCGACAATGTCAAAGTGCTTCTGTTGCGACAACGTCAAAATGCTTATATGGCAGCAACAACTGTTGTGACGACACCCATCGATGACACCTGCTTCTACGCCAGCCGTCGATGCTGTCTAGGATGTCAATCGACGAACCATGGCGTTCTCCATCATCGATGGCGTTTCTCGCTAGGCTTGTCGTTACACATGGTCTCGTCGACGTTGGGCTCGACCTTGCCCAAAATGTCGTTTTACCTTATAAACATTTTACCCCCTTCCAAACCAAAGGTAAGCTATGTTTGGCAGTCCTTAACCACTAGGAGAGAGCCTCGGCAACCCTTGGGGTGAGGGCGGCCCCCTCCGCTTCTTCGACGTGGCAAAGAGTGGACTTGTTGATGATGCTTTGGTCGTGGCTGCAATCGATATTAAGAGGGAGGTCGATAATGTGGTGATCTTCGGCCTAAGAGAGTTGCCCCTTCCAAGGGACGAGGGCGGCCACCTTGGCCCCTTCAACTTGGTGAAGAATCTGTCGAAGTTGCTTTGATTGATGTTTCCATCACCCACACAACGAGGATCAATGTCGATCATAAGGTGACCTTCGACATTTAAGAGTTGCCCCTTCCAAGGGGCAAGGGTTGCCCCTTCTCCCTTTTGGTCAGAGGAAATTCATTTGGGTCACCCGTTTTGGCAAAATCAAGTATCGAAATGTGAATTTCCGAACGAAAATTTTCCAAATCATGACTCATACTTTCTAAGCGCTCTGATATACATTGGAGGGCAATTTTATATGTTCATCGGAATTCAAAATCTCGGAAGGCCATTTCCAAGGCCTCATCTGAATCTTCGTCTGACGATCGAACAAACCCGTTGTGGAATAAGCTATATGCGTCTTGGTTCATTCCACGCTCACCGTACCAAAAACGTGTTGACGGCGGAAACCGTAACACGTCGCAATATCGACGTGACGAATGCATGTGGTTCAAAGTGAATGAAGAAGAGACACAAAATGAGAAACAAAGCATTCCATTGACAATACCTGGGCGTACAATACTTGGACGGAAGAAAAGATAAGAGAAAAGGAAGACAAACGAAATTCCCTTTGTGGGTACAAGTGATTGTCTGTTGTGTTACAATTGACCAAGGACGACATATTTATAGACACAAACTTAAGTAATTGTCGTCCTAAACACATTTAAACACGTGTTTACTAAACTTAAAATTACCATCCTAGCGTCCGCGACAACGTCAAAGTGCTCCTGCTGCGACAACCTCAAAGTGCTCCTACTGCGACAACTTCAAATTGCTCCTACAATAGCAACAACTGCTGCAACGACACCCATCGATGGCACCTGTTTCTACGCCAGCCGTCGATGGAGCTGCTTCTACGCCAGCCGTCGATGGAGCTGCTTCTACGCCAGCCGTCGATGGAGCTGCTTCTACAGCGGCCGTCAATGCTGTCTAGAATGTCCATCGATGAACCATGGAGTTCTCTATCATCGATGGCGTTTCTTTCTAGGCTTGTCGTTACACATGGTCTCGTTGATGTTAGGCTCGACCTTGTCCAAAATGTCATTTTACCTTGTAAACACGTTGTCGCCTCTTGCATAGAAAATGTGGTGCTCGATATGGAGATCGACTCCAAATCAACCTGACCGACGAGCCCTGCTTGATTTCAAGTTCGTGATATCAAGCTACCATTTGCAAGTGTTCAGCTCTTGGAACGATTCTTCATTCTGTTAGTGGCCGGGAATTACGTGCAATTAGCGGCATGGCAGGGGGATGTAAGTTCACGTGGGATCGCTGATGCTCGTGGTATCCCTTGATTTTAGTTATGGGAAATTTGAGTTTGCTGAGAACCCTATACTTAGAAAACAACCCCTTCTCAGGCAAGATCCCCTGGAAATTGACCATCTACGCAGACCGGTAATCCTACATGTTTCCAAAAATTTCCACATGAGACAAACTCCTTCTAACTTATCAGGTTGAGGTACTTGAACATAGGATACAACCAGATGGGCGAAGGGATTCTCGAGGAGTTTGAATTGTTATCCAAGCCGGAGTATATGCTCATGATGCACAACTACTTCAGATGAGTCATATCGTCTTTTTATGGGAACTTGTCGTCCCTAATGAAGATGTCACCGAGTTAGAAAGTGTTGAATATGATCCCTCAAATCCAAGAAGGAGTTTGAATTGTTATCCAAGCTGGAGTATGTGCTCATGATGCACAACTACTTCAGATGAGTGATATCGTCCTTTTACGGGAACTTGTCATCCCTAATGAAGATGTCACCGAGTTAGAAAGTGTTGAATATGATCCCTAATATAGTTGGGAAGCTACAAAAATCGTCATTTTACTTTGATAAAATATAAGTTTATGGCCTCAACTTTGAGCCAACTTTCTGTTTTGTTATTATTTTAGTTTGTTATATAATTTTGTCACCAACTTTTGCTTTCATGTTGATTTTGGCCAATTTGCATTTTTTTAGTGATAGTCAAACAATAAATTAATATAGTCTAACCTGTGTCTTATAATAGTGGAGTTTCAACCTTTCATTCATTCGCCTCTTAATCCACTTTACCCGTAGGAATGGCTTCTTAATAGAGCCATCATCAGGCCTCCATTAATTTTGCGTATTTTTTACCGCATCAGCAACTATCGTCCAATTTTGGCTTCCAACTCATTTGATCTGGCCATCGAAATTTTAAAATAATAACATATGAGATGTTTCAATATTATTTTCTATTTTTTTATTTTTTTTTGTCTTTTTTAGTCAATAAATGAAACTGTCTATTAAGGCATGTTTGCCTTACACGCGACAAAATTCAAGATTGGCCAAAATCAAAATAGAAACAGAAAGTTGATGACAAAATTATATAACAAACTAAAATAATGACAAAACAGAAAGTTGACTCAAAGTTGAGGCGATAAATCAATATTTTGCCATTTTTCTTTTGACAATTATCTCTGGCGTGATCCACGACCTGCTCTCTAATCTAACTCCGATAATATTTTTCAATGTGAATGGCGATAAACTTTTGACATTCTCCTGGACAAAATCAAATATATGGGACTTCCCGACTTCCAATTATCAACGCAACAGCCTTGCCAAGACTTTAATGGATGTATAACAATATCACGAGTAAGATTATTTCACTGGTGAAACTCGACAAACTTTATTAGTTTGATGTATCTTATAATCTCCGGAGAAGAGAGTCAATGGCTGATTTAGACTTCTTATGCTCAATGATAATTGAGAATAGAAAGATGCATGTTAACCGGAAGAAAGAGAAGTTGTGAAATGTAGAGATGCCTTGCCAATGAAGGAAAGCTTAAGATAAAGTGGGTTTTGTAATATGGGTCAATTCAATTTATGCTAGTTTGAATAGTTTTATGTTAGTATAGGCCCCAAGTCCACTTGTAATAAATTATATTAATAAAAAAGGTAGTTTGTTTCCAAATCAGTTGCAACAAGAAAATATGGAATGACTATTCTTGATTGTCTCATGTGCTAGAAACAAAAATACAAAGGAGGTTTAATTTCCACTAAATATATTGGTTCAAATAAGTAATTAGCCGATATTTTTACTAAAGCACTCGGAAATAATTCTTTCAATTATATAACATTCAAGTAGAGCCTGTTATATTTACTTGCACATCTTGAGGGGGAATATGAGAGAAATTAGGAATAATTAACGAGGATGAATCGATTTTGTAACTATGAAATTGATTATGTATTAATATTTTTGTAATACGAGTTTTTATATTCATCAACAGATCAAAAAGACGATAAGTCATACAACGATCTGTCAATCACATCAATAAAAATAAGAGATGCGCAAAATCCAAATGACCTTTGTGTTCACATAAGAAAAATAGACTTACCACGCATTATCTGTTACTACAACACATTTCGTCAAATCAGAATAATTTGAAAATTAAATAAGAATAAGCGCTTCACTAAAAAAATTATTATAACTAATTGTAGCCTTAAATAAAATAATTCTGACATATTTTACTTGTGATCACAACAAACTTGCGATCGACTCATCGGTAAAGGGAAACGGGCATGGTAAACTTACAAGCGAACTCAAAGACAGAACTATGGATCCTTAAATTTTACAAATTGATCCTTAAATTCATCGGGGGATGTTGTCCGAATTACAACTTGATCCTTAAACTTTACAATGCATCATAATCGAGTCTTCAATTAGGCCCATGAATAAAAAATACGTGGCCCATATCTAGTGGGGCTCCGAGGTTATTGGAGATCGGTCTCATTTCATGCAATCAAAAAAAAATCAGGCCATGTCGTCATTGCCACTGTTGCTGATTTTTAAGGTCGCCTAACCTTATATCGCCCCCATGACACAAAACACAACTTGTCAACAATCGGAACTGGACCAGCGAACGTCTGTACTGTGCTTAAACTTTAACCCCCCGGCACTCATTCTCCTCCCCAAAACTTTTGTCGAGTGACTTGAAAGGATAAGAAGAGCTTTTCATTAATTATTACAACCTGGCCGTGGGCAGAGGGAGGGCCAACCACCGTCCGAACGGTGGGGGGTGGGTGCATTAAAATGAGTGTAGGTAAAATGAAAGCTAGCTGGATTCCCACGGGCGTGTCGTTAAACGTGTTCCAAAAGACACGTAACAGGCAAAGGGATGGGCCGCGTCGGTGCCTTGGGTGGGCGCCTAATTGCTTCCAGTCGTGGACCAATAGGAAGCTTACGCGTGGACGGACTGCTTTCAGTCGGTGGGGTGTGCCAAGAGTTGTTCGTTTTTTTTTTTTATTACAAAGATGACTTTTGACGTGTTAGGACTTTTCAATTCCAACGTTATCATCTCCCCTTTGTTATTATATTAGTTGGTATTCTCCCTGTTCAAAATTCAAAATCTAAAGAGTTGATCCCGCAAAGATTTGTTGACTTGGGAGGTTGATGTCTATCCCCAATCCACCCGCCCCGCCCCAAAAGTTAAAATTTGTACCCATTTTCTTTTCCAATTCATGGTAAAATCTTCTAATTGAAAGTTTGGATTTGAATTCCTAGGTGGCTGGAACTGGAATCCGTCGACCTCATCCTAAAAGTAATGTTTTTTAAGAAAAAAAAGACATTTTCCCAAAGCACGAGGTGAGAAAAGGTCGCAACACGTACGACCATCTAGAAAGGTAACACGATTATACCACCGACTACGTCGACCAAAATTGGATCCAAATCCTAATCCCACTTCCTACTACTCCCCAGGTCCACCAACATTCCTCCACGCCTCCTCAATTTACGCGACAAAGGCGGCCTCTCAATTAAGACCAAAAGAGATTCTCCTCCCCTTCGGACCAAATCATTTGACCTCATGTGCCATGCCATCCATTATCCAGCTTTCGTTTACCCCCCAAGCCCAGATGGTTTTTCAGTCCACGCGACTTCATCCCATGTTTTAGGTTAACCGGATAAGATAGAGAGAGAGAGAGAACCCCCCCCCCCCCTCCGCGTTTCTTCGGTCGCCTCTATATAAATTACCAACACGCCTCTTTCCTTCCTCTACCCAGACCCATAGGAACTTTTCATTCAATCCCATGTATGTGCCGAAAATGGTCGACCTAGATTGGAAACATCCCAAGGGGACTCCATCTTCCGACGCCTCCAGGAAGTCCCCCAGGCTGCCCTCCGTCAATCTCCCAGTAATGGTCCCCGTTGCACCTGCCGTTCGCACGGAGATGTCCCTGGCGTCCTCTTCGGCCTGCTCAGCTTACGAACATTATGTCCGCCTTCCTGAGTTGAGAAGGATGTTCGAGTCGAGGAGCTTCCCAGATTGGAAGTCTGAGCCCGTGCTGAAACCCGCCCTGATGGGTCTCGAGCTTACCTTCCGGTTCGTGTCGACCGTCCTTTCAGACCCAAGGCCTTACACCAATCGCCGCGAGTGGGTGAGAAGGCTCGAGTCCTTGGCTGTCGATCAGGTCATGATGATAGCTGGGGTGGTCGAGAACGAGGAGGAGGACCCGGAGATTCGTGGTTCTGCCCCCGTCGCAGAGCTGAGTAGGGGGAGCGGCGTGCTGGCTCGTGATGGGAGCTCTGCCGAGGTGTGGAAGGTCCCCGGGGAGGAGTCCTCGGTTGTGAGCAGAACTAGCGAGGAGAGCCTGCTTCCCCGGCTGCTGAGCTGGCTGAAGTCGGAGGACGTGGCACGGGGGGTCGCATGTGCAGTAGAGTGTGCTTTCATGAGATGTCCGTACACGCTAGGTATCGGGGAGCCGAACCTGACCAGGAAACCAAATCTGGACTACGACCGGGTATGCAGACCATCTGAGCTCCACGAGCTGAAGCGCAACCCCTTCGAGCAGATCGACAACCATGAGAACCAGAGCCTCTACACCATCCACCAACTGGTGGAGTCATGGACGGGCTGCGCAGCCTCGATCCTTAATCGCATACTCTTGAGAATTGATGGAGGCAGGTTCGAGCAGGCAGAGAGGGACTGCCGCACGGTGGAGAGGATCTGGAAACTTCTGGCAGAGATAGAGGACTTGCACCTCCTGATGGACCCGGAAGACTTCCTAAAGCTGAAGAACCGGCTAGATGTACAAACAGAGGAGGCAGCGTTCTGTTTCAGGTCCAGGGCACTGGTGGAGATGGCGAGGGCTTGCAAGGACCTGCGTCATCGCGTGCCAGGCATCCTCGGCGTGGAGGTCGACCCTTTGGGAGGGCCGAGGGTGCAGGAGGCGGCGATGAGGATCTATGGTGATAAATCCGAGTACCAGAGGGTGCACCTGATGCAGGCAATGCAGGCCATTGAGGCAGCCCTGAAGCTGTTCTTCTTCGCGTACAGGCAGGTGCTGGTGGTCATGGTGGGGAGCCTGGAGGCCGAGGGGAGCGGAGGTAGGGTTGGGGTCGGGATTGGGTTCCAGGACGACTCGTTGAGCCGGGTCTTCCTAGAGCCCACTTACTTCCCCAGCCTGGACGCTGCCAAGACATTCCTGGGCGATTCTTTGAGGCATTGAACGTCGTGGGGATTTCGTAACTTAAAAGATTTTTGGAGCAACATTTTTGTTAATTATGTTCCTTAAAAAGAGGAGAAAATTCTGTTGTAGGATTGATTTTGATTTGTATACAAATTATAATTCTTTGTACTACTAATCCTCGGTTGATTACAACGAGAATGATTGATTGTGCTTAAAACTGAAAGAAAACAACGCCCAATGGGCCGTAGTTTTAATTTGGGCCCCGGTTGGTTGGGATGAAGAAAGGCCGATGAGTCGAAACGCCGGCTGAACAAAACTCAAATTTGACAGGTTCAAGCCAGGCTCGAGCCTTAATTTTTAGCCGATAACCTCCTTTTTACTCACATTCGATTTTCTTTATGTTGGTATATGATTGCTTTTAAGATGGGGTTGAATTAGTGCCTTAAGAGTTTTGATACTTTTTCGATTACAGAGACTGGATCTGCTGAACAAATTCTCAGTTCTGAGATGAGTTATCTTATGTGTGTGATACAAAGATTTATAGTGGTTTGACAAACAGTGCCTACGTCCACTCTCCCAGCGCTCACCCCATTTAGGGCGTATTCACTATATGATTATCATGGGACTTTACAGATGCACACTTATATCAGAAATGTGACTAACAACTTGTACGTACTCACGTGTTTAACTCAACCCGCATGCAACCCAATGTGACTAACTCTGGCTCCTCACTGAGCCCGTGGCTTGACGGCTACCACGTGCCCTCGTGGCTTAACGGCTACCACCTGCCAACGTGGCTTCATGGCTACCACCTGCCCTTGCACACACAACCTGTGTGACTAACAACCTGCACAAATATAACAGCTACAGCAATAACAGTCTGCAGTTACAGAAAATGCTCTCTCTCAGAATTGATCGGCTCGGTGAATGAACAGTGGACGCTCTCAGCTTTTGCAGTGGTGAAGGGACAAAGGTTTCTGGTAAGCTTTAAGGTAGAACGACAAGCTAAAAGTGTGGCTTCATTTTTGCATTTAAGCTTGTCCGTAGAAAGGAGTTTCCCAATCAATCACCAACGGCTAGTTGATTCACTTGCCATTTTCTCCATGATTCGTTCCTGTGGGAAAACTTCCAAGAACACAAAACATTATCCTTAGTAATATCAGATAATAATAAACCAGATTAATCACTCAATAAGAGATAATGTATTCTGCTTAGAAACTGTTTTCTGCGACAACAGAATCAACACTTTCCCTTATATGGAATTGGTATCGGGATTGATTTCTTTCCATATTATGAAAACATTCACATTGTAAAATATTTTCACCATATAAGGGAGATTTTAGCCTAATTAGGTCGTGGCCAAATTCCATAATCATAGGATCACGTAAGTTTAGAAAAAAAATCTTTCCAAAACAACTCAAGGAAAGAACTTGACAAACAAGTTAATTCCAAGGGTGAACCTAGACATGATTCCAGAGTTAATTCAATAAGAATTAACTTAAGGACGTATGAGATAATTATCTCACGTGCTCGCATATTGAACAATCTCCAATAAGGAAATCGTCATTCACAAAAGTGCCATTCTGTAAACCATAATAAGTACTCTAGCAAGGAGAGTTATAGCAACTGTGACACAAATGTTCATCTATATAACAGAGATAGTGGACTCGATAATAGATCTTGTCCTCAGAATACCATTTCTGATGGCTAGATCATTTCTACAGTTGAAGTATTCAACATAACTCTTTTACGTATTGCTCAGATAACAGAGACCAGCTTCTACACCCGAAGACCTATTCTTCTGTACACTTAAATAGCACATAACATTTGTCATCATCAAAACCAGATTCTATCAACACTTTCTTTCTTTTTTCTCTTTCTTTCTCTCTTTTTTTGTGCATACCAATGCATCTGAACGTGCTATCAATGTCGAATTTCTCAAATTGTTGGGTTTTTATGTAGTTTACAAGACCGTATCGATACGGTTTGTATTTTATGAAATGTTGGGTTTGTAAGGAGTAGTTCGAAGCGATATCTATTAGTGTGTGCACATATGTCCCAAGACACTTTGTAATGTATGTGAATAATTATTAATAAAAGTAAGTATTTATGGTATAAATGTCCACTTTAGTGTCGTTAAAAATAATCTTTGACGTCAAGTCGATATATGATTCATCGCCCGCTTGGATCAGAGAGTTGACATTCTGACCACTTGGTTGATGTATTAGTGATTTTAAACACACAGCCGTAGATGAAGATGTCGGTGAAATGAAGAGATTGAATTACATATTAATCGGTTTATTATGGTTTTGGTTCATAACCAATATTCTATTACGTTGGGTGACTGAAAACTGTTGCTAGATGATTAACTTAATCTGTGTATGGATGGTCTCGTATATAGAACCTAAAGGGGTCCTACGCAAAAGCATGTCGACACGGGCATTGATTGTTAATTCTAATGTATATTAGATTAAAAGATATAAATTTTCATAATCACAATTTGTTTGACTACAAGTTTATTCTGAAGTATCAAAAGCACAAAATTCGAGTGTTGGATTTAAGTTGGTAGAATGTGTCTAATTTATGAGCAAAGTTTATAATAATATAATATAATTATTTAATATCTATTATTTTTTACAATGGGATTAGTCATCCCAACTACATATCGTAGGCTTGCTATGTGTTCAAAATTGATTTAATTTTAATAAATTAACGTTGAGGCGTACCTAATGTGTAATAAAACCTATTATTATAGATATCCTATTGTAGCTTTGCTACGTGCTCCTAATTGAATTAAATTTCAATTGTGAAATTGTAAATCGGTAACCCATAGCATAGGAAATCTTACCTTATAAAATTGAAGAGTCGGCTTGAACAGACAAAGTTGGTAGGGAAAAAAAAGGAGAGATTCTCAATTCAGATCCACACAAAAGCGAATTCAAGCTTTTGTCGAAAAGCAATTCTGCCGGAGAATATTACTTTAGTTTTTTCCATAGAAAGACTAAATCGAGAATTCGGAGGGTTACTACAAAATGAGTTCGGATGTCCGGATCGTGACGTGCATATGGATACTTTTAGATGAGTCACGTTTGTGACTCTCGAAGACGGTCACTTTCGTAATATTTGCATACGTTTACAAGTACCATTTATTTAACATATTTTATTCGATTTATACGTAATATAAAAATCCGGAACTACGTTTTGAATAGCTTTTCTGAAACGAAGTTACGCTTCTCCCGGTGAAAGCCGTAAGGTGGTTTAAGTTTTTATTTTGATATTCTTTCGAAAACAAATGTTTATTTTTTGTGCAAATGAAAAGTGAATCGAACAAAATTTATTAATGTTTTCATAAGTTAATAATGAAACTAGTTAACGAACCGAATGCTTTTGAGAATTATTAAATTTATGAACATTTAGAAACTATTCTAGTGAAGAACAGCCGATCCATAATACGTGGGATGATTAATTTTTCATGCTTTTGGGCTATAGTAATAGTTGATTGGTTTAAGTACCAGCAGCAAGCCCGAGAACGTGTGTTAGCTCAAATTACATATTCTTTTGCCTGTGAAATTAACATTCACATCCACGATAATAGATTCCGTCACTAATCGTGACAAATAAATGAAATAAAATTTGTGAACCAAGATTTTGTGTGTTCACTGTGTTATTTAAAAGCAGGTTTGAATGAGCCACGTGGGTTTGCGAATTGTTGGTAAAATCATTAAAAATGATTCGTTGAAATAAGAGAAGAATAGTCCCATCTATAGAAATGCTTGAAATCTTAGTTATTATTTTCAGTAAGCCTTACAAAATAGAAAACGTGGGTTCATGAAACATGTTTAATTATGGGCTGATTAAAAGATTTTAACTCAATTATTATTCAAAGTCCAAGTCAAGGCTAAGTTTGAAAATGTATAAGACAGTAAGCCCAACTTGAATATGACCAAGAAAAATAAAATAATACCATTAATAATATATATTAGTGAGACAATTAAATTAAATTCCCCTAAATATTATGTCAAGTTTTATCTGCTCTCCACAATGATAATGAAAATAGTCAACATACTTCGTGAGTCGGTACAACTCAATTGTGGGCTCGAGTTAGTACGGTCATAGTATTTCATAATTTATTAATGGATCGACTTAACTCATATTAATTGATTTGTTAGCTCAGCTAAGGTCAATTGATTTGATGGCCGAAGGGTTTACAAAAATAATAACCCAAATTAAGAATATCGAGGGTCAAATGGTTTTGTAATCGGCGAGTAGTGCCTACTTAATGAATATGGTGTATAGGTATAACTCAGTTGTGTGCATACTAAATGATTTGAGCATTCAGTCCCGCTAGGGAATATTATAACTAATTTACGGGCCTAATGGCCGAGCTATTAGGTTTGAATTAAATAATTGGAGTTATAAAAGTCCTTTATTACTATTCACAAATAGTGATCTATATTTTATTTTGATGTATATGTCGACTAACCTTTCACCGCGAAGTATTTTGGAGAAAGAAAATATCCTCCAAGGGCGGAACTAACTGGACTGGTATCGAAAGCTCAAGATTGTACTAAAACAAGACATGAAGTTTCATGTGCTAGATTTTGAGCCACCAGTTGTGCCCGTTGCAAACACTTTTGAAGCAGATCGGATCATTTATGATCATTATGTGAAAGATGTTATTGACGTGTAATGTCTCATGCTATCTGCAATGTCTCCAGAATTACAGAAACAACATGAGAATATGAGCGATAGAGATCGATGTTCATTTGCGAGAGCTCTTCCGAAAAAGTACCTTGACTGAGATATTTGAAAAAAAAAAAATCTCTCGAGTATTTTTCGAGATGAAGTTGCAGGAAGGGAACCCTGTTGGGCCTCATGTACTCAAGATGACAGAGTATATTGAGAAACTTGCAAGCTTGGGTTCCAAGATGGACACTAATTTGGCTGTTGATGCCATTATGTGTTCCCTGCCTCCATCATTTGCTCCGTTCATGATGAACTTCAATATGAACAATATGGAGAAGAGTCTTGTCGATCTGTTAACCATGCTCAAGACTGTAGAGAAAGACATGAAACATAAGACTGTTTCAAGTGCAATGTTGGTTAGAAATACCAACAAGAGAATGAGCACGGGGAAGTTCAACCCCAAGGTCAAGAAGCCAAAGGTGTCTGCACACCCAAGCCGAAAGCTCAAATTGAAAAAGGGTCAACAGATTCCCCAATCTTATGAGAAGGAAGCTATATGCTTTCACTGTGGCAAGAAAGGTCACTAGAAGAAGTGGCGCAGGTGCTTCAAGGTATTTTTATGATTGAATGCAATTTTTCTGTTTCTCCCCATGGGTCCTAGATTCAGGATGTAGTTCTCATATATGTGCAGACCTACAAGGACTAAGTGAATGCAGATGATTGTCCAAGGGTGAGATGGACCTACGAGTGGCTAATGGATCAAGGATAGCTGTATTAGCAGTAGGGACTTATAAAATAAGTTTGCCCAGTGGACTTATTTTGAAATTATAAAACTGTTGTTATGTTCCAAGTTTTTTGAAGAAAATCATCTCGGTATCAATTTTAGACACCAAGGGTTTTGTTTTTGAATTTAATAATAAGATGTGTTCTTTTTGTCTGGATGATGTTTTGTATGGAAGTGGATCTTTAAACTATGGTTTGTATGTTTTAAACTTACATGAGGCAGTACATTGCATCGAGAATAAGAATTAGAAATTGTGTGACTCAAACCCAACTTATCTTTGGCATTGTAAACTTGGTCATATATAAACGAGAAGCGCATTGTTAAATTACTCAATGATGGGTATTTAGATTCATTTGAATTAGAATCCATAGATACATGTGAAGCTAGTTTACAAGGTAAGATGACCAAGAAGCCTTATTTCATGATTGGTGAAAGATCAACTGAACAGCTAGAACTCATACACAGTGATGTATGTGTATTGTTAGTTCATGACAGAGGAGCTTATATCTACTTCGTGACTTTTACCAATGATTTTAGTAGATATGGATATATCTATTTATTGTGGCAAAAATCAGAAACTCTTGAAAAGTTTAAGGAGCTTATGAATGAATTAGAAACCTAACTTGACAAGAAGATTAAGATAATTCAAAGTGATCGATGGGGTCAATATCTTAGTCAAGAATTCATTGATTACCTCAAGGAGTATGATATAATTTCACAAATCACACCTCCTCAAACGTCAAAGTGGAATGGTGTTTTAGAAAGGAGAAATCAAGTATATGGTTAGGTCAATTATGAGTCATGCAAGTCTTTAATTATCATTTTGTGAATAGTTATCAATAAAGGCAAGTATTTACTGTATATTAAATATTTCTAAGCTCGTAATTAATTTATAGTAAAGTCCCATATATTGATTATTTGTTAATCTAAAATTGTCCTTGATCGGATAGATGTTTAGAGGGGACATGAACATCTAGATCAACGCCGAGTATAACTTAGGTCGAGTTAGACCGATGGATGGATGTCCAAGTTATGCTTGGGAGTGTCCTAGTTTAGGGGTATACTTGACACGACCCGTTTATAGAGAATACCATTCTGTTGCAGCGTGTGAGGATAAGTCAAATGTCTTCTTATTTAATTCTCCTTCAGGTATTCCGCAAAGTTCCTAGATGTATATTCTCCCCCATTGTCGATGTGCAGTTACCTTACCATCTTTTGCAAGTCTCTTTTCATCTTTTTCTTGAATTCTCTAAACTTTTGTATGACCTGTGACTTCTCCTTCATGAAGTCTACCCAAACATTCCTTGAGTAGTCGTCAATAAAGGTCACCATGTATCTATAGTCGCCTATTGATGGGTGATTCACCAGTCCAAACACATTTGAGTGAATCAACTACAATGGTTCTTCAGCCTTATACTTGGAGTCTTCGTACGGTAACTAGTGTGCTTTCCCATACTGGCAACTTGCGCAGATGTTGTCGACATTCACCTCTAGTTGCGGAAAGCCCTTCAACATTCGTTGCTCATCATGATCTTCAATTTCTGATAGCGACATGTCCAAGTTTCTCGTGCTATAAATCCGCTGTCTCGTTCTTCCTCACTTTATCTACGTATACAGATTCTGCAGACATGATATAGATAGAGTTGATCTTCCGCATTTCCATGAACGATGTTCCAGAAAACTTCAACCCGCGATAGACCTCCACATCTTCGGGCCCGAACAACATGAAGTTACCGAGGGCTGTCAGTTGGGCTATTGACAGAATATTCTTTTTTATTCTTGGGACATGGTAGACTCCCTGCAATTGCACCTTGTTGGAGCTATCGTTGGTGGCTATAATAGTCTTTCCGATCCGGGCAATAGGCAATATGGAGTTGATGGCGGTGACGACGACTCGTTGTCCTTTATATTCCGACAATTCTTGCAGCTTCTCTTATTCACAAGTCATATGATGGGAGCATCCTGAGTCAAATATCCAGTTCTCTGTGTAGTCCACTGTTTTATCGTGAACTACTGCAAAAGTCTAGTTTTCCAATGGTTGCCCTTCTTCCAGCACGGCAAGGAATGCTTCAATGTTCCATTCTTCTTCAAATTTGTCCTCGTCTTGGTGGCTTGACATGACAACATTTCCTTCCACGTTCTTCTTCGACCAACAGTCTCGAGCGTTAAGCCCCTTCTTTCCACAGTTAAAACACTCCATCTTTTCGATAGGTTGATTTGCCTACTATATTCTCCTGTTGTAGTCTATTTGGTTGTTGCTCATGTCGCCCATTTCTACCACCTTGTGGGAAGGTTACGCTCGCCATTTCTTTTGCTAGCATCTTTTGATTAGTTAACAGATTTTTAAATCTTCTAAGGACAGTGGTGGGGGCCACTCTTGCACCGGCACAATAAAGCCTTTATACTCGGGCTTCAACCCATGAATAATTATCCTCCCCATTCTATCATTACTAATCATGGATCCCGGGTCTGCCTCCGAAATCTCCTCGCATATTGACTTTACCTTCATGAAGAACTGATTAATTCCTAAGTCTCCTTGCCCAATCGTCAATAAATCATTATCTAGCAATTGGGCCTCATATCATTTTTCTTCGAAAATCTTGTTGCTAATATATCCCAGGCATCCTTCGACATAGTGGCGTACCTTATATGCTCAAGCATCTCATCCTCTATGGCGAACATGGCCTTCCTTGCCTTAATACACCATTTCTGCAGTGTGACAGCATACTCCTCCGATGGTGTCGTCTCACTTCCGCCAATAATCTCTCAGAGATCTTGGCCTTGGAGATAGGACTACATGCACGTCTTCCATGTGCTATAGTTCTGGTTGTTTAATTTCTTTAGCACGCCGACAGTATCAAGTTCCGCCATACCTAACTTATCTTCTGAAAGCGTAGCCTGATCCCTGACCTATGCCCGACGCAATCTCTAATTGCAACTTGGCAAAACTTCAACGATATTTCGGCAAAACCTCCGCTTGGCTTCGACAACTCAACCCCGACCACCTGACTATGATGTCAAAAGTCGAATTTGACTTAGCTCATAGTATTGTATTCTATCTGAGCTCAACACCACGTACACCAATTGACCACCAGAAGAGGATTTGAAAGACGGAGAGCAAAACACTTTAGGGAAGAGAGACTCATATTCTACTCTTTGTAATGCTCAAATGAACAAGGGACACCCGTAATTGACCTAGTAACCTCTTTTTTGTCTTTTAATTTTTTTTCTCGACATCTGGCTCTGATACCATTATTGCACAGCAGTCAACGTCAACTGTCCTAAAAGATTAAACTTGTAAATGAAAACGTGACATACTATATATATTTTTTCATTTTCGACGGATATTGGGATTTATCCACGTTACCTATGACAAAGCCATTCATTTTTAAAAAATATCTCCTACCCGATTTTTCGGAGGATTCCCCAAAACCTTAGATGATTCTAGATAGCGTTAACTTTTAATAGGGTATGAAGTGTCTAAGCTCATTAACACCCGTAGAACGAATACCAGTATTTGATATTGCATCCGGTCCAATATCAAACTAATTGACCCAACAGTTTGAACGAATTTTATTTTGAAATATGACACGACATCAACAACAACTCCGAATTCAGGATTAATTACAGAGGTAGGATTCATCCTCCACATCATCAAAACAATAAGGCAAAAAAGAGAAAGCACGATATTGTCGCGATCACGACCGACTTTTCCAATAAAAAGTACGATAAACAAGATTGAAGTGAGGCATAAAATTTTGAAATCCCACCCAAGCTCGTGTTCCCGACACGTAAAATCCTTATTATAATAAGGTGGGTCGGCAATCACCAACACCTAAGCTCCAACCGCCCCCCATAACCCCTTAAAAAAAGAAGAAAAGCCTTCCATCTCGACGATAAGAACTATAAAAATTCGAATCGTCGGCCATACTTTATTATTTTTTTGATAGCATCATCTTTTGGTCCCACCACTGTATTATTATACTATCATGCTACACAACTAAAATACCAACCCTCTTCCTTTGACCCCTTTATATAAATTACTATCCCATTCATGTCATCTTCCCCACAAATTCAAGTACGTAATCTTAAGGGGAAGATTAATTTCATCCGAATTAGACTGACTTATGGAGGACAAGGAGGAGGATGTTAGACTGGGCGCCAACAAGTTCCCTGAGAGGCAGCCGATCGGGACGGCAGCCCAGTGCCAGGACTCCAAGGACTACTCGGATCCACCTGACGCGCCCCTGTTCGAGCCAGGGGAGTTATCGTCCTGGTCGTTCTATAGGGCAGGGATCGCCGAGTTTATAGCCACCTTCCTGTTCCTATACATCACTCTGTTGACAGTCATGGGGGTCGTCAAGTCAAGCACCAAGTGCACCACCGTCGGGATACAGGGGATTGCCTGGGCCTTTGGTGGAATGATCTTTGCCCTTGTGTATTGCACTGCCGGGATCTCCGGTAAGTGACGTTTCTTTATTCTGAAGAAAATGATGGAGCGTGTCCTAATGGCAGCCTTAGATGACATTTTGGTGACTCGGGGGGCGATTTTGTTTGGTCGCAGGTGGCCACATCAACCCCGCGGTGACGTTCGGGTTGTTCCTGGGGAGGAAGCTGTCGTTGACGAGAGCACTGTTCTACATGATCATGCAGTGCTTGGGTGCGATATGCGGTGCAGGGGTCGTGAAAGGCTTCCAGAAGACCCAGTACGAGAGCCTGGGCGGCGGGGCAAACTTTGTAAACCCGGGCTACACCAAGGGAGACGGCCTCGGCGCCGAGATCATGGGCACCTTTGTGCTTGTCTACACCGTCTTCTCCGCCACCGACGCCAAACGAAACGCCAGAGACTCCCACGTACCGGTAAGTTACATCCGAACCAGAATGCATATTCCATCTTTTCCCAGCAAGGAAGGTTTCGCCGCGGTCGTTGCGTGACGTCCAGTTGCTTTCAATTTATTTCAAAGATATTGGCTCCGCTGCCAATCGGGTTCGCGGTGTTCCTGGTGCACCTGGCTACAATCCCAATCACCGGAACAGGGATCAACCCAGCGAGGAGCCTGGGGGCGGCTATTGTCTTCAACAAACACCGCGGCTGGGAAGACCATGTAATCCACCGTAAACCCTACCCAATACACTGATTACATGAAAAAGGAACATATAAACGAAATCTCAGAGTGATGATAATCACCGATGTTTCTGGATGGCAGTGGATCTTCTGGGTCGGACCATTCGCGGGAGCAGCACTCGCAGCCTTGTACCATCAAGTGGTGATCAGAGCAATCCCATTCAAGTCCAGATAAATTTTTGAAAGATGTGGCAAGAACGAAGGTTTGGGTCTGCTTTGTTGTGACTTCAGCCGTGATCTAGTCAAACAAAAAAGCTTCTGCTCTGCTTACCTCGTTTACTTTGTATGTAACAAAAAGTGTGAGAAGAAAATCATGGTGAACAAGTCGATGATGGTGTTATGCGAGAATATAAGCTTTATGTTATAACACCTACTTTGACTTGTAATAAATGAAATGACAGGTGATCTTACAGCTAACATGTCCCCCATTGTGGCTGGGCCAAACTATCAAGAACAAATGGAATTGGAAGTTTTTATTTATTTATTTATTTTACTCTCTTTGGTCTTGATCATGGATTCGTATGACTCGGACAACAAAAACAAAGACATCCCATGTTAGTACGTGGTGATTCCCGATTAACAAATAAAAAACTAAAATCATATAAAATATATAGTTTCATGTGGATTAAATTAGGGATGTGTTGTTAATGGGGCAGTTCTTCTCACCTTATAACCTAGAACGTAATTTATGTGTGTCGGTTCCGAATTTTATGAACCTATAAAATCAACACAAAACCAAAAATAAAATCAACACAAAACCAAAAATAAAACCAACACAAAAATAGTATTGGTATCAGAGCCATTTCCTTTCTTTTTTCGAGGGGAGTGAGAGATCTAGGCTAGGAACCCCACCTGGAGAAGCACCTTGCCCACACCACCATGGATAACACTTCTCATACTAGCTCTACCGTGATGAATGCTCCCATCACACTAGAATCAGGCCTTAGTATAAGAACCTCTACTTCTGACAAGCTTGGTGGGTTATATGAGATAACCCATAAGGAAGAATGGGAAGAGACAAAGCTTCCTCTCCTCAACCCATATGCTGCTTTCACCAAGCCCTCTTTGAATCCCATAAGAAGTATCCGGACACTGATTAGACATCCTTCGTCAAAGGTACTCGAGTATGTCCAAGCCAGCAAATTCAGCCAACACCCTATTTGGGCTACTCACAAGGAACAATTCGTATCCCTACAACTGCCTGCTGAATTTCCCAGACAATGGATAGACAGGGGATATACTCATCTCCACTTTGGAGCCATTAGACTTGCACTAACCTATCATGGCAGGAAAGGTCTTCCAGTCACAGCAAGAATGGCCCTCTTAGATGTCAGATACAGAGAGTACCAACATGCTTGTATCGGCACCGTGGAAACAACACTAAATGCTGGGACAGTATTTGTTACACTTTATCCCAACTTCTGTATGTCTCTACAGGATTCCAACATACTAGATGCCTTACAAGTACAGGTCCAGATTGCAGGACCAGAACAGGATGAAAACTCCATTGAGGCAACCATGCACTACCAGATGGCTTACAGAGTGCAGAACCATGCACTAGACCTCAACGTTGCTGACAATAATGGTGATGCTTTACTCATCCGAAGTGATTACCATAACTCACAAGCTCCTACATGCCTATATGTCCCCAGACAAATCAGCAGGAGCGATCTTCTTCGGCTTCTGCCAGAAAGATGGATCACCAACTATGAAAGGACTCAGCAGAAGGTCAAGCCCATCCAGTCCTCAGAAACAAGGTTCATAAGGGAAAAGGATGGCACTGTTGTCATCAAGTTTGATCGAACACATGAAAAGGATGCCCCAACTCCTTCGATCTTCCCGACTATGTTCATGATGCAAACTCCTCCTCGGCAAAAGAAACCGAGTCCCCTTAACCGTATCATCCATTCTTTTGATGAACAGGGACAAGAAACTTATCACTTCAGAGACCCAGCAACTGACCATTGCTACTGGGATGTTTGTTCCTCAGACATTTGCGGATGCAAAGATGAGCATCTCTCAAGTGATGACGAAGATACCAGGAGAAAAAAGAAGTCACAAAGAAAACCTGTTGACTTTGACTCTGACAGTGATGATGATCAGGATCAAAAGCCCTTCAAAGATGATGAGACAGATGCCGCTCCCCAAATCAAAACAGATTATGGAGCATGGCAGTTCCTGATTGACCAGGCCCCTCGGTTACGGCCTAAAAAGAAGCCCTCAAAGGTATTACCCTGCTACCGAAATATTCTTAAGTGGCAGAAGAAGAATCCTTCTTCGCAGGTAATCCTAGGGGAAGTAACATCCACCAGTTGTGCTCAAGAGGCTGCAAAGCCAATACCCACTTGCAATCCATCAGAGATCATGATGATGAGAAGACCTGGAGAGTTGAACTTCCCAACTCAAAATGAGCAAACCATTGACGGTATTAAGTATTGTTCCAAAATTCCTATTCCGACAGGTGTTGATGCACAGGGTAATCCCCTGAGAAATAGTACTGCAGAACATGTCCTCAATTGGCAAAGCCAAAATGCCTTAGCGCAAAATGCAGGACTCAACACTATCTGCAGAAAAATAGACACTGTCCAAGAACTTTTGACAGGAACAGAAGCCAGGCTCAGTGCAAAGATAGACGCTCATCAAGATAAAAACCAGGCGATGCTCCAATCCCTTCATAAGAGGTTAGAGAACTTTGAAAAGGGAAAATACCCTTCTTATTTCAGGTCTGACCCAGATGATGAGATCGCCAAGCTTAAAAGGCAGATCAAGATTATAGAAGACAAGCAGGTGGATCTAAACAAACAATCAGACCCTGCCAGTCTACTAAGCTTTGGACGACCACAAGTTATCCCACAAAGCTATGGTTTAAGTTTGAATCCCATCTCAAAGCCTTTTGATATTTTGGATTTTGGTAACAGGACTTCTTCATTTATGCAAGTATCCTCTAATGCTCCTCCTCTGTATGGACAAGTTGGAAAGAAAGATCCTGCAGAATTCAGAGAAGTTATTAGAGAACAGCAGAAGTCATCCAGAAGAAGGAATGAGATTAGAGAAGGCAAGAGAAAGGCAGAAAGCTCCAAACCTGCAGAAAGACACCAAACACCCAGTCCAGAGACGCAGTCTAGTCCTAGCCCTCAGACGCAACAGTTAATGATCAGAGGACATCAGGACTCTCTTGATTGCCCAACAAGGAAATGGGTAACATCGACTACTCTTCAGTCCTCACCCAGTCTTTCTGAAAATACTTCTGACGGTTATTATGATAACCACGACCCTATTGGAAGCTATTTCTCCCAGTCTCCACCATTTATGCCTTCCCAGATTCTCATGGCAAATAGGTATGTAGAATCCCACACTTCTGGGAGCTCATCAGAAGAAACCACCTCCTCATCCGAGGAAAGCACCTCTACGGGAGAATCAGAACAGGTATCTGATGCTACTTCAGAAACCTCATCCTTAGTATTGACTCCTGTATTCATGGCAGACAGAGAGGAGACAGAAACCAGTACCTATAGACAGGAGGAAGTACAGTCAAATGAATCAATGGAGGAAACTCCTCCTAGGAGAACAGAGGGAAATACCAAGTTTACCTTTGATGACATACCACGACACCAATGGCCTCAGCGCATACAAGATTTTCTTGCGTGGTGTATTCACAAAAGGGTAACTGTATATAACACCTCTGATATCCTTACAGACTTGACCTCCAATTTTCATGGCACCTTGCAGACATGGTGGAATCTGTTCTCATAACAAGATCAAATCCAGATGGTAAATATGACTTTACCAGACTTCATGAACAACCTCCACCTTCATCTAATTGGCAACCCAAATGACCTCCTAGAAGAGAAAAGGACAGAATTCTTCCAGCGAAGATGCTGCTCGTACAAGGTACAAGATTTGGATAAACATTTCCAAAGAATGCTGCATCTATTCTTGCATTTAGGTGGAGACAATACATACAAACCTGTATTTCTATCCTCGATAGAACCACCTATATCTGCTATGGTTGAGAAAAGTCTTATCAGCAAGAATGTTAGGATTGCTCAACTAACTGTCGGGCAGATTCAGCAAGAAATCATCTCTGGGGTCAATGAACTGTGCCAGAGGAAAGAAATCATTCAAGGATTTCTGAATCAAGACAAACGTCTAGACCAAGTCTGCCGAGCCAAGAAAAACAGGTACAAAATTAAGTGTACCACCAAAGACTTGTGCTCTTGTGCTCCAGGACCCAAGCCCCACAAGACAAAACATGAAAAGAAGGATTTCTCCAAAGGAAAAAAGTTCCATAGAAAATCACGCAGGTTTCCAAAGAAGTGGAAAAGATTTCTCAGGTTCAAGAAGAAGGTTGGACCACAAAGGAAGTCCACCAGATGCTTCATTTGTAATAAGCCTGACCACTTTGCAAAAAACTGCCCCAGAAGGGGAAAAGGCTTAATGGCGCAAATTGAAGAATGCACCCAGACATCCCTGAGGGATGATGATCTTGAATCTCTTTTCTCCTTAGAAGAATTCCCAACTAAAAAGACAGTTTTTTGTCTTGAAGGAGAATTTTCAGATACTGAAGAGGGAATATACACCATCAGAGTACATCCAGAAGGACAGGACTTCCCTATCATTCCTATAAGGCAAGTACCTTCTGAGGAATCCAATAATGGTACCATCATTGTTACAGGGGACTCTGATGAGGAAGAACCTCATAAAGAAGGTTCACTCCAACAACTCCCACTCATTGCTGCTTCTCAAATGGCACCACATATAAAGGTCCAGGTATATTTTTCCAAATACCATAGACCAGTTACTGCCATTGCTTTCATAGACACTGGAGCAGCAGAAAGCATGATTAATCCGATTCTCGTGCCACAAGAATTCCTGGTACCATATACGAAGAAATTTGTGGCCGCATCAAGTGACGTATTCCAGACCACTCATAGGACTAAGGATTTAAAGATAAAGCTTTTTCACAATTGCATTATCAAATCCTCCTTATATGTCACAGATCTTCCAGGAAGAGACATAGTACTTGGATGGAACATTCTGCACAAATTACCAGAGCTGAGGATTTTGTCTACAGGTCTCAAATATCATGGAAATTTCAAGCCATACACATCACTAACCCGGATGTTTTCTATTGAGCCTGCAGAAAGAATGAAACAATTGTTCAGCTCATCCTTTGCAGAAAGTCATGACGAGTTTCTACAGAAATGCCCTCATCCATTATGGAAGAATTCCAAGTTCTTTGTTCGGCTACCATTCAAACAGAATGAAGACATTAATCCCACAAAGGCTAGTCATTCAGGTATGAATCCTGATGATACTAAAGCTGCTAAGAAAGAATGTGCTTCTCTATTGCAGCAGGGATTAATAGAGCCAACAGACTCACAATGGGCATGTGAAGCGTTCTATGTGAACAAGCGTTCCGAACAGATCAGGGGGAAACGGAGGTTAGTTATAAATTACCAACCTCTAAATCAGTTCCTACAGGATGATAAGTTTCCTGTGCCAAGACGAACGGTATTGTTCTCTTCACTTGCCAAAGCAAAAATATTTTCAAAGTTTGACCTTAAAAGTGGCTTTTGGCAACTTGGCATACACCCTGATGATAAATGGAAAACGGGATTTTGCATCCCAGATGGACATTACCAATGGACAGTTTTGCCCTTTGGACTAAAAACTGCCCCATCACTTTTTCAGAAAGCTATGATAAAGATCTTTGAGCCGATCTTGGACTCTGCACTTGTCTATATTGATGACATCCTGCTATTCAGCCCAGACAGGCCTTCACATGAGAAACTGTTAGAACAATTTGCAGGCCTTGTACAGGAACATGGCATAATGCTCTCAGAGAAAAAGATGAGACTCTTTGAACATTCAGTGGAATTCTTGGGAATGAGCCTATCGAACGGACAATATCACCCTGGACCTCATATAGCCCAAGAATTATTAAAATTCCCAGACACAAATCTTACAAAGAAACAAGTCCAACAGTTTTTGGGAATTGTTAATTACCTGAGAGATTTTGTTCCTAACATCAGCAGGTACACCAGTCCATTAGAGGCCCAACTCAAGAAGGATTCATCACACTGGGGACCAGCCCAAACCGAAGCAGTTAAGTATCTAAAGACCCATTTACAGATGCTTCCCCCTTTGCAGATCCCTTCAGATGGAGTCCGCATCCTCCAAACAGATGCGAGTGATCAATTTTGGGCCGCCATCCTCTTAGAGGAAAAGAATGGTAAACGGCAGGTATGTGCCTATAAGTCTGGGAGATTTAATACAGCTGAGCAACACTATCACTCAACAATGAAGGAAATTCTAGCAGTCAAGTATGGCATCAAAAAATTTGAGTTCCATCTCATTGGCCATCATTTTATTGTTGAAAGTGACATGTCTTCTTTCCCATCTATGATTAAGTTCACACAGAAGAAGATACCGAATGCACAGCTACTCAGACTCTCAGAATGGTTTTCCCAGTACACCTTCACTGCCAAACATATCAAAGGAAGGACCAATGTGGTTGCCGACTTTCTTTCCCGGCCCTTTGATATATCTAATCCTTCACTACATGAAGTTCCAAGCTTGCAGGCCATGATACGCACATATGTGCCTAAACCTTTGGATATGAGGAGGATTCTTCCTCCAGAGATTATCCACTATGATAACAAAGAACACGTGGAAGAAGTCCTTGCCAATGCTGGCTTCATGGTAAAAAGATACCTGGAAAGGATTTTTAGCAAATACGGACGAATGATGTTCCCAGAACAAGGACTACATCCCTGCTACCCTTTCCTCAGAGTCATATCTATTGAGCCAATGAGTATCTTTCCTGAAGAACTAAAATGGCTCTTATGGTATCTCCTGCATAAGTACATAATGGCTCTTGAATTCCCCACCGAAGAACTACTCACTTATCTGGGACAATTGGGAGACCTCTATACTTTCACACCACACAGAAGGCCTCACTCTCACTTAGCTGAAGTACTATCGTGGTTTGCCCCACTAATACAGTGGAAGATGTGGATTGAAGCTCACCAAGACAAATACTTCAAGTTCGGCGATATAACCCCATATTCAGTTTATCTTTTTCGCAGGTACTGGTATTTCGACTCAAGGCTACAAGCGATGGCATCCATCAACACAGTAGACGAATTCGCCAGTCTCCCCTTTTCTCTAGTTCATGAAGCTCCACTCCATTCAGACAGAGAAATGGCCATCACCGACAATGAATTTCTGAAGATCAGACTCTGTAAAGAAAACGGGGTTCCATACTTAGACCCAGATGTCGTACTCCAACATCAGATCCAGTTCACAGACCCAAACCATGTCCACATGCTTCAATGTGCGCTCCACCAGCAAGAGCATCAAGACGACGGAATATATTGGGAAGATATTGCACAAGACTTCCTAAACAAGGTGGACCTTGGCCCAAGTTCATCAGGCCCATCCGGCCCAAATCCAGAATCCTCATCAGCGGGTCCCTCATCCACTCAAAAAAGATGTTCAGAACACTTCCCCGACAATCGAGGAAAGCGACCAAGAGAGTAGCCGCCCACGAGGAATAAAGAAGATGCCTTAGCGATAAGGCCGGCACAAGCAGCCAATTAACTTTCCAAAGGCTGCAAGATTCCTCCGCAAATTTCGCTCCACTAATTTAGCTTTACAGCTTTTCGCATAGTGAAATCTTTGTAATATAAATAGACACTCCCACCAGAGGAGCAAGGCAGAGCAATTTACATTGAGAGCTAATACACAAGTAGTTTTCCCATATCCATGGCCGGCTAAGCTTCTCCTAAGGTGTTATCCAGTAGTGGTGGTTCCCTAGATCGACGATCTCTCAAGAAACCCCCTCACCTTCGATAAACCCAAAAACATCTGCAAAACCCAGAAAACCCAAAAACATTCAAAAACCAGAAAACCCAAACTCATGACCATCTTGTCCAGCATCCATCGTATGCTTTATTTTGTGTTCATTTTATTACTCTTGTTTCCAGAGTTTTCCAGGTTCTGCTTTGTTTTAATCATTTACCCTCTATCACCTTTGTTGATATTTATATTTGGTTAAAGCTGGCAAATTTCTTGCCTTGCTGTTTTGCGTCTATGTTATCTAATTCAGTATAATGGTGTGACCTGTTTAAGGAAAGGACTCTTCCCCAGACAAACTCTAACCCTTGTTCTGAGTACTGTGATTTTGGTTGCTTAAAACCCTGATTGTGAAATGGATGTTTGCAGTACCCTGTTAACTCGGTAGAGTTCTCTCAGAACCGTAAAGCTATCGACTGCCATAAGGACCACTTGCCGTTATAGCCAGGAGGGCTGCCAGGCGCAGGTCGCGGCCACTGATAGTAGGTGTGATGAGACCTCCACTAGGAAGACAGCGTTTCCGCAAACCCCCCTTTCCCAACAGTAATGTCTTACGTAGCCACTTCCACAGCATTCGTCGACAATATGACGAGCCACTCTGGAAGAAGAAGAAAACTCTTAAACATTTTACCCGTACCATCACTGCATTAGATGAGTACATAGACTACAAGGCCCGAAACTGTGTACTTCACACAATTGAGGCCCAGTTTTCCTACTTCAACTGCATGGAACCAGGTGAGGAATGGATCTTCCACAACCCTTGGGATTTATGTGGCGGATGGATTTCCCTCCGCAACCATGTCCAGTATCGGCAGTATCTTGCTTGGTATATCAAGCAACATCTGTATTTATCTACTGCCTAGTTTTAATATTCCACCTTCTCTTGTCTTATCTAAAAGGACTCGGATATCCTTTTAGAAAAATTCTATTTTCCGCTGCTTTATTTCCGACCTTGAGCAACTCTCGCGTTGTTCTGTTCTGGTGGTCGAAGCTTCTGTCTTTGTACAACTCTTTCTTTCTTTATCTGATTAGATGTCAGCTTCAGCTTTGATGTCAGCTTCAGCTTTCAGTATCTATCTTTCCATTCTTGAGCTATTTGTGACATTTGTTGAGCTATTTGTGACAGTCGTACTATTGAACATACATCCGTCTGTGTATCGTATAGATTGGACAAGACCGGAATTCCGCTGGCCGAATGACGACGCTTCGGCGAAAGGCATCCGGCACAGACGAGTCGGATCAACATTTGGGCCCACACGAATTGGGCCTACAGTCGGAATGCGCTACCGAAGCCCAATTATATCAACCCCAATAAATATCGCAACACCCGCTTCAAAGAAAACTCTGTTCTGCCCTTATCTGATCCCGCAGGAGAAACCCTAGCGCTCATCGCCGACCCCAACACTTACCTTCTCTTCCCCTTCTCTGTCGGCGCTTTTCCTCCGATCATGGCGACCGCCGATTCCACGGTGCTTCATCTCTCGTCTCAGACCACCGGATTGACCGCGAGAGTTCATCCCCTAGTGATCTTCAACGTCTGCGATAGCTACGTCCGGCGGCCTGACCAGGCCGTTCGTGTTATTGGCACTCTCCTCGGATCGGTCCTTGCCGATGGCACTGTGGAGATCAGGAACTGCTATGCCGTCCCTCACAACGAGTCTTCCGGCCAGGTTTGGGATTTGCTTAGTTTATTTTTTCTTCAATTGTTGGATGCTTATCGAGCAATTGGAATTCTCTTGTGGAATTTTGCTTAAATTGTGCGGATTTCCTTGTTGGTTGAACATTTGTTGATGTGCCATTACCATACGATTGCAGATTGCCCTTGATGTCGAGTACCATCACAATATGTTATTGTCCCACCAGAAGGTGAATCCCAAAGAAGTCATTGTTGGATGGTAACTTTCACATCCATGCCTTGTATTGTATCCGCGGTTTCTAATTGTTTTTGGAGTACTAGTATATCTTTGATGTTGTGTTGAAGCTAGTTGAATATACAGGAGATCTTTCTCAAGGTCTATTCTGTAAGAGCCGGGGAGACAGTTCTACTTTATCGGTGAAAATATCAAGCAATTGCTAATTAAGTGTTTTGATGGATTCAGTCCTCTTTAAGTTTCAAATACTGGTTTTAATGTAGCTTTTAGGGGTGATGTAGAAGTTCCTGTGTCTTTCCTTGCTTTGTCAGTGAAGTGCCAAATATCACATTTACTGTGGATCATTCTTGTAAGGATATACCAAATGGGGCTGGACTGCAGGTACTCTACTGGTTTTGGTGTCACCGGTGGCAGTGTACTGTTTCACGAGTTCTATTCAAGAGAAGTTTCAAATCCTGTTCATTTGACGGTGGACACTGGATTCAGCAGTGGACAGGCTTCCATCAAAGCTTATGTTGCCATCAATCTATCGCTTGGGGACAGGCAGCTTGCTGCCCAGTTTCAAGAGATTCCACTTGATCTACGAATGGTTGAGGCTGAGAGAGTTGGATGTATGTATCTGCCATACTGTTAAAAAGCGCCCCTCATTTTGATATTCATTTAGCATTCACTACTCACTTTACTGTGGCAGTTGATATCTTGAAGAAGCAGTCAGTAGATAAACTTCCAAGCGATTTGGAGGGTATGGAGGCTTCGATGGAGCGTTTGCTAGCTTTGATTGATGACGTTTATAAGTACGTCGACGATGTTGTGGTGAGTAAATGTCAATGAATGTGATAATAACTTCTCTTCGGGTAGTTCTGGTCCGAGCCCATCTTTTCGTCCCTTCAGGAAGGCCGTGTCCCAGCCGATAATAATGTTGGAAGATTCATAGCAGATGCTGTTGCTTCTATCCCAAAAATGACGCCATCAGCATTTGACAAGCTTGTGAATGACGGCATACAGGTGAGTTTTTGCGTTATTTGCACAGCTGAGAAGATGTTCATGCATGCTTCTGATAGTTGTAGTGGATATACAGAAAAGAGGCTGAACTTGAAACCAATGGTAGCGAAGAAAGATGAAAGTTTGTTGTGTGATGTCTCTGCGGGCTCGAGGGTGGAATGGTTACATAGCTTTATTGTCAAGGCTCTTATTCCATGATCTATATTATTAAGAAAAATTCCTACATGTGCTGTGTATGGTAATGTGATTTAGCTATGCCACCCGCATGACACTCTGGTTTGACCCAACTTTCTTCTGTTTGGTCTTTTGCTTTTAGGATCAATTGCTATTACTATACCTTTCAAGCATCACCAGAACCCAATTGAGTTTGGCAGAGAAATTGAACACGGCTGCCCAGATCCTGTGACTCTGAAGGCTTTACACTCCAGGGTGCTGTAGGTTTTCTGTCTTCTGCCGTTAACTTATTCTGGCTGGATTGGGGTCTATTTAGCCGTGATGACCATGTGAGGATATGCTTTTGTTTTTTCTTTTCAGAAATGTTTGTAAATTAGGTTGAAAACTTACAATCAAAAGGATCGAAATTTTCTCCAGTCCATCAAGGATGGAAATTGTGTGACATGTAGATGGGGCCTAGGCGTTGTTTTTACAATGTCAATTCTCATCGTAGGAAAGGGTTTGTCCTCACTTAGTCTTGAAGGGTGTCAATTAAAAAAGTAATGACGGCAAGATACAGGTACATCATCCCCACCCACCCCTACACTGGTGGCCATCCCACTACCCAATTTGGCCCCACTTCTCCCAAAGATTTAACCTAATCCTCAATCACGGCCTTATATATATAGCTCAGTTTTTTGGGTTTTTTTACTTAGTCTCATACTGCATGAACTCCTCGTCATTCTCAATCCTCAGCGGCAGGCTCAGGCTTCAGCACCACCTCCGGGTCCACACTCCCCCGCTCCTTCCATTCCCGGGAACTCCCATATCTTCCCGTTGAACTTGTTCGCCCTCCCGCTCCTTATCACCATTGGCCTCCCCCGCCCGAAGTCGTTGTCATGCATTGGGAACCTCGGGCAGCTTACCATGGTGATCACCCCTCCGTCCTTGTTCCCCAGTTGGAACAGGCTCGGCTCTTTTTCCCAGTCTTCCACTCCCTTGCTAACTGCATTCCCGTCGTGCGCCCTCACGTTCTTGTTCATCTGCTGCATGCACCATCTTAGGTCCCTCGATGTCACGTCCCCCGCGGATGCATGTCGGGATACTCTGTATCGCATTCCCAAAGTACAGTGTGTCTACTGCTTTTGGCTCCGTCCTGCGACGCCGGTTGATGGCCATACGGAATGAGGTGACCTTGGATGCTGGCAGCTTCCTCTCATGTGTCCCAGACTTCCACAGCAGCACACACGCCTGCAACTATGACACCTCGATTTTTTCTCCTTGAACCGCGGATTCCTCGGTGAATTGAGCCCCTTGCCATTCTTGTCATGGATTTTTCATCCATGTCCCAACATTTGAAGTCATTCATTTGTTTTCCCATGGCCCCGGCCGCAGTACCCGCATCAGTCGGCGTCATCGATGCCTTGATTAGCATGTTATTGGCCGTAGCTTTCAGTCACATAATTTCTCCCCGGCTGAAGCTGAAAGAAAAGGAAAAGGAGGACACTGGTTTTATAGGATGATGCAAAATGACCATCCCCATCATCTTCTTCTTCTTCTTTGGGACCTTTTCATTGCCGTGGATGGAATTACCGTATACTCAACTTTTTTTTTTTTTTTGTCGTGGAGTAATTTCTTAAAGCTCGACAAAAAAAAAATTCTTATACTACGAATTAATTGATGAAAAGTAAGTTCGGGAAAGATTCTAAGTTCACGTAAAGATAAACAACTACTTCGTAAAGACTTGCCCAATTTTTCTATGAAGTGCTTTTGCATTCTCTATTCATTGAAAAATTTATACGGTATGAAATTTTTGCTTGAAAATACGAAAAAGTCCCTCGTCGAAAACTTTGTAACTTTAAGTTATGCCCACACTTTTCGAATTAATTGCCGACACTTTACTAATTAATTATTAAAAACGTAAAGCAAAATTTTCATAGTCCTATTTTGTTGTTTAAGGAACATTTTTTTTTTGTCTTTTTGTGTAATACAAACAAAATGTCTAACTTTAAGTATTTAAAATTTGACACATATTTTCTGCTAAAAATTATTTCGTACAAGTGTAAAATTAAATCATTTTATGACTTCGTATTCGAAGACAAATATTTCATAGAATTACCAATATTTTCTTTGTCATTGTATAAATTTTTTGGTGTCGGCTATGTGCAAACATTTTGTACCAGAAAATAATTTTTTTTGGGATAACACGACTATTTTGTATGTTTTAGGGGAATAATTTTTTTCATACTTTTCGACATAAAATACGTAAACACGACTTTTTTGCTTATTTTTTACGAGACATATGTTGTTTTATACGTAGTTAGAAACAGAGAATTCGTTTCATACCTAATTTTTGTAAAATTTTCTTGTAAAGTTGAACAAAATTTTCATACAATACAAAATGTAAATCAACAATCAAGGCAATGATTCTCCAAATATTTTACCGAAAAATTTGAAAAGATTTTGTAAGATTCCGTATTATGTTTTTATTTATTTATTTTGACAATCCGAAATATTTATTGAAACAACAGTGGAGTAATATTTTACTTAAATGATTAGCAATCCGTTATGTTCACGATAGCCGAATTTCATTGAAATATGGCAATCCTACTTATATGGGTTTGCCAGAAGCCGATTAGAACCCGAATAATTTTTACCCAAGTAAAATCGAATCTACCGACAATCCGGTTTCGTGTACATACATTTGACCGGCAATCCTGCTAGTTCAGGGGTTGGTTTCGGCTAAGTGTCCAGACAGTCAATCCGATTACCGGATTGCTCGTAAATGGTACTTTAGCCAATCCCATTGCCAGTAAACTTCAACGGTAATTTCATAAAGGTTGGCAAAATTTTCGTACAATACGAATAAATCGATGTACATTATGTGTAGTATTTCTTTTTGTCTTGAACTTTTTTCTCGTTTGTCCAAATTGAACAAAATCACATGCATTAGATTCGTATCTTAAATACGGATCTAACGAGACCAACCAAGCATGATTTGGATACTTGTGCTAGGACTTTCGAAATTTTTAATGAAACATTGACGTTTTCGATCGTTTTGAGTAATTTGTGTACTTACACTGGTCTTGTCCCTTGCACACTAATTTGAACTTACAAAGAACTTGTCGTACTAGGTCACCATATCATTTAAGAGGTTAAGAGTTGATATTTAGAAAGTTACATGCTTTTATTAAGGGATTTAGTGGTTTTTTTTTTATCATTGTTTCATTCGGATACATGTGTCAGCTTTCACCGTTTAATTCATAACTTAACTGTGAAATTTGTCTTTTTAGTTTCAAAACTAGTGTAACGGAAAAAGAAAAATAGTTTTAGTACAAAGAAACAAAATGCATGATCTCCTCAGGCCGGTACAAAAAAAAATGTTAGACGAAAACAAGAATAACAAAAAAAAAATTAGGGTATTTGAAATTAGTTAAATGCGACAATCCAGTAAAAACATGATCGCCGGTAATAGATGGGTATTTTATTCATGTTAGCCCTCTGGCGGGAAGGAGGAGGAAGACGGGTTGTCAGGTGATACCAACGAATGAGAAGGAGGACGGGTTATCGGACAAAGCAACAAAGGAGGAGGAATGCTTGTAGGGCAATTGAGGATAAGAATGGGGGGTTTGTTTGTGTTGATACCGTGTGCAAAAGGCGGGTATTTGAAATTAGTTAAATCCGACAATCCTGCTAAATAAGAATCGCCGGTAATAGAAGGGTATTTTGTTCATGTCTAATCACTACAAAAAAAAATGTGAATGATTAAAAAAAAATGTTCGATGAAAATGTGAATGACAAAAAAGAAGTTAAGTCCAAGGGAATGCCACCCAAGACAATTAAAATGCCTCCTTCTTCTTGAGATGATGGAGATATATAAGCTGGATGGATGGAGGTGCGATTATTTTATTATTAGGATAAAATTGGGGAAGGGAGAAGGTGAAATAGGAAATGGAAAATGGCTTCCGATGAAGATCCAAAAACCCGGACTTGCAAAGAGGGGCGCTGGTAACGTCTACACAAATATGTCCAAACTGTTTGATGTTTTTAGGTCCTTGTTTTTGTTCACATACTTGGGGAGGTCATCGTTTCATTAAGGCACGGAGGAACAACAAATTGTAGATGTAGACATTTCTCACTTATTAGGATTTTATTGTTACAACAATAGAACGGTAAGGAAAACCAATTCTGGAAAACAATTAAATATAATTATGGAGTTGTGTTTAATATCTCTTCTCATTAAATCAAAATGGATAAAGCCCTAACAACATTATCTAGGGGTTAGCATTTATTCGAAATTTCAAAAATCAAAATATAAAATTTCAATACCTAAAATTTTTATATCCTTCGAATTTAGAATTCGGTATTTATGGAAATTGCCAAATTTTATTTTGGTACTTTGGTTTTTTAGGCCAAATTATCAATTATACCCTAAAGTTTGGCCGTTTTTGCCAATATACTCTAAACTTTTCAAAATATCATCACACATCCTAACGTTTGACCGTTATATCAATTTTAACCACTGTTAACCGAATCAGCTGACGGAAGTCTATGTGGCGCCCACTTGACACGTTATTCCGTCGGACCACCGTTAAACTGCCGAATGGGCATCACATGACGCCCTCCTTCCCGCTATCCATTTCACCTCCTCTTCTTCCTCCGTCAAACCCACTTCCGTTTTCCTCCCATTCCCCTCCTCCTCAAAGCCCCTCCACGTATCATCCGCCGCCGCCGCCGCCGCCGCCGCCGCTCTCCGTCCTTCTGACAACGGGGGAGAACGGGTTCCGCAACACCGGGTTAGGAGTTCGGGCCCGGATAAGATGAAAGAAGTGGTCAAGATCCTCAGTTCCCATTCAAGGTACTAATGGAGGAGTTAGTCGGTGTGAGCACATGCGTTCTTGGGGACATGGCTACCCGTCCTAACTTTGGCCTCAACGAGCTTGATTTCGTGTTTTCAACTCTTGTTGTGGGATCCATACTGAATTTTACCCTCATGTACCTCCTGGCCCCAACTGCAGGGGCTGCGTCCTCTAGTCTGCCAGCCATATTTGCTACATGTCATCAGAGTCACGTGTTTGAACCAGGTGCCTATTCAGTTCTAGTGAGATTTGGGACCTTTGTTTACAAAGGCACAGTTTTTGCCGCTGTTGGGTTTGCCGCCTGTATTGTCGGGACCGCAATCTCGAATGGGTTGATCAAAATGAGGAACAAGATGGATCCTAGTTTTGAGACCCTGAACAAGCCGCCTCTGACAATGCTGAATGGGGTGTCTTTGGCTATGCACATGGGATTCAGCAGCAATTTCCAATACCAGACACTAAATGGCATCGAGTTCTTGCTGGAGAAGTGGGTTCTGTCGTTGGCTTTCAACACTTCGGTGGTTGTCCTTAGGTGTGCGAACAATGTGCTTGGCGGGATGTCCTTTGTGATACTGGATAGGTTGACAGGATCTCAGAGCATCGCAGAACAAGCTAAACCAGAGGTGGTGATGGATACTCTGGCTCCTGAGAAAGAGAAGTTGATAATTAACAGAGCTGAGGATGAGCAAGGCGATGAGACCTCGAGCAAGTGATTTTGCCGTTATTGTAATTGCGGATATTATCCTTCCAAAATACGGTAGTTCAGCCTTTACTTTGGCAACTGAGCTATTACTTATCGTTTTGTATCATGGCATCCCATGTTTAGTTTTTTCATTGGAGGATTTAAGGTTTGTTGTAATAAACTTCCTGAGAATGAGTTTTTTAACTGCTGCTGCAATTTGAGCTTAAGCTATCACCTGCTTTGCCGCCGAGTGCTTCTGTCTACATCATTTGTCTCGTGCTGAATTAGTCCTTTCCAGCCATTGCCTCCATGGCAATGTTAACGGGTATAACAACAACATAGAGACAATGACTTCAATGGTGCCTATTTTTGACTGGATTCAACAGAATGGCTGATTTGTCTAACAAAAGGCACGAAAAACATATAAAGGAAGGAAGACAAGGTTGATCCGGCAATGTTTTTTGTTCTATTCTTGGAGTTGAGACGAGTTATGGAGATGAATTCAAGACGACCTCTAATCCTTTGCTGGGGATGAGCCTTTTCCCTTCACGTCTGCTCTCTATGTTTGTCTTGTCTAGCTTATGGTGCAACATATTGTTTTTCAAATGTACTTGTTTGAATGCAGTCCTACCTTGAACAAGGAGTTGGGGGAGTGTTATGTCCGACCAGCTTCAACGGAAGGAGCTCGCGTGTGTGAGTGTGTGACCACTTCAATCTCATACAACTCTTTCTCCTGATGGCTTAGCTCCATCAACCATTCAGAACATTTGCGTAGAACCCCTTGACAATTGCTTAGTCCTAAGCTACTGACGACGTGGGCAGTCCTCCAAGCAAACTGTATGAGAATTTTACCAATCCTGCCACTTCTTCATCAACATGTGAATGAGGCGGAATTATTATCAGCTCCACAAGAAGCCCCCGAATACTCATTCTCGTTGGACACTTCCTTATCCGGGCACTTCCTCGTTGAATAATTCTTGGCCACTTCCTTCATCTTATTCGGATCCGAACCCCTAACCCGGTGCTGCAGAACCTGTTCTCCCGGATCTCGACCGCGGTGACGAGGTAGCGGCGGCGAAGGCGATGGAGGAGCCGTTGTCAGAAGGAGGGAGAACGGCGACAGCGGAGGATACGGGGAGGGGCTTGGAGGAGGAGGGGAATGAGAGGAAAAGAGAATTGGGTTTGGCAGAGGAAGAAGAGGAGGTGACAGGGATACCGAGAAGGGGGACGCTATGTCATGCCCAGTCAACAGTTTAACGGTGGGCTGAGAGAGTAACGTGCCAAGTGGGCGCCACGTAGACTTCCGTCAGCTGATTCGGTTAACGGTGGTTAAAATTGATATAACGGTCAAACGTTATGATGGGATGATATTTTGAAAAGTTCAGGTAAATCGAAAAAAATGGCTAAATAGAATTGATAATTTATCCAAATTTTTATTATTTTAGCTTTTCTATAATGAATAAAATAAATTCCTCCCAATACAAATTTGACTATCCAAACATAAATTGACTTCCAAGCAAATTATCCAAAACATAAATATTCCAAATAAAATAAAATACATTGGTTGACTTCCATTGGGCTAACGAATGAGCCCAATGGAAGAGTTGTCGGGCTTTATGTCAAGGCCCAACGAGCCCATTAAGGATGTCCGTAGCCCATCCACCTTGTAAGGCAACTAAATCTAATATCCCTCGATCAGATAACCTCCGCTTTTTAAAAGGAATTTGGGAGAAGAAGGCAATCAAACACTAAATAAATGAAATCAAATATAAAAAAAAATTGCCCTAAACAAAAATCCAATCCCCAACTCAATGTTAAGTTTTAACACAACAACCTTCTCCTTTTAATGATGAGACTTATGAACCCCACGGACCTGCAGTCGGCCGACCCCTCGCACATGCTAACCAGGGTGAGCCGCTTGTATTTCTTCCTGTAGGAGTTGGGAAGCCGGAACCTGAGCCTCGCCACTGCACCTGATCCTTTCGACGTTCCCGGCTCTTTCCCCTCCTGAACCACCTCCAGGTTCAGGTACTCATACTGGCGTATCGTTTCCCACGCGCCCACATTGAACTCCTCATTCCAGGTCGGGTTCGGATTGCTTCTGCTCGGCCCCGTCATCATCATGCCGTCATGGTTGTCCGCCAACCAGAGTAAAACCCGGTACTCTTCTGCCGAGGGAACATGAGGGCTCTTGTCGTCTAACTGGACGTCTATGATTTTCAGGGTCCATATGCCGTGGAACTCGCAGCGCCCCTCCGACATCCTCTTTCCGGCACCCTCCCCCTTTAGTGACGAAGAGAAAATTTGTTGGTCGAAATTTCATTGACTTCCGTATTTATAAGGCTATGTAATCTAGTTCAAAATTAAATGTGTCGACTTATAAATCGGAAGCAGAAAATTAATATTCTTATATTTTATCAAAGACGGTTGACTTGCGCCTGTAGCTCAGTGGATAGAGCGTCTGTTTCCTAAGCAGAAAGTCGTAGGTTCGACCCCTACCTGGCGCGTTTCTCAATTTTACCGACCAAATATAATTAAATTCCCCCAGCCAATGCCATTGTCACTTTTGCATTTTTGCCTCATACTTTTACAAGCAAAAAACGAACCCCGCATGCGAAACCAACATTATTATCTTAGGCCGCAGCTCCGACCGGGACACCCCCCGCCTTGAGCCTGGAAGACCCGTACAAGGTCTCTTCGAACCTTATTATCTCGTTCTTTGATCCGTAACCCACCTGGGTCCTGTCGTCAAGGTTGTTGATTACCTTGTCCAGGACGGACTTGTACCCGTCGCTGCTGTGTCCTCCGGCTTTCTCGATCAGGAACCCCAGGGGAGCCACCTCGAACAGAAGTCTCAGCTTTGCCTTTGCCGACGGTGAGGCCACATTCGTGAACACGCCCTTCTCTTTCACTATGATCTGAAGGAAGTAGTAACGGAAAAATGAGAAACAGATACCACACGGGTCGAGGCAATGACTGGGGACAAGGGATCCAACCTGGTTGACGTCGGGAACCATTCCTCCAGTGTATCTCAGGGTGTATTTCTCTTTCACGTAGTACTCGATGAGCTGCAAGAAGCAGGGCGCGTTGAATGATCGCGCGCGGAGTGTGGAAAATTGGACGTAAGGACAATGAGATGTACCTTGCCATAATCAGGGTTGTCGAAAGTGGCCCTCAGGTTTCCAGGTGAGAACATCTTCCCCTCGCCGATCGAAGTCGTGTCCTTGACGTGCTGCCACTTCCCTGATTCGTCGTGTGAATCAATCTAACAAATGAGACAACTGCCAACAAATAATGACCAGGGGAGCATTTCAAATGTTGATTCGATGCTAAACCTTCATCGAGAAGAAGGAATTCGTGTGAGCCGGGGATATCCTTGAGAGCAAGGACGTATGTCGTTCGAGGACCGTAGATTCCCATAGCTGCCGCGACCTGATCTCTTCCTGTCACTCCAGTTAGCTTATCCCCCGGCCAAACTCCGAATATCGTGCCAACAGTGAAGTTTGTGTCTACAATGCTGGAGCCGTCGAGCGGGTCAAAAGCCACGCTGAATCCACCTTCAGAACATCGAAAATATTGGAATTAGTCAACTCAATGAAGGAGCACGATAATCCACTAGAATCTCATCTCCGAAAAGCAATGTGAAGAATGGGGACCTTCAACCGGGCCGCCCATGTCCTGGAGCTCAGGGACTTCTTCGGAGCAGGCGTATTTGCAGAAGTGAGAGTATTGCAAGGCCTAGAGGATGTGTCCAGTTTGTAAGAACCAGATCAATCCCAACATATACAACACAAGCGTTCTGGAATGAGAAACGGGGGGTAACCTCGAAGAGAAGCTTGTCGGCAAGCACGTCAACGGCAAGCTGCTCGTCACCAAAGGAATTCACACAAGCGGTTCCACCGCAAGAAGCAGTCCTGACTTTGAAGGAGATGGTGCGCAGAGCCTCTCCTATGCATATTAACAGTCTGATGAGCCCTTTATCAGGAGTAGCCTTGGATAAGAATTCTTCCTACACAAGAACAAATCACCCCCAAACAATGAGGACACAATCAATCATCAAACGACGGGAATGAAGGGCACCAGACTTTTACCAGGCTTTCTCCAATCTCGCACTTGGTCACCAAGGACGAAGAGTTGTTGATCCTCGAAGCCTTGACGGAGGACTTGGACACCGGGCGGAGGGACTCCCCGAACAGAGAGCTCGACCTCAAGCTCTACATCACGGAATACGGAAGCTCAGGAACTTCCACCCCACCCCACATCGGAAACGGAAGACGAAAAAGAATCGGCTTAGAAAAAATATTGTGGCTTTTACCCTGGAGGTGAAGGAGGGAGAGACCATGGAAGTCGAGTGCATGGAAGAGACACTAGCGGGGAGGAAAGCCCCGCGCGAGTAGCACGTGACGGTGGCCTCCATGGCTGGTTCCTTTCAGAAAGGCGAACGGCGATCTCGCTCCTACTGCTACTAACTCAGCACGATGGTAGTGGGTGGTTCGTTTCAGACAATAGCAGTGAAACAAAAGGCGATAAGCAGCCGCACCACGACCTGCCACGTGTCACTTCTTGTCCTTGGAAGAGGTAATATGGCAAGAGGGGATGGGATGGACTGATTAAACCTCCATCACATGAATTTTCTGTGGTTATGAAGTGTGATTGGCAGTGGTGTGGTGACTGCTTTTGCCTTGAAGTTGTAGCCCCGCCTTCATTTCACTTTCAAATATAGGGATGGGTCCTCTTATGGATAATACTGACAATCATGGAAGAAAAGCCCCCGATTCCCTTCCATTTACATTCTTGAATTACAAACACCCTGCAATCTATCTAGAACCCACAACTGTTCCCAGGAATTACAATCACCAACTGCTACTGCAACTGCATTATCAGTAAATTACCCCTAGAAAAGAAAACATAACTTGATTATGATCCCAATTCTATATATTTCTAAAAGCGCGAGGCTCTCTGTTATCATAGCCACTGCCTCGTGATGTCAGCACGAGACTTCCCGCAACCTTGTTTTCTTTCGCAGGGTGTTGTCACCCGATCCAGGATCTACCGACGAACCCCTCTATGCACGGAGGAATGGACCTGCTAGCTGATGGAAGTTTGGTTGACCAAGCCACTCCTGGAAAAACACTGAAGCATGCTAAAATTGTGCAGTCCCCTCAAACAGATAATTCTGCATTTCTTTTTTACTTGACAGAGACAGGAAGAAATGAATTATCCCGGTGACATGTGATCAAATGTACCTCATGATGGTAAATGAGCTTTTTTACCTTTGTTGGATTTCATACACTAACAAAATTTCCATGGCTTCGCTGGGCATAATACTATGTGCCAGCAAAGCATTACACAGTTATGCTCATGTCACTGAAAGAAGATATCAGATCTGAAATATCAGGATCGGTCTGGTGCTTGTTCCAGGATGCTTCAAGTTGCGACCCTCTGGATCTAATCAATTGACGATCGGTGTAAATAATGAGATTACACTAGTGACAGGTTAGTAAAATGACACAGGAAAAATACTCACTGCTGAAGTAACACAAATAACTTCAGTATGTGTGACCTTATTTCTTCTCTTCCGATTCTCAGTGCAGCCTCTTTGTATAAAGCCACAAGTTCATCGACCAAACTGGACCAATTAAGGTAAAAAATGATAGGAGAAAAAGTTCATCGACCAAACTGGACCAATTAAGGTAAAAAATGACAGGAGAAAATATAACAGCTATAACCCTTCTCTCCTCATGTTAGTGGACAAAGGGACGCCAATTCTAATTGAAAACAACAAGTTTACCGGCCAACAAACGGGGTGTTCCTAATCCATGTCAGCCTCAATATGGTGTAGGTTCTTTCCAGAACCTGCACAGAAAAAGTAAAATAGGGCAATACATACCAAGTCAGATCTTTTCACTTTGACAACAACTGCTAAGCGTTACTATATACATGTTCCAGCTCTTACTAGAAGCACAGTCTCATCATCATCAGCATGCATCCATAGAAACAAAAGTGGGAAGATCCTCCTAAAATGTCCAAGCACCACCAGACCAGCAGCATTCAGGAGAGGCTCAATAAACTTAAGCCAAGCACAGCGGCGCTCCTTATTCCTTGGCTGTCGCTCCAAATGACTTAGCATCTCATTGAGCAATTTCTCAAACCTAATACAGAACAGCAACTCATAACTCAGATTGTTTATAATAATAATACACATGGTTGGTTACACAACCTGCCCGTGGAAGAAGAAGAGACTTACCAAGGGCTACGGGGGTTATTTTGTTGAGTAGAGGATACAAAGACTGCAGACATCTCAACCACTGTGTCCCAAATTTCATCTGCGGCAACTAGATTATGACAGCAGGCATCGAGGATTGCATCCGGATAAAAGCCAAGTTCGGCAGCAGTAACCCTTTTACCAAGATGTGTTAAGCTAATAACACCTTGTCTCTACAGTGAAACATCAAAAGAACGTTAATTCAGACAGCTGGATAGAGTCAGCTGTTATACATGGATATGGACACAACACCACCGAGTTTTCAGGATAACTGCATCATTGACACATACCAGTTGTTTTCTACACTTGTAAGTCATCTGGATTACATGAGGCTTTAAGCCAATTTACAACAATCGTCTTAACAATGGATAAGGTTTGAAGAGTCGCACAATCACTAACCTTGACTTCAGGTGACCAGTGATCGAGGGCAGTAAGGCCACAAGGAATCACCAGCTTACACAACTTGCCAATACAAGGATAATCAACCTGCCAGGAGAACAAAGAAAGCAGGAATTTCAACAACCAAAGCAATAGAACCCGTTGAGGAAACCAAAAATAAAGAACTATCAAAGTCAGATAAACCTGAGTAGCAAACCAACGGAACTGGTATGCAGCCACAATGGCATACCCAACAGGCACAGCTGCTGATGCGGCCGTGATGTCATCCTCCTTATCAATAGAACTCTCCTTAATCTGATCCTTCAACTCCGGAAACACCTCCATCCAAAGCTCAATGGTCAACCTCTCCGCATTACCCAATGTAATGCTATCGAGACCCAATTCTCCAAGTTTTTTCGAGTTCTCATTTCCGAAACACTCTACATATGCCATGGCTACGTCGGAAAAGCATGTACCAGCGACATCAGCCAAGTTCTGCGGGATCCAGTTGAGCAAGTTGTGTTCCGACGACCGGGAAGACACAAGGATAGATACAGCAAGGGTAAAATGCTTGACTAGGGATAGAATCTGATGCCGAGAGGCGCTTCCGTCAGGGTCAGGGAGGGAGAGGAGGGAGGTGATCATTGACTTGACGGAGACTGGCGAGGAAGGTTCCGGAGGAGCTTTGGAAAGAGACGACTGGATTCTTCCGGACAGCCTACGACGAAGACGGGGGCATAAGTCCCACAAGCAGAGCAGAGGCGAAGCAGAGGAAGGAGGAGAAGAGGAGAGATTACTCGACGAGACGGCGTACGAGCAGATATGGCGAAGTGGACGAGTCGATTGCGGCCGTCGCCATGGAGAACAACGGCGAGTCGACTTAGTTCGGAAGGCGGCGAGCTCGGCGGGAAGAGAGGAGCGGGGGGATCACCTGCTATGAGGCTTAGGAGATGTATCGGTGGACCAGCGAGGTTATCGCATGGTTATACTTACAAAATCCTTTGGAGAAGTTAATTATTGAGAATCATCTAATTAATCTTTTCCAATAATATATTTTTTTTAAATGATTCTAATAAAAAACTAGCATGATACTCCCTGAAAATGTCTACAATACATTTATATCATAGGCAGATAATCATAAATAATAATTTTTTCCGAAATATCTACAATTTTGTTTATTTTAGAATTATATATTTTTTTTGTTTTTATGATTTGGTAGTTAACCAACTTACATCTAAAATCTCTACCTCTTCCCATGGAGACACCGAGGAGGGGTATAGCAACTATGATACTCCTCACCGTTACAGGTTCACTCAGGTTCGAATGTCACCGGCCGCTATGATACTTATTAAGTCCTAACCTTAATTAGCTTGACTTATCCGATTATCGTGAATTATAAGATCATGTCAATGACTACGAAGGGATGCATTCGATACGAGACATGAAAGCATTTAAACAAGCCAAAAAAACTTTTAGTTTTTCTTTTTGAATTGTCTGGCTATTACATATGTCTTCCTTCATGTCTATTCTTATTGTCAAAAAAAGAAAAATATTATGACTAAAGATTTCACTTTCCCGTTAGGATGACGTCCAGAAAATAAGAATGTTGAATTTTATTTATTCTAAATTCAAAATTATTAGTTAATATTAAATTACATTAATGTTATAAATGATCTAAGTTCCGGTTTGAGGACCAACAAATTGACTCAAACAAGCAAAAAGAATAAAAATAATATGGATGAACATTCTTTGCTTGATTTATAACAAATCTGGATGAATCATATTACCCACACCACAACCCCAACTCCTCTCCTCTCCTCTCCTGATTTTTTGTGGTAACAAAAAGGTATACAAAAAGAAAATTAGGAAAAAAAGATTCAATTTTATGCTAAACCTAAATTGACAAAAAAAAAATTAAAATTAGAAAAGCATTTCTCAGCGAATCATTTCCTTCCTATGTTCATCTAAAGCTTGTGTAGGGAATAAGGGCTTTAGAGAAAATTAAATCTCCAAGTCCATCAATCCTCCAAAATCATTTACTCCTTTTCTTCGATTCACTGTAGAGGACGACCCCCACCACCGTCAAGCTGTAGCCCAGCATTCCCGTGACCGACACCGGATTCCTGAATATCAAGATCGATACTACAACGGCCACTGCACCCTTGGCGTTTCCAAGCACCTGCAGCAAAACCGACAGGTTGGCGAAATTAAACAGAGTGCCTGGACTACGTCCCTACCTCCACCAAGCAGCCAACTATTTGCATAGTTTGATAACGTTAAGCATGCCCAACACACAAGAGTAACATTCCCTGATAGGGCTGATTGAAAATGGAACCAATGTCCATAGTATACTGCACTGATTTCTCTGAGTACACAGCATACCTGGAGGGTCAGAGCGCTGGTATGCTTGGTCACCAAGAAATTGGTCAAATTCACTAGATATGCGAGCGCCGAATTAAAGAGGAGGTACCAAACGATCCTCGTATCGTCTCTTGCCAGAGAAACTGTGATGCCAACCACATTCTTCTCCATTATGAGTGTTGCAGGGAGCAAAAACACGACAGCAATAGGCGCCATGTACAGAAGGAGATTCATAGAGTTCAGCTTTTCCCTGAAAAAGAAGGATAAAACGTGAGAATTGTCCGCTGGAATTGACCTGTTTGCACTGGCTTTTATAAGGAGAAATCCTTACCCTTCCGACGAGAGCAAGATCCCTTGTAGGACCGATTTCAGTGCTCTTGCAGCTGTAGCCGAAATGCACATTATGAATCCGAACAGGTGAAAACTGGGTTCACCCTGTTGCACATTCATACAAATATGATGTGACTCAGCTTTTCCATTCTCAGCAGCACCAGTAAAGCACATGCATGATGGTTGAATAGAAAGAGATGCTTGCTTATGTGAAAATGGCTAATGGTAAAACATAATGGATCTCCTCGTTCCAAAATAGGGTGCAGTTAACTAATAACCAATTGAAAATTGCCCGTGCTCGTGCAGAAGTGCCGGCAACTAATCATTTTTTAATTCTATGATTTGGATACACAGAGGAGAGAAGATCTGCAAGCCCATATGCCTAAGCAATGCTAAGACAGCCATAACCCAAAACTTAAATACATCCCAAAAGCCATCCACTGATGTTCCAATCCCCCAAATCTAACGAACGACCGACAGCTATTTTCGCAAATTCAAAGTTTCAAGCGGTACGACGCATTCCAGGCATCCCCATGACAGTGCCAACAGTTTCTTCTTCCCAGAAAATAGCTCAGCAAAATAGCTCAGCAAGATACTGAACTCGTAAACACCACCCCTCCATATAATGGTGCGAATCATGGATAGGGATATGGTATTGAGCTCTGAAACGATCCCCAAGATTAACATCCTAACGCTGAATATTTCTCAATTGTCCCAGAAAGCACTCAACACAAACAGATCGATCAATCCAATCACTAAGTATAGAAAAAAACAAAAAGAAGGACAACAATCCACCGGGCGTTAAACCAAGATCATGACAAAACCAATCATAAAAAAGAATCAAAGACCATGAAAAAGAGGATTATAAGTTCCAGATAGGGCCAAGGAAGGGCGTACCCCACTAGCAATTATGACTCCAGTAACAACCGGGACGAGGGTCAGGTAAGTAATCCATTCCTCCCTCTTGAATGTCATGATATAGGCGAAGACGGCCGTGAAGAAGGGAGTGGTGGCGCCGACGGCCTGATTGAACGACACAGGCAGGAACCTCAAGGAAATATTGCCAAACACGACGGAGATACAGAAGACAAGGCTGAGGGCGGCAATCTTGAAGAACTGGACCCGCGATCTCAACGTCTGCATGGGGACCATCTTCATCCAGGCGATGGCGACGTAACTGAGGAGGGAACAAGCCGTCATGTGGCACATGGTGAGGAAGATCGGGTACTTGAACCCGTAATTGCTGAGGAGGTACTTGTTCAGCAACAGCACCCCGATGTTGGAAGCGTACCAGGAGGCGATCAGCCCCACGGTGAAGAGCTTGCCGCCCGGTTGCTTCATCACGGTCCGGCGTTCGGGGTCTGGGAGAAAGTTTCGATTTTGGGACGTGGGCAAGCGTTAGATTGTCATGGATCTGAGGGAAACGCAGGTGGGGTGGGTCGCGGGTTTCAAGCGATTTGTCGATGGGCAAAGAATGAATGAATGTGTCCCTTTTAGGACATCAGATCTCTGCGCGTCGAGGTTTCTCTGCGTCCTTTCCCCTTTTATTTATTGCAACGAAAAAGATGGGGGAAGGGACGAAGAGGAGGAGATTCTCTCTTTAATTTCATGTAATTGTTTAGAAATAGTTCACACTTAGAACGTGGTTAAGAGGGTGTTAGCCACAGGTAGACGGCCCAAGCCTTGTGATTTTTAAGTATTTAATTTTTTAGGTTCCACTAATACGAAGCTCGAATTCGAGTTCGAGCTCGGTTCGACTTGAAAGTCTCGAACTAGGCTCGATAGGCTCAAATATTACCGTGAGCTATCGGTTCGAGTTCGATCAAAGTCGACTTCGATTCGCGAGCAGGGTTTAGACCTTATTCCCGTCTAATAGATTACCTGAACCGTGCAATTGTTGTAAAGGGTCGTCCACAAAGAAGCCAAAAGAAAACTTGGCGATGAAACATCATATTGGTCATACCAATGAACTTTATCCTAGGCAGGTTATGAAGTTGAAGCCAACCAGTGCCACTTGCGACCACAAGGTTGTGGCTCGACCAGAATGTCATTAGCATCTCGCCAAACCTCAAAGACTTGCACCCACGATTGCCAACTATAGCAGCCACAGCAATGACTTCTTCGAAAATCCAAAGGTTTTGAAGTCCATGTTGCCAATTACACAAAATACTAATTAAACTTGACCACTTGTTCAAAACTTGTGATTCTACAAAGGGGTCCAGATCCAAAACAAGCGCGGAATGGAGATTATATCTCGAACTAAATGAAATTAAGCTGCCCTCAAGTCATGAATGGACTCACACTGATGGAACCAACATACCTGAAAGAGACGAAAGGTGAGTGTAAGAACCCAACGAATGTGCAGCCACTACTCAAGTCAACGGAATGTACTAGAGATCACTAGTGCTATCAAAAGCAAGAGCATCATAATGATATAGAGAACAGCAACAAAAGAGTGACTACAATAACAACAGAGGTACCTTAGATGTTGCTGGGGTACATAAACACTCTTACTCGATTTCCCTGTCGAATACACATGGCCGCATATCAAGTGACGAAGAACTCAAAGCATCAGGCCGACCAAACCACAATCACAGGTGAAAGGCCACGACTTACCATAGACTTTGGAGGCAAATTCGACTTGAACTTGGCACGAACAACGCCACTGTTCCCATGGGGCCTGGTAACCTTTCCCCAGATGCAGCGGTAGTGAGAGCCGTTCTTCTTCACCTTCGCCTTGTAGATGTAAGCCATGCGCTTGCCACGATACCATGCGACCTCTTCCTTGGTGTTCACTCCCTCGATCTGGATCAGGGAAGTGTTCGGGTACTGGTTCGACTTGGATCTGCTCAATAGCAAATAAAAAAAATTAAAAAGCCAACCGATAAATCCAAAAAAAGTGCAAGATCATAACCATCCTACGATACCAGTCCACAAATAAGGCCTAAAAAATCAGAGAAAGCAGCAGGGGAAGCGTCATCGCCAAGAAATTTCAAACATAAGTGGGAAGACGTCCGGTCGCATAATCCAACTAAAACAAGCACCGTAACAGGAAGCAAAATTTCGGATAAACAAAAAATGTAGAAGGATCCGAATTCATCTTCCATCGACAACCATGAAGCTACAGAACCCTAATCAACCAATTCCAGCTAAACTCCCCATTCCTACATTAGAAAAGAAAGGAAAGGATTAATAATAACAGAAACGTACCTCTTGTATCCGAGAATCGTCCCCCTCACATAGAGCCTGAAAAGAAAAAATAAAATAAACATAAAACAGGGCAGCGTGAATGCAACCCAATAAGAAACGGCGGTCCATATCCCAGGGTACCTGACTCTTTCTCCCTGACGCCCCTTCACCATTTTATCTCTTCTCCCAGTGCTTCCGCCGACGCCACCGCCTCCGCGACTGCAACAGGAGGAAGAAGAAGAAGAGAAGACGACGATTGGCTTCTGCCGCCGCCCAGGGGGGGGGGGTGGTTGGGAGATTCGCTCTTAAAACCCTAACCCTAGTTCTACCTTGTTGGGCCTATTATTGGGCTTTAGAAACGGTTGCATTAGGCCCACTTACAAGGCCTAGTGAGCCGGGTAGTTCGCGGCCACCTCCTTCGCTGCTATTTATCATCACATTCTCCATGCATGCATGCTTGCGTACGTGGTTATATTTAAATATTAAAAACAATGGACAAAAGGCAGTTTATTAGTTACTGAACGTAAATGAATTGATTTTAACAAGGAAAAGAGAAGAGAGAGAGAGAGAAGAAAATGTTGGGGTTGAAAAGGGATTGAGAGAGAAACAGAAGAAGCGAAGAATCAGAGAAAAGGGGTGGAATGGGCAACCCCCACATATCACGGCCTCACCACCTCCCCCCACCAAAACAACCGCTGATTTTTATCAAAACAGAAAGCGCTTTCTCAATCCCCACCCACATCTTCTTCATCACACACAATGCTAACAAACACCGGAAAAACCTTTTTACGTACTTCCCCAACCAAGTCCAGAAATATAGACAAAAACCAACCCCTTTATATCCTTCTCTCCCCCCCTCCCCCTCGGGATCAAATGACCCTGTCCAATCTTCCTCCTCCCTCTCTTCCCGCTGCTGCTGTTGTTCTTCCTTTCGTCCACTCCATTTCCTCCCTGTGTCGCCGTCGAAACCTCCCCTGGGTTCTTCATTGTCCATACATGGCGCGGAGGAGGGCGTTTGATAAACAAGATGTCGAGCGCCAGGGGCTCTTCAGGAAATCGGGCCTATTTCGGCAGGGTAGGTCGCCTCGGGCCATGTTCCGCCGTGCCGTCTTCCTCGTCATGATAGCTTTGGCTTCCGCCACGTTCTTTGTCAAGTTCGCCCTCATCCGTGACTTGGAACGATTAGAGGAACTCGACTCTCGCAGAGAGGTTAAGGAAGGGGACCCATCTAGTTACATTGTCACCATACGTGTCGACGAAGTCAGGAGGCACCCCGTGAAGAATATCCTGGTTAGCAGCGAGTTTGCAACATCTCTCTCTCTTTTTTTTTTTGTTTAGTTCCGTGCTTATCGCATCATATAAATGATCCCGGGGGGGGGGGGGGGGGAGGGTCATTTCACTAAGGCTAAGTAGCATTAAAAGGGCAAACCGGCCTTCTCGTCATCACCTTGGTTAATCTTCCTTTAATTAGAGATTGGACTTGTGGAAGTTAGGAGATCCATAGGAACTGGTAGGGCTTCTGACTTCTATCAGAAACTATGGCAACATGGTACTAAGCTAACTTTAAGGAGCATGAAGAAGCAAAAGCAAACTATGATGCCTTAGATTTTGGTCGTCTAAACCCTCCAAGGCAATGGAAATTGTCACCAGGGCTTTCTTTATATTGCAAATACTTTGTGCAGCATCAACTGCCGCTAGGTTTCGAAATCTCGTGATTGATGGATATCGACACATTTCAAGCTATATTTTCTCGCACTGCTTTCTAACATGGATCACGACGAATTCCCTATCTCTGGCAGGATCCTGAACTATGGATGCAACAGATCGATGAAGGGAGATATTACAAGTGCTTCAAGCGAACACAGAATGATATCAGTAAGTACTTCTGCTGGCCTCTTAATTAATGTATAATGAGCCCGGCCCACTTCTTGACCGATCTATTATCTCCAGGAGAAAATGAGTTTCTCCCCCATTTACTCCTTACCTTTGTTTGTCTAATGAAGTTGTACTTCATCAAGATCGTTGGACTAATCCGTGTCTACTTGTTCTTTCCTTAGGGAACGTGACGGAAACGAATGGGTATATCCAGGTTCACGCGAATGGCGGGCTAAACCAGATGAAAATAGGGGTAAGTTTCGAACCATTTTCCCAGATCGCTCCCATCTTGAGGCACTAGTGAGAACCTGTTTTGGAACTTTTTCTGTGCAGATAAGCGACATGGTTGCTATAGCGAAGATCATGAATGCGACCCTCGTCCTTCCTTCTTTGGACTCTTCTTCATTCTGGACGGACCGAAGCGATTTCAAGGACATATTCAACTGGAGGCATTTCATGGATGTATTACAAGATGATGTAGCCATCGTGGAGGAACTCCCACCCCACCTCAAATCATTAACGCCCCTAAGGAAGCCCCCCATATCCTGGTCCAAGGCACACAAATCGATCCAATCCAATATTTAATTGCAGTGATCTTATGATTTTGAGACTGTTCAATGATTTTCGTTACTTGGTTCTGCAGCCTAGTTATTATAGAAACGTGATGCTACCTCTACTGAGGCAGAACAAGGTAATCAAGTTTACCCACTCCGACTCCCGCCTTGCAAATAACGGCATTGCTGGCTGGATACAGAGGTTGCGGTGCAGAGCCATGTACGAGGCCCTCCGGTTCTCCGAGCCCATAGAGGATCTTGCCAACACACTGATCACTAGGCTGCGTCGCGATGACGAGCCTTACGTCGCCCTTCATCTAAGGTATGGGGGAAAATTTTTCGTCATTCTTTGCGTGCTACTTTGACTTGGATTGAAATATGGGACTTGCATTGACACTAGGCTAACTACCACAGATATGAAAAAGACATGCTTGCGTTTACAGGATGCAGCCACGGCCTCACAACCCATGAGGCCGAGGAGCTCCAACGCATGAGATACCGCGTTAAGCACTGGAAGGTGAAGGAGATCGATGCAAAGGTGAAGAGGCGGCGGGGTGAGTGCCCGATGACACCGAGGGAGACAGCCGTTCTCCTAGAGGCGCTTGGGTTCCCTCCCTCGACAAGGATCTACATTGTGGCAGGGAAGATCTATGGGCAGAATGGGACGAGGGATCTAAGGGAAAAGTTCCCAAACTTACACGACCACGCGAGCCTGGCAACAGAGGAAGAGCTGAGGCGGTTTGAGGGACGACAGAACCAACTCGCCGCCCTGGATTACCTGATTGCATTGGAGAGCAACGTGTTTGTGTACACATACGACGGGAACATGGCAAAGGCCGTACAGGGCCACAGGAAGTTCGAAGGCTTTAGGAAAACAATCAGTCCTAGCAAGTAAAAAGATTCCCATCACTTGCAGTTTTGTTCGTCATCTTCTTTTTTTTCTTTTAATTACATGAGACGATGGACTCATCTTATCATTTCGTAAAATCTTATTCTTTTCTGGGCAGGAGGAAGTTTGTGAGACTGATGGATGGTTTGGACAGCGGGAACATCACTTGGGATGAATTCTCCAAGAAGGTGAAGAGCATACACTCAAACCTGACGGGGCTGCCAAGCATGAGACAGCCAAGGAACGCGGGGAGGTTGGAGGAGAACTTCTATGCGAATCCTTTCCCCGGTTGTATCTGTGACAAGCTCGATGAGCAGGCCAGGCAAGAAAGGAGATGACGAAGAAGCTGTATGATCTGAATTGGGTCAATCACACGCATGGTGGGGATTGTATTTGTAAACCCCCTCCTCATGTAGATAATCTTGATGTGCAGTTTTTTGTATTTCTGACGTTCATTCGTCTGAAAGTGGGGCGCTGACTTGTCCAAATGGGGACGAGGCTGCAACAGAACGAATCGAGAAATAAATTTTGGGCTTGTCGGCACGTCCCTCTTTAAGGATGTTGTAAGCAAATGTCAAATGCTTGATGTGCTCTCCAACTCACAGCACCCTCAAGTTTAGTAATAGTAAAATTATGCAATGTCCCTGGGACAAGACAAGAGAAAGAGAAGGTCAAGCCCCCCAAACCAAAATGTAATCCTTGGTGAAGGCGAAGGCGATAATATTTTTGTGAGTTGTCATAAAAGGGGGACATTTTTTTTGTCTCCTTTTGCAATTGGCTATAGCCTAGCGAATTTTCAGTCCTGCCAATATGTGAGTCCCACGACCCCAAATCTTCCACTAACTTTGGTGTATGTTCATCGTTCTTTTGTTCCATCTGTCAGCGATGAGTTCATTTTTCTGTGATCGATTGCTTGAGGAGGACGATATCATAAGGGACGCGGCTAACGTCACCCGTTGTACCCAACTTTAGTACAATGTACTAAAGTTGGGTCAAAATTAGTACAACGGGGGGACCTCCCCGCGGGGGACGTTAGCCGCTTCCTATCATAAGTGCTTGAATTCTTTACTTTTGTTTTTGCTTGCCTTGGATTCTAAAGTGAATAGATGCTCCCTAGCATGTGGTTTTGGTTGCTAATGCGACTCTTTTGATGAATTATGATAATCTGTTGGTGACCAAATTCCCCTAAATACGACCGAAAATAGGACCCAAAGTCTCTCGTGCTGATGTTGAACTCTTTGATTTCACCACACTGTTTATATAAGACACTGTTTTGATTTCTACATTGATGCGTGGATTATGCTTGGATAAGAAAAGAAAGAAGAAGAAGCGCAGCTGCCGACAGTTAAGTCAAATTGGAGAGAATCTAAAAAAGGAAGAATTTGGAGAGAACCTAAAAAAGGGAAAAAAGCATAATCGGGAGTGAGTTTGTTAGTTAGGAGAAGGAGGTAGAGGAAGATAGGTGTAGGGAGGAGGATCTCACGGGAGACGATTGACAGGTGAATTGGAGCGCGTCAGGGGGTTGGCAATTTGGAAGGTAATATTCTATTTGATTGAAGTGGAAATGATATATAATTGTGTAGCATTGCGTTAGGAGGAGTTGTTGTGACTGTGTGCGGGTTAAGGTGATTCATGACTGTCGGAGCTTCCGATGTGTGGAGGAACAGAATGACAACTATATTGACAGTGTTTGGACAGATTGTATGAATGAATTACATGTGAATAAAGGGTTGTTGATGCATGGATTATTGAATTTCTTGTGAATTGAGTGTTTCACGCTTCAAGTGGTATCAGAGCCACGTGCTCGATTTACTAGTATGATGACGGCGTTGGACAGTACCCATTAACAGAGTCAACAAACGGAATCCGTACTTGAGTTTAGAATTTATTGATACTAGGCTATCTCCAATGGAGTCAACTTCCTCAAAGGATGATTAGGAATAATGCTTGGGGTACAAGAAGGATTAGTGATAACTCTATGAAAGTAGAGTTATTTAGGGCAATTTCATACTTAGATTTTGTTAGATTTGTGAAATATTGCGTTCATTACATAATATTCCTGGTTATTTCACATTATTCCCGAGAAATAGATTACTGCCGAGTTTTCTGGTTTATTTCAGGATAAATATGAAGAAAAGAGGACATCGGCGTAATTATGAAGACTTCGTGCAGAGGGAAGATCTCTGGATGCTCTTGCAAGACCAAAAGCTACGATGAGGAGAAATTAGAAGATTTTCTTTCCTGATTTTTCAGAGATTCTCTAGGTTTATTTGGGGATTATGAAAACATTGTAGTTTGACCTAGAGAAAGGGGGGATAGGCTGCTGGTAACAAGGAGCCGTCGACAGAGACTTTGGGAGTTTTTCTTTTAGTTTTTTCTTTATGTCGTTTTCATTGTCTACGATGAATCTGATGTTTTCGATTAATTCGGTTATGAACTAATTTTCTTTGCCTAGGGTTAAGATGGATCTTGACGATTAGTCAAGAGTCTATCTCTTTTGACACAATTGAATGATTTTGGTTTGATTATTCCTGTCCGTTCTTAATGCTTTCTTATTGCCTGATCAACAATAGGACTGAATAGTGAATTTAGGTGAACTCGGAAGGGAAATCCTAGATTAAGCACGGAAAGAGGAATAACCTAGGATAAACTTGGTCGGAAGACGGGTTTATTAACGAGCGGGATAGGAATATACCCAATCGTCCTAGGTAATCGAATTGGAATTGATTCTTAAAGGGCACTCGATAGTTAATCTACCTGGGAATAGAGTGATTATTATTTACAGAGTTGTACGTTCTTATGACCTCGGGAGGGGCGTAGGAAGATAACCGAATTCCAGATTATCAACCAGATCATCTTAAGCGTGTTGATTGAGATATGACTTGCGATTAATTGTCCGGTGAAATCGTCGCCCTAGGTGCTTTTCTCATTTGAACCTTAATACAATTTACTTGGTTGTTTTCTTTAGTTTTACATTTGGTTTGATTAATTCTTAACTCGTTTAGTTGGATAATAGAGATTGAAAGTATTTTAATAATTGGGAGAAGTTTAGATCAGTCCTCGTGGGAACGATATCTTACTTACACTTTATTACTTGTACAATCGCGTGCACTTGCGTGGTGAATACATTTTCGACGTGACAAGTTTTTGGCGCCGTTGCCGGGGACTGTTTTCTAGATTTTCAGTCAATATTAATTTCATTAAGATATTTATTAATTCAACTTCAACCTTGATTTTCAATCTATTTACAGGACAAATCTTAACGTTGCATGCGCAGTAGCGAATTGGTTCCTTTTGATCCTGAAATAGAAAGAACGTTTCGGTTACGTCTGAGAGAGCAGAAGAAAGCCATACGCCAACAAACAATGGAGAACGACAATCAAGAAGTTAAACCGAGAATCATGCGTGATTATGCCCAGCCCCATGTGCATGAACGCTCTAGCATAGTGACGCCGACTATCCAAGCCAACACATTTGAAATCAAACCGGCGGTTATTACTATGCTTCAAAATTCGAGTTTCGGATGATCTCCATCGGAGGATCCACATGGGCACATCACCAACTTTCTGGAAATTTGCGACACTTTTCGATATAATGGAGTGTCGAGCGAGGCCATTCGGATGAGACTCTTCCCATTCTCGTTGAGGGACAAAGCACGAACATGGCTCTACTCTTTGCTAGAAGGGTCCATCACAAACTGGGAAGAGATGTCCGGAAAATTCTTATCAAAGTATTTCCCACCTAGCAAGACCATCAAGATGCGGAATGACATCACTTCGTTTCGACAACATGGAACAGAGTCACTTTATGAGGCGTGGGAGAGATTTAAGGAATTTTTACGAGTGTGCCCACATCACGAGATACCTCAATGGATGCTGGTACAAATTTTTTATGATGGATTAACTGATGCACTTCGTTCAACGATTGATGCAGCTGCAGGGGGAACAATATTAAACAAGCAGCCAGAGGAAGCAATAGAGCTATTCGAGCAGATGGCTAATAACGGTCATGGAGTATCGCGTGCCCGAGGAGTAGCTGGAGTACATTCAGTTGATGAAGTTGTTGCCCTCAATGCCAAAGTGGATGCGTTAACTCGGGAGCTGAATGCATTAAAGGGTCCTAGTCATCCCATTCATTATCCGTGTGAGAGGTGTGGAGAAAATCATGCTCCTGGTCAATGTTTCACTGGTGCCGAGTCAGCCAACTACTTGGGAGCCAACTCGAGAAACAACCCCTTTTCGAATACTTACAATGCGGGATGAAGGAACCACCTGAATTTCTCGTGGGGAAATCAACAATCAGCGAAACCAACTCCTCCACCAGGACCTCACCAACAAAAGCCACAACCGCAAGAGAAAATGTCAGGTATTGAAGAACTTTTAGTCAAATATATTTCCAAAACCGACACTCTTTTGCAGAACCAATCGGCTTCACTTCGGAGTTTGGAAGCCCAAGTCGGACAATTAGCACAAGCAATTAATAATCGACCTCAAGGCACTCTTCCGAGCAATACTGAGGTGAATCCAAGGAATGACGGGAATGCACAAGTGCAAGCTATCACTTTACGGAATGGAAGAACACTTCCTGAAGCCGCAAAGTTCAAGCACACGATGCAACTACACCAGAAGCTGCTCAAAAAGAGAACGAACCTCCTGCTCAGCCTAGCCAACAACTTTCTCAACCAAAAGAAGGTATGGAAAATACTGCTATTGGAAAAGATAAACTTGTATATCCACCTCTTCCTTTTCCACAGCGAGCTAAACAGCAGAATGATGAGAAGGACTTCCTGAAATTCTTAGAAATCTTTAAAAAGCTACACATCAACATACCTTTTGCTGAAGCGTTGGAGAAGATGCTGAGCTACGTTAAATTCATGAAAGATATATTATCTAAAAAGAGACATCTTGGCGAGTTTGAGACTGTTGTTTTAACTGAAGAATGTAGTGCTATTTTGCAGAAAAAATTACCTCCAAAGCTGAAAGATCCAGGTAGTTTCACTATACCCTGTTCTATTGGTTCAAATTTTAGCGGTAAGGCATTGTGTGATCTTGGAGCGAGTGTTAATTTAATGCCATTATCAATATTTTACGAATTGGGTTTGGGGGAAGTAAAACCTACATCGGTCACGTTGCAATTAGCCGACCGGTCTCTTGCTTTTCCAAGGGGAATCATTGAGGATATTTTGGTTAAAATAGATAAATTTGTTTTTCCCGCGGATTTTATCGTGCTTGATTTTGAAGAGGACTGTGAAATACCAATCATCCTTGGAAGACCATTCCTAGCCACAGGTAGGACTTTAATTGATGTCCAAAAGGGTGAGCTAACCATGAGGGTTAATAACGAGGAGGTAACATTTAATATTTTTCGTGCAATGAAATGTCCGAATGAACCCGATGATTGTTTTTCTATTGACATCATTGACGGGATAACAGCCGAAGAAGTTACTATTTTGAAGAGACCGATGTGCTTGAGCTAACATTAATCTCTGAGGAAACAACTAGCGATGAAGAAACTATGGAAATGATCGGTTGGATGGAGTGCAAATCTTACATACCTAGAGATCTGAGACCTTTCGATCCTTTAGAGATGCCAGAAAAGACCATCAAACCATCCATCATAGAAGCATCAGAATTAGAGCTCAAAACCTTACCCACCCACTTGAGGTATTCATTTCTCCAAAACGCAAATCAACTCCCTGTGATTATTTCTGCAGAATTGACGGAGTTGCAGGAGGAGGAATTACTTCGAATCTTGAGGGATCACAAAAAGGCGATAGGATGGACTATTGCAGATATCAGAGGAATCAGCCCAGCAATTTGTATGCATAAAATCCTCCTTGAGGATGATCACAAACCATCAATAGAGAATCAACGGAGATTGAACCCAAACATGAAAGATGTTGTAAAGAAGGAAATCATCAAGTGGCTGGATGCAGGTATCATATATCCTATTTCTGATAGCTCGTGGGTTAGTCCTATACAGTGTGTTCCCAAGAAAGGTGGAATGACAGTAGTAACAAATGAAAAGAATGAACTCATTCCTACTCGCACTGTCACGGGATGGAGGGTATGTATGGACTACCAGAAGTTGAACAAAGCAACTAGAAAAGATCACTACCCGCTTCCATTCATCGATCAGATGTTGGACAGATTGGCAGGTAAAGAATATTATTGTTTTCTCGATGTTTACTCATGATATAATCAGATTGCCATTGTACAAGAAGATCAGGAGAAAACGACTTTCACATGTCCATAAGGTACGTTCGCCTTCCGTAGAATGCCATTTGGATTGTGTAATGCACCTGCTACATTCCAAAGATGCATGACGTCTATTTTCACAGACATGGTAGAACAATATTTAGAAATCTTTATGGATGACTTTTCCTTTTTTGGTGACTCATTTGATAATTGCTTACATAATCTTGCATGTGTACTCGAACGTTGTGAGCAAACTAATCTAATCTTAAATTGGGAAAAGTGTTACTTTATGGTTCGGGAAGGTATTGTCCTTGGTCACAGGGTGTCAGGCAAAGGAATTGAAGTTGACAGAGCAAAGATTGAGATAATCGAAAAATTATCCCCACCAACATCGGTAAGAGGTATTCGAAGTTTTCTTGGTCATGCTGGTTTCTACAGGCGATTTATTAAAGATTTCTCCAAAATATCGAAACCGTTATGCAATCTTTTGGAGAAAGACATACCATTTAACTTTATGCATGGAATCATTTACAAAATTGAAAGAGAGGTTAGTTACAACACCTATCATTGTAGTGCCTGATTGGACGTTACCTTTTGAATTGATGTGCGATGCGAGTGATTATGCCTTAGGAGCAGTGCTTGGGCAACGTAAGAATAAGGTTTTTCATGTGATTTACTATGCTAGTAGAACTTTGGACGATGCACAGGTAAATTACACGACCACTGAAAAGGAGCTATTAGCTGTCATATTTGCTTTCGATAAATTTCGATCTTACATTGTGGGTTCGAAAGTCAGTGTTCACAGATCATGCCGCGATCAAGTACTTGATTGGGAAAAAGGATGCCAAACCACGATTGATACGATGGGTTCTCTTACTACAAGAATTCGATCTCGAAATCAAGGACAGAAAAGGAACAGAGAATCAAGTAGCTGATCACTTGTCAAGGCTAGATGGTCAAAGCGACACCAAGCTCAACCAGCTAGCTATAAATGAATCTTTTCCCGATGAACAGCTGCTTTCGGTTAGTCACACGCAAGTACCGTGGTATGCAGATTTTGTTAATTTTCTTGTTTCGAATTTCCTACCCACTGAATTGAATGCGCAACAAAAGAAGAAGTTTTTACATGATGTTAAGAATTATGTGTGGGATGAACCGTTCTTGTTCAAGCAATGTGCAGACCAGATTCTTAGAAGATGCGTACCTGAAGAAGAATGGCACCAAATTTTATGGCAATGTCATTCATCACCTTACGGCGGACATTTTGGAGGAGATAAAACAGCTGCTCGAATTTTACAATCCGGTTTCTTTTGGCCTACTTTATTTAAGGAAGCTTACAATTTTGTTGCTAAATGTGACAGATGCCAACGAACGGGAAACATATCAAGGCGACACGAAATGCTTTTAAACAACATTCTGGAGGTAGAGATTTTCGACGTTTGGGGTATTGATTTTATGGGACCATTTATTTCGTTCTTCAAAAATCGTTATATTTTAGTTGCTGTGGATTACGTGTCTAAATGGGTTGAAGCGAAAGCTTTGCCCACTAACGAGGCTAAAACAGTGGTTGAGTTTTTGAAGAAGCAGGTGTTTACAAGGTTCGGTACCCCAAGAGCAATCATTAGCGATGGGGGATCTCACTTTTGCAATAAACAAGTCGCCAATTTGTTAAACAAGTGTGGAATAAATCACAAGGTTGCTCTAGCATACCATCCTCAGACTAGTGGGCAAGTGGAAGTATCAAATCGAGAAATTAAGAGAATTCTCGAGAAAACAGTAAACACATCACGGAAGGATTTGGCACAGAGGCTAGAGGATGCATTGTGGGCTTATCGAACCGCTTACAAAACGCCAATTGGAATGTCTCCGTTTAAGCTAGTTTATGGGAAAGCATGTCACTTGCCGGTGGAATTGGAGCACAAAGCATTCTGGGCGATTAAGAAATTGAATTTTGATCTCGAGAAGGCTGGAGAGAAGAGGTTGCTCCAATTGAACGAACTTGATGAATTTCGGCTTCAAGCATATGAAAACGCGAGGATCTATAAGGAGAAGACGAAACAGTGGCATGATAAGAAGATCATTGAGCGGAAATTTGAGCCTGGACAACAAGTATTGCTATTCAATTCCAGACTAAGATTATTCCCAGGAAAGCTCAAATCATGGTGGTCTGGACCATTTCAGGTATTCCCCTATGGTGCCGTAGAAATACGAAATCCAAGTTCAGAACATACATTCAAGGTCAATGGAGAGAGGCTGAAACACTATTGGGGAGGATACGTTGAAAGGGTAGTTGCCGCGGCAACATTGAGAGACACGTGATGGATATCAAGAGTCAAGCCGTGGACTATAAACCAAGCGCTTCTTGGGAGGCAACCCGAGTTATTTTCTTTTAGTTGTTTTTATTTATTTCTTTTGTTTTACTAGGGAAAAGATAGCGGGGGATGCAAGAGCAAGCAGCAAGATCGTGCAACTGCATGAAAATCTCGTGCAGCTGCACCGCTTGGACCTCCAAGGCACAGAGACTTTGTGCAGTTGCACGAAAATCTCGTGCAGCTGCACCACGCGGACCTAAAATTCACAGAAACTCTGTGCAGCTGCACGAAAATCCTGTGCAGCTGCACCGCTGGGAGCACAAATGCACAGAAACTTTGTGCAATTGCACGAAAATCTCGTGCAGCTGCACCGGAAATTAATAAAAAAAATCAAAAAAAAAAAATAAGAAACCAAAATCGGGCCTTTTTTTCTAGACAACCCTAATTGTTTTTCTTTACTGTGATAGGGAAGAGCTGTGGCCGCGCCACCTCCGTCGCCCTCCCGAACCACAGCCGCCGAGGATGCGGATTCCGATGATACAGTTTAGTCATACACCGAGGCAGTCGGTAGCTACACATCGGCGCATTCCGGTCACCAACATATCCTGGTACTCTCGTTTCCTACTCGTTTTATCTTAAGCACCGAGGACGCTGCTCGAATTAGGTTTGGGGGTGTGGTGTGTGGTGAAGTGATTGTTTGCTATTGAATTTTAGGGTGAGTCATGTCTAGGTCTTATTTTTCATATTTTGTGTCGTTTTTCCTCGACGTAACCTTAGGAAGTCGATGTGAAATGTCTGTTTTCGATGATGAGCATATGGGTTGCATTCTTCAAGTGTAGAAAGATGAAATTCTTTGCATAGTATGCTAAAATTTTTCGTTTAATTTTGAAAAGATCTCCCAGTAGGAAGTGTGCTTAGCGGCAACAGGTTACATCTCCTCTAAATGCATGGTGACTTGGTTCAACTGAATCGGGAGTCATTGGTCGAGAGCTTGCTACATAAGATTTAGCCGGAATCAGATAAACATTTAGAGTCGTGCAATCTGAAAAAAAAATGAAGTTTTTAAAAAGTCGGAAAACCTGTGATGAATGAATAGAGATGTTTGTGGTGATCTTTGCTAGTTACTGGTTGACATGAGCTATTTGAAGTGTATGCTTGTTAATGTTGAGTGTACAACCTGCTGGGACGAAGATATTGTGTTTTAAAGCCTTTAATTGAGCATGTTAGGTAGTGAATGGAATCTAGATGCATGAGGAGGATGCACCCATTTCTGAGAATGTTCTAAAAGATGCTTCTACGTTTGACTGACTTGGGGTGGTCGAGGAGAGTGTTTTAATTTTTATTTTCTCTATCTTTGCTCGGGACTAGCAAAATTTAGGTTTGGGGGTGTGATAACTCTATGAAAGTAGAGTTATTTAGGGCAATTTCATACTTAGATTTTGTTAGATTTGTGAAATATTGCGTTCATTACATAATATTCCTGGTTATTTCACATTATTCCCGAGAAATAGATTACTGCCGAGTTTTCTGGTTTATTTCAGGATAAATATGAAGAAAAGAGGACCTCGGCGTAATTATGAAGACTTCGTGCAAAGGGAAGATCTCTGGATGCTCTTGCAAGACCAAAAGCTACGATGGGGAGAAATTAGAAGATTTTCTTTCCTGATTTTTCAGAGATTCTCTAGGTTTATTTGGGGACTATAAAAACATTGTAGTTTGACCTAGAGAAAGGGGGGAGAGGCTGCTGGTAACAAGGAGCCATCAACAGAGACTTTGGGAGTTTTTCTTTTAGTTTTTTCTTTATGTCGTTTTCATTGTCTACGATGAATCTGATGTTTTCGATTAATTCGGTTATGAACTAATTTTCTTTGCCTAGGGTTAAGATGGATCTTGACGATTAGTCAAGAGTCTATCTCTTTTGACACAATTGAATGATTTTGGTTTGATTATTCCTGTCCGTTCTTAATGCTTTCTTATTGCCTGATCAACAATAGGACTGAATAGTGAATTTAGGTGAACTCGGAAGGGAAATCCTAGATTAAGCACGGAAAGAGGAATAACCTAGGATAAACTTGGTCGGAAGACGGGTTTATTAACGAGCGGGATAGGAATATACCCAATCGTCCTAGGTAATCGAATTGGAATTGATTCTTAAAGGGCACTCGATAGTTAATCTACCTGGGAATAGAGTGATTATTATTTACAGAGTTGTACGTTCTTATGACCTCGGGAGGGGCGTAGGAAGATAACCGAATTCCAGATTATCAACCAGATCATCTTAAGCGTGTTGATTGAGATATGACTTGCGATTAATTGTCCGGTGAAATCGTCGCCCTAGGTGCTTTTCTCATTTGAACCTTAATTCAATTTACTTGGTTGTTTTCTTTAGTTTTACATTTGGTTTGATTAATTCTTAACTCGTTTAGTTGGATAATAGAGATTGAAGGTATTTTAATAATTGGGAGAAGTTTAGATCAGTCCTCGTGGGAACGATATCTTACTTACACTTTATTACTTGTACGATCGCGTACACTTGCATGGTGAATACGTTTTCGACGTGACAATTAGCCAATGTGCTCATGTGGAGTTCCCTATTTTTTATGAAAATAAAGTAATGGATTGGATCTTTAAGTGTGAAAATGATCATTAAATTATAAGGTATAACATTGAATCTGCAAGTTAGCATTTCCTTAGTGTATTTGGTTGGCCCAACAGTGGATTGAAATTTGTTAAAAATAGGAAATTGGTGAACTTATTAGCTGACATGAATAATTTGCAGCCATGTTGATGAGGTTTAATCCTGCAGATTTGCAACGACCTATTTCCAAGTTGAAGGACTTAAAGGAAAGGAATAGCTTCTCGTAATATGTACATACTTTTGTGTCATTGGATAGAAAAATCGAGTTAATGGAGGAGGATGGGATAACAATGTTTATAGTAGGACTTAAGGGTGATAATAAGAAGTTTGTTACTATATTGAAGCTGAGAACACTGTCTCAAGCAATTGAGATCGGACCTTGTCAAGTGAAGGAGATATAGGAATACAAGGATTTTAAAAGTTGAAGAACCAGTAGACATTCGAAAGCCATTCACGAGTTTTAACCAAATAGTTGTGGAAGACTTGAGTTATTCAAGTGAAACCATTAGTAAATAAAAAAATGAGTGGTGGGATAGAAACTAAGGCACTTCCTTACCGGCTACCGCACAAAAGACTAGCACCAACAAATATGGATGATAAGAGAAACAACATGTTTTGTTTTTTGTGCAATGAGAAGTAGAATCTGCAGACGAAGATGAGGAAGATGCAGTGGCTATGAAACTACAGAATAACTAGGAGTGTACGCGCGCCTTCCGGCCTAACACGCGCGCAGCGGTTCGGACGACCCGAGGATCCGGGCTCGCGACTCGAGCGTCGAACGCTGCGGAAAAGACCAGGGTAGTCCCTCCTTCGATTCCTGACCGGGTCTGCCCAGACTCTTCGCCGATCGTCTCCATGCTCCTTAGGAGGCGACGGGCGAAAAGAAGCGCATGGCCCGAGGAGGAAGCTTCAGAGGTTCCAAGAGCGGCTCGTGTCGTCAGTCCCTCATCCAAAATGACTTCGTAAAAAAAGTGTTGTTGTTTAACCTAGGTAAACTATTACGGAGTCGCCACCGACTTAATTATAAAAGCTTGGTTTAAGTCAGAAAACCAGAGTAGATTCGGAGATTCCTAATTACTAACTCTTACATCTAAACATGCGAAAAGGTGGCGTTTGCTCCAAAAAATTTGCTTTTGTTTAAGGGGTGTTGGACCCGATCCGGGCATGACTCCGGAGTTGTGTCAATGTTTTACGGGCTTTGGACCCGATTCGGGCTTTTGGGCCCGAACTCATGTTTATTTGCTTTGCAAACAGCATGCGACAATAAACCTATGGACCTAAGACATGCGAACAGGCACAAACAATTATTTAGATCAAAGTGAGCAGGGAAGGGCGGTGATCGTGAGCCTATGCACTTGGGCCCACGACCCGTTACATGTGGAAATAAAGAAAAAACTGGAGGCCCGCACCTCCCTTATGTATCTGAGGCCCACCGGGTTGGTATGTCATTTGTTAAGGCACCATCGGTTGGGGCCGCTTTTGAGACATGCTTCCACCGTGGTTTGTTTCCCGCGCCTCCAGTCTTCGAGACTTGTCTTCGAGGACACTTTGTCAAATCCTCGAAATTATTGGTGATTTTTTTTAAAAAAAAAATGAGAATTTAGTTAGAATATTCAAACAGTAATAATTAATTTGCCATAAATGTTTTGGTATGATATCATCGAATTATTTTATTTTTTTTATAAATAAATAAATTGTTAAAAAAATGTATATGAACAATGATTCCTTACGGGAATAATAAAAAATTTGATGTTTTAAAAAATGAATTAATTGACAATCAAATCCATTAAAAAAAATGACATATAGAATCAGATATGATTTTAAAAGAAATTGTTACATATAAAGAAATAAAAAAAAAACTGATTTGTTAATTTTATGCAAGTCAATAGTGAAATTGAATGAGCGTCGTACGTATGTAATCAAAGATTAATATGTAAATTTTCAAATATTTTCAAATTCTTGAAAGAAGTGATCGATAAAAATATTATGTGACCTAAGTTGAATAAATGCTTGAATCAATTTGTAAAGATTGGTTTTATTAAGAGAAAATGATAATCGGCAGAGGTAAAAATAAATATATAAAGAAATAAAAAAAAAAGAAAAAAAAATCATTCCAAGAGAGCTGGATGTTTCACGGGTCATAGCAAACTCATAAAAGGCCAAAACATATTTAAAATAAGGAAAAACAAAAAGAAATTTAAAGAAAAGGTTGCTTACCCACGATGAAACCCATTGCATTGGCAATGATTCGGGGAAAAGAGACGAGCACCGGCAAGGTGAGACCGCTGACACTCGGAACGGAGGAGCCATCGTCGAAAGGTGGGTTATCCGGGGATTTTTGACTCGCCAACTGGAACCTGATGGGATTGAGTAGGTGGATTTGGTGCCGTTAAGAGACCGTGTTTGGGCAAAAGTTGAAGCTGGAAAGCCTTAGCTTGCTGCCGCTGGGATCGCGCCATCTAGTACCTATCTTTTTTTTGTCCTGCACATATAGGTAGGTTGATTAAAATATAAAAACGACTTCTCGCAATGCTGAAGACAGCCGCCAGAAGTTTCAGACAACGGAGAACAAGAGCGGGTATGCTTGGAGATTGTTGCTGCCGATGATATGGGGAATTATAAAAATTATTGGTGCAGGAGCTTTGGCCGATTGCGACTGCCGTCGAGAAGGAAAGTTGGGCTGCCGGTTGGGTTAGCATTGGGGTTTCTCCTCGCTGTCGTTGGACCTACCTTGGGGTCGCTGGGAATGGGTACAGGTGGCGGAGGAGACGTTTGAAGGCCAGGAGTGTGTGTGAACTGTTTGTTTGGTATTCGCCTTCTACTGTCCGTGTGATGTGTGTCCTTCTCACTATTTTATAGCTGCTCCGTTGAAAAAAAATCAGCCAAGGAATATGTAACCGATGTAGGTTACGAAACCCATCAAGTGAGCATTGAAGGCTATTGAATTTCGAATGGCATTGTAAGCTTCCGTTACGAATTTGGGAATTTGGGGTATTTACAAGGAGTTACATTAGGCCACTATCAGTTTACATGCATTACATGGAGTATACATGACTCCAATAAATCAGACAATAAGATTATTGAATTTTATAAGAAAAGGAAGTTAATTGTGTTGGTGGAATATGACAACACTCACAACTTCCTAGATGGCACAATAGCAAAGAGTGCAAAATGTCCTTGGCAACAACCACCTACATGGTAGCAAATAGAGAAAAATTACAATGTTTTGCTAAATGTGAGCAATTCAAATGGATGATGCAAGGAATTGAGTTTAAGACAACAATGATGATCACGCCTTTAAAAGGGTGTGAGTTGATCTTAGGAGTGGAATGGCATAACTCTTTAGGAGATGTGAAATGGAATTTCTCTAAGAGAACTATGGTGTTTTGCTTGGAAGGTAGGAATATGTAGTTGATTTTTGAGATTATTGTGGAAAGAATGTGTAAGGATGTAAAAATATTCAAGTCTCCAAAGGAAATTGGATTGTTTTTATTTCTAATACTTGTGGAAGACAGAATTTATTGTATGAAAGAAGAAGTGAATATAATTTCGGAGCAGATAAACAATCTATTGGACCAATTTTTTTGGGATATTTGAAGAGCTCAAAGGCATTACCACCTCATAGGGAACATAACGACATGATTGATTTGGAGGAAGGAGTGAAAGGACAAAGTTTAAGGCCTTATAGATATTCAAGCACTAAAAAAGATGTATTTGAGAACCTGATACAAGAGATGCTTCAAAGTGGAATAATCAATCCAAACAACGAAACATTTTCTTCTCCATGGTACAAGAAAAAACATAACCCATGGAGAATTTGTGTAGATTACATGGAGTTAACAACAAGACCATCAAAATCAAGTTTTCCATACCAATAATAGAAGAGTTGCTAGACGAATTACATGGTTCTATCTGGTTTATTGAGCTGAACTTAAGATCTGATTATCATCAAATAAGGTTCAGATCTATTGATATATCTAAGGCAACTTTTAGGACATATGATGGTCATTACGAATTCCTTGTCATGCACTTTGGATTAACAAATGCACCATCCAAATTTCAAAGTTTGATAATGACATTTTTTGGCCCTACTTGAGACAATCTGTATTGGTTTTCTTTGATGATATTTTGTTCAGCACTTAACGATAATACTACAGATTTTACAGCAAAATCAATTGTTTGTGAAGAAAAGAAAATTCTCTTTTACTTGTAGAAATATAGAATACTTGGGCCATTACATAGATGAAAGAGATGTCTCAACTGATCTTAAGAAGGTTGAAGTAGCGAAAGAGTAACCACAACCTAAAAATGTAAAGCAATTAAGAAGTTTTCTAGAATTAACAAGTTACTGAATTAACAAGTTACTATCTATACTTTGTGAGTATTATGGGATGATTAATAAACAACCCATAATTACCCACGGACATAAAATTCCCCACCAACAAACCCTTTTCTCCCTTCCTCCATATGATGGAATCAACCAATGAGGAGGGGACATCACACACAACGACACAGTCCTGAGAGATTCAAGTTTATCCAAAATTAGGGTGAGAAAGGTGGGGGACCTACAGGGGGAAATTAAGAACCACAACCAGTACCAATTGGTGACTCTCCCGACTTCAGCAGCAGAGACGTCTTCCCAAGTCCAACCGATAGCTGACCCTTGTCCTCGACAAAACCAAGACGAGCGAGCTCCTCACAGCGACGACCCTCTCCAACCGCAGCATGAAGCGCAGCAGCTTTGAAGCTCCCCTGTCCTCGAGCACCTTCTATTAGTCCATGCTCGAAGTCTACATTGACCACGGCCGGAGTATCTCGTGTAAGACGAGGATGGCTTAACCACCACCTCTGCAGCATCTTGGGTTTTCCGGGAGGTCTTCATTCAAGTTGATACGTTTACCTATTTGTGCAGACACCTTATCCTCTCTCGTTGGGAAGCAAACCATACAACATTCATTCTTAGATCCAGCCAAAGATGGATGAACCAGTTCCTGGTGAGCAACCTCACTTTTACTTTCGTGTATGTTTGTACCCCATACGATGGCATTTGACCATTCCTATCTGATTGCTTTGTCTTTCTTTCTTTTTTATATATTATGTGGGTACATGATATCGAAGAGGCGAGGAATGGTGGATGAGCTCAAAGCTTACACGTTCCCAGATCGGTCAGCTCCAGCACGTTGAGGTTTCATACACCACTCTCTGAGATGCTACATAGGTTCATATCACGAGTATCCAGTTGAGAAGCCCCTCCCGACGTGCACACGAGTCTCCCATCGTGAGTGTGCGTGCTTGGAAGTTGTATGGTAGTTTTAGTCACCCATCGCGAGCGCCAGTACCCACAAACACCTCTGAAATCAATGCCGACGGGGTCTTCACTCCGGTAAGTCACTTCACCAACTGTTTTTATCTTCATTCTGCAGGCCTTCAGACAAATCAAAAACTCCATTTGATGTTGCTGTTTGCATGAACACACACTACGGTATTCTTGGAAAATCACGGAAAAATGTCGGGATGTCATAACCGTCGCTAGTAAACTCAAATGACGCAAGATCAGGTCCATCCTCTTCATATTTCTATTGTGATTACATTATAGGTTGTGTGTTTGTATTGTAAGAGTGTAGCTTGAGCTACGATTGATTCTTGGGATATACGCATGCTGGAATAAAGATGTTCGTTGCTGCCGCAAATGCTTGAGATTTTCTGTCCATAACCTTTTGCTCAATGCATGGATTGAACTATTTTTGGACTCTTTAACTTCTTCTCTTAATGGGAAACAATGTCTCTGTTGAAAATTTTTCTAAACAGACACGTTTTGCAATGTTTTCTGCCTTTGAAAGCTGGAGAATGAAAGTGCCATGTTCCACGCATCTGTGGAGCACACAGTTGCACTATATCAGCATATTTGACCTGTATAGCTCATATTTATTTGGAATCACTTGGGGTCACGCCTTTTTTGACTCTTCTATATTTTTTGTGTTTTAAGCTTTCTCATTTAACACATGTTCGGTCGAGTTTTGTTCTTGCGAACTTAAATCATAAAACAATCTGATTTTTTGCATGAGTGAGTTCGCTGTTTCAGTTTTCTTGACACAACTCGAGCACCTTTTTACTAAAGCCATATAACTTGGTCAAATCACCAGTGGAGTGAAGAAAGTAAAAAAAAAAAAGCATTACTGCATCACACGACAAGTCTATAATGTCGCACGAAAAAATTCATATCTTTTTCATTACACATATGAATTTTAGGAAATCAATGTCCACAAAACCATATTTGAGTCTTCTACAAACTTGCTTCTTTATATTTTAGCTTTCGGATTCATCTAGTTAGTTCAAAAATTCAGGAAAGACAAGGATTTATATTGTCTACTGCCCCTTTGCGGCAGATGGCACAACTTGCTTTTTGACTTCTAAATGGACTGAAATTGAAACCTGGAGTTATATTTTTTAATCCATTACAACTTTGGTGTTTTACATTTTTCACTTTGAGCAACTTTAGCCTATGGTCAACTATGGTCAAACTCAATCTGTTGTACTGATAGACTGGAATATGTCCAGTTCGGATGTACAAATTCTTCATTATACTGACAACAATTTATATGTTCATTTTTATTAAGATTTGGCATGCTAAAAACTTGATTGAATTGTCTAGTTTATGACAAAATTAGCAATTTTTTATGAGTGAATGTAAAGTTATGGATTTTTCCTTATTCGTCTGTCAGCTGTAGTATAAGAAAATGGCCGAGGACGACATATGCAAGAGGCCAAGTTACTCTCTGCCTTGTGAAATGATATCCTACGACTAGATTTTGATGAAATTGGATATATAATATCTTCAATGCATGACTTTTCTGTAAAGGTATTGTGCGGCCTAATCGGATGATCGATGATTGGGATATGATGGGAATAATGTTGCAAACATAGGTTGTCCAGTTTTCATGGATAGCCACACTTCTTGTTCCATGATCCTAGGAGATTCCACCGTTAGATTTAGGTAAAATTTGACACATGCCTGTTCTACAGCGTCCGACGCTCGAGTCCTTACACCGATGGGATGTGCCTTGGGGAGCAGATTCAGATCCTTGGGTCGTCTGAACCGCCCCGCGCGTGATAGGCTAGAGGGCGCGTACATAGTGGAATGAGCATACTCGGGCTACTTTTGAAACATTGAAAATGCATTAGTTGTTGCACCTACTTACACATTGCCCAATCTCACTAAGATCTTTATGCCAGAAATTGATGCTAGTATTATAAGAGATATTGGGGATGTTATAATGCAAGAAGGGCATCATATTGCTTACTGGAGCAAAGTTGTAATATCTAGGCATTTGAGTTTGCCGGCATTTGAAAAGGAGATGATGATTATTGTATTTGTGGTAGAAAAATGAAGACATTATTTGCTAGGAGGACATTTTCTGATTCAAACTGGTCACCAGAGCCTGAAATATTTGTTGGATCAGAGATTACATAATGATAATCAGTTTAAGTGGTTGACCAAATTGATTGAATTTGATTATGAAATATGCCACGAGAAAGAAAAGAATAATGTAGCAGTCGATGCCCTCTCAAGAGTACAAGGTATTTAATTGTTAGCAATGACATTATCTATACAAGAAGGTAAGTTATTGGATAAGATTAAGGACAACTGCCATGAGGATGATCACCTTAAGGAGGTAATGATGAAATTGAAATAAGCAGCAATCATCATTAAGATTTAAGAATGGGTTACTTCTTCGGAAAGGGAAATTGGTGGTACGAAAAAATGCTTTATTAAGACAACAAATCATAAAGTCTCTCATTCAACTTCATTTGCTGGTCAATCTGGTATTCATGCTATTATAAAGTGTATAAGTAGTTTTTGTTATTGGTCTAGGTTGGAGAGAGATGTGAGGATGTTCATCCAATCTTGCATGGTTTGTTAAAGGTGCAAATACGATAATTCGGCTTCTCATGGGCTATTGCAACCTCTTCCTAATCCTTAGTCAGTTTGGACTAAGATCAATATGAATTTTGTGGAAGGACTACCTCCTTCTCACGGGAAGGATGTCATTAGGTAGTTGTAGATCACTTAGCCAAATACGCTCATTTTACTGGGTTGAAACACCACTCTCGGCTAAGATTGTCGTAGAGGCTTTCCTTAACCATGTTGTTAAGTTACATGGTGTGCCAACAATGATCATGAGTGATCTAGATGTTGTGTTTCTTAGCAAATTCTGACAGTCCTTGAAACTTCAAGTAGTGGAATTACATTTTACAGCAGGTTATCATCCTCAATCTAATGGGCAGACAAAAGTTGTTAAGAGATGTTTGAAAACATATTTGTGGTTCATGACAGGGGATTTTCCTTCTAAATGGTTCGCTGACTTTCTTGGGCTGAATGGTGGTATAATACCAATTTTCACACATCAATACAAATGACACCTTTTGAAGCATTATATGGATATGCCCCATTAATTCACATTCCTTACTTTAGTGGTAAGGACTTTATATGGAGTACAAGGTACGACCAAAGACTAAGCTTAATTTGCAGCTAGTAGAGAGAGATCCGATGCTTAAGTTGCTTCGTTTTCATCTACATAGAGCTCTACATCAAATGGAGTAATTGGCTAATAAGAAACTATATGAAATGAAGTTTGATGTTGGAGATTGGGTGTTTGTCAAGCTTCAAACTTATCGACAACATTTTGTGAGGAAGACATCTTATTCTAAGTTGAATCATTTAAACTGTGATCCGTATAAGGTTGTGAACAAAATTGGTAAGGTGGCTTATAAGGTGGATCTTTCATCAGATTCTCAGATTCATTCTACCTTTCCTGTGTCCAAGTTAAGGAAGGCAATAGGGTTTCATCACCGTGTATCTTCACAGTTGCCTACTGCTATTATGGAGGTTTCACTATCTAAGTACATTATGGTCAGAAAAATGGTAAAATGGGGCAACCGAGCTGCAACCCAAGTCTTGGTGAAATGGAGTAATCGAGATGAAGGTGTTGCAACTTAGGAGTATTTGTATGGCTTGCGACTGAGATACCCGGATTGCACGCGTGAAGATAAGGGTGTTCTTTTGGGGGAAGACTCGATGCGTGAATTATGCTCCGATAAGGAAGGAGGAAGAAGAAGTGCAATTGCAAGGACTTAATTTGGAAATGAGAGGAATTGGGACTTAAAAGTAGGAAAAGGCATGATTTGGAGAGAACCTAAAAGGGGGGAAAATATAATTGAGTAAGAAAAATATAATGAGTTAGGAGGAGGAGGCAAGGAAGATAAGTGCAGGGGGAAGGAGTTCACAGGAGAAGATTGTCGGCCGAATTGCAGCATCGTAAGGGGTTGAAAACTTTGAAGGTAAAATCCTACTTAATTATAGTAGGAAGGATAAGATCCTACTTGATTGCATTGGGAATAATCGTGTTTATCATTATGTAGGAGTTGTTGTGACTATGTGTGGGTAATCTTCCGACTTGTGGAAAGATTCCTTTTGATCCGTTACTGTCTGAGCTTCTGATGTGTGGACATAATAACAACTGTAATAAGGACCAACTGTAAGAATATGTTACCTGTGAATAAATGGTCGTTCATACATGTCTTATTGAATTTCTTATGAATTGAGTGTTTCCTCGCTTCATACATGCGGGCCTTTTGGATCATGGATCGATGAATTCTACGGGGAACTAAAAACAGAGTTGAAATGCATGAATCCTTTACCTTATCCATGTTCAAGGCTCGATCGGATTGGTGCACTCATGACACGATACCGAATCTTTGGTGACATACTTTGACATCCCATGCCGTTTTTGTAATAACCCATATTTTCGAGTTATGAATGTAAATGGGGTTGTACATATGGTATGAATGTGTAATACAAAGGAAAAATTCGTGAGATAGTAAGATTGAGTCCGAAATGGTGAATAGACGGTTTGAATGCGTAAGAATGAAATGATGTGAACGATACCCAAGGACACTTCCATGAGCAATATGGACAACCTCTTAAGTAAGGAAGTAATGTTTGGAAGTATACGTGCGAATGGCGGATTGACATTTTCGTTATTATGATGATAAGCTTAGGGTTGTTGCGGTTAAAACATACTTAACGTTAAGGTTCAGAACCGAATTGATTATGACAGAAAATTCAAAGATTATTAGCCCCAAATGTGAATGAAAAGTGAATAATTTGAAGAGGAGAAAGAGTGGTCGATGTGCATGAAAGGGCTACCCAAATACTCACGATGTCGCCCGTGGACAGCCCACTTTCGTGCGGATTTATGGCTGAAATTTGGCCGCAAATCCTACAAGTTTAGAAGCACGACAAAGCTAGTCAAATAAGACAAAATAGTGATTAATGAGTTGGATTAATTAAGGTTAATTAAGCTGGCTTACTAGCGCTAAGTAAGCATGATTAATTAGTGCTAATCGGGGCCCAAGGCTTTTTCCACAAGTCATGGATGGTGGGGCCCACTTTTCATAATTTAAGAACACTAATAAGATGCTTAGAAGAGGTGGAAAAGGAGGGGGACATATATGAAAACGTCCATAGGAAGGGGAGGAAGAAGAAGAAGAAGAAAAAGGAGAAAAAGAAGAGAAAGACGGAGGAGGTTGGTTCGGTGGTGAAGAAAGAAGCGAAACGGAAGGGCTACCATCGACGAAGAGAGTGGGAAGACCCCTTCGTGGAGAGATCGCTCGGAAGAGGGAGTTGGAGCGTTTTTGCTCCGGAGAAGAAGAAAGGTACGGTACTCGATCCCCTTCGTTTTTCTCTTGCGAAACGGTCATAAAACTCGTTAGCCTTGAGTTTTGCTCACTGTGATTGTGTTGTTTGGTGAGGAAAAGGGGCTGGCCTGACCCTTGGGATGGTAGGAGATGGCACTCTAGACCCTCGGTTATGCGACGGATGAGCGGATTCACACCGCATGTAGGCTGACCGGTGTTCGCGGTTGAGCGTGTGTGTGTCGGATGATAATTGTGTGGGGGCTGGCCATGCGGGAACTCATCCGTGTGCATGAGGTTGAGGTTGTATTGAGTTATGAACGGATGCTCGTGATGAATATGGGCTGTTCGGGAGCGAATATCCCGGGGGGTGTGTGTATGTATTGGGCTGAAAACTGGATTGTTTTGCGTGTGTTCGTGCGGGTACATGGCTGCCCATTCGGAGTATATACCTTGGCATATAATTGAGACTCGAGAATAGAGCAAATGAGGATGGACGGGCTGGTCCGTCGGTATTGAGAAAAGGAAAGGTCGAAACTCCGAATGAGATGGTTGCGGACAAGCACGAACATTCGTGGATGCGAACTTACGAATATTGAACTAATTAAATGGACATGGACTGGAAAGGGGACTTGTTATGGTCATTCATAGCCGGTCTAGAGTTGATACTTCTCGGTGAGATGAGGTTTTATTAAGTGCGGAAGGCACAGATAAATGAAAGTGATCGAACGACTCACGTATCATAGGCGGAATGGAAGTTTACGACGATACTTTGACACGCCCATGGAGCTGCCTTATGAGGTGGATATGAGGAGGATTTGGATACAAAGAATCCACCCTCGGAATGGTATATTGGACAGCCTAGTTAGTTGGAAAAGTTGGGCGAAAAACTAAGGCACGGAGGGAAGTTCCGTGGTTTTACGCATCCGGATGAGTTGATTCGTGATAGCGGGATGTTGTGCGGCTGAAAGCACATGAACGTGAGGCTTTTATGGGATGTACGTAGGCAGAAAATGCGACGTTTTCGGATGCTGCTCGAAACAACTTAGTTGCGATCCTTGAGGATTTGGAAACGCAATGGTTTATGTCGGAATTTTGAGATATTATGGGCGATTGGTTGTGTGTGCTTGAGCTGCCGTACTTAGTCATTTGACTAATGTTATTGCGTGTTTTGGTAGGCCATAGAAGTGATCAATGCATGTTTATATTCATGTTCGATAAAAAGCTTCCGTGGTATAAATTTTTACAACTCAATTGTAACCGAATTGTATAATACTCTCCAACTATTAATGAAATGGTCGATGAGTTTTCTTTTAAGAATCCATTGGTCCTTTCAGTTTTGCCCCAACAATGCCGGCCCCAAATCTCACTTTATTTATCTCCCATGAATGGTCGTAAAATGCAATTGACTTTGCCATCTTTATTATAACGAAACAGCCCTTCAACTCCCCCTACCTTTATATGGCCCTAGAGAAAGGCCACAGTTCCTAACATTTGCTCGCATGCGGAGTAGCATTCAATATTAATGTCGTGTCCGAAAAAGGTAGGGAAAAAGAAAGAAATTCAAGATTATTATGCATATTTGTGAATGTCATTATGGCTCCGAGAAATAACTGCCGAGACTCTTCACCTGTCGAAACTCTTCATCTACCGAGACGTTTTATCCATCGAGACCCTTCGTCTACCGTGACGTTTCATTTGTTTATGCTATAAATATATGACTTTGTAATTCAGTTATAACGAAGCTTTTAGAATCAATAAGAAAATTCTCCCCCTTTCTCTCCACATTGTGTTCTCTCGTTTTCATTCTTCTTCTTTCCATTCTTTGTTTCACAATGCGTTATTAGCATGATGCTCTACCAGAAAGTGAGGAATGAAAAAAAACGATGATCATCTGCAAGATTTTTCACGGATTGAGAGGGCACTAAAGATAACGATTCTATGGAATTTGTAACCAGTAATCTCACACGCTATTTCAATATTTTTATTACAGTTCTCGAAAAGCTTATTCGTACCATTTCGATCCCCCGAAGTAGATCCACGATTACCAAAAGCGGATTCACAGTTCCCAAAAGTGGATCATCGATCATCAATTTTTAGAAGTGATTCATCATTTCCGAAAAGCGGATACTCAATTCTCAGAAGAGAATTCTCGATTTTCTCGATCCCTAGAAGGGCAAGACAATGCGTAATTAGTCAGCAAAATGGAGGTTTCAGGAAGTGAATCCTTCACTAATGAAAAATGTATTTGTTTTGTAGACTAGCATCAACACATACTAGAAGTACGAAAATCAATGAGGGCTCCGGAAGAGCAAATATCTTATTATCCAGATGAACAAATTTTTGTATTGATAATGCGTTATATTGCTCTAAGTCTCAGAAAAATTTGTTGAGTTTTAAAGATATTCCCAGAAATGGATATCACATTGAGACTTCAAATGAAAATGACAAAAAATATTTGTGTATTACAAGTATCATCTCGGGGTAGGAAATGTATATTGAAAAAATTACTCATAGTTTCCTCTGGACTATATTTCGCAAATGTAAGTGTTGGCGGAGTACATGTTGTTGCAAACCAGAAGTTTTTTGATCAAAATAATTTTATTACATGGCATGATTGATTGGGGCATCCTAGAGCTATAATGATGCGAAGAATAATTAATCATTCGTGTGGGTTTTCAGTGAGCAAGCAGAAGATTTTTCTCCCTAATGAATTTTCATGTGCTGCTTATTCCTAAGGGAAGTTGTTAATAAGGCCATCCCCATCGAAAACCAGGGCTGAACTCTTAAAATTTCTTGGAAGAATACAAGGTGATATATGTGGGCATATTCATCCATCATGTGGACCATTTAGATACTTTATGGTATTAATTGACACATCAACTAGAGGGTCACATGCATGTTTATTGTCAACTCGTAATCAAGCATTTGCAAGATTGCTTGCTCAAATTATCAAATTACGATCTCATTTTTCGGCTTATCCAATAAAATGTATTCATCTTGATAATGACAGTGAATTTACATCTCAAGCTTTTAATGATTATTGTATGTCAATTGGGATAAGTATTGAACATCCTGTAGCACTTGTTCATACACAAAATGGCCTCGCAGAGTCATTAATAAAATGTCTTCAAGTAATTGCAAGACTGTTACTTGTGAGAACAAAACTCCCGATACATGCTTGGGGACACACTATTTTGCATGCGGTAGCCTTAATTCATATCAGACCTACAAATTATAATGAGGTCTCCCCTTTGGAAATGGTTATGGTCAGGAACCAAATATATCTCATTTAAGAATTTTTTGATGTGCAATATATGTGCCAATTGCGCCACCACAACGCACAAAGATGGGACCCCAAAGGAGATTCAGGATATATGTTGGATATGAATCACCGTCTATAATTAAATATCTTGAGCCATTGATGGGTGATTTATTTACGGCACGGTTTGCCGATTGTCATTTTGATGAAATGAGATTTTCAATAGTAAAAGGGGAAAATAAGCAGCCAGAAAAGGAAATAATCTGGCATGAGTTATCATTGACTCACTATAATCCCCATACAAAGCAATTTGAATTCGAAATTTAGAAAATTATTCACTTGCAAAATTTAGCAAATCAATTGTCATATGCTTTTAGTGACCCTAAGAAAGTAACGACGTCTTGTATTCCAGCTGTAAATGTTCTAATAAGAATTGATGTCCCTAAAGGACAACCTAGTACTGCTAATGAGCCTAACATACAAGTGAATCGTGGTAGATTAGTTGATTACAAAGATAAAAATCCTTTGAAAAGAAAAGAATTAAGGGCTCAAAGGGGAGCATGAAGGGTGTTCGAGATAAAATCCTTGGAAAGAGATGTAATCGAGATAAAATCAATGTCGATGAAAATTTTCATATGCTATAGCATGCGATTGAAGACGAGGATCTTGAACCAAAGCCTGTAGAAGAATGCAGACGAAGAAATGATTGGCCAAAATGGAAAGATGCGATTAAAACAGAATTAAAATCACTAGGAAAATATAACGTTTTTGGACCTGTCGTCCGTACACCTGAAGGTGTAAAACCGATCGGTTATAAATGGGTATTCATACAAAAAAGAAATGAGAAAAATGAGATTGTCATATATAAGGCACAACTTGTTGCCTAGGGATTCTCGCGGAGACCTGATATTGATTATGAGGAGACATATTCTCCCGTGGTGGATGCAACAACTTTTAAATATATGATAAATTTATCAATTCATGAGATTGATGGATGTCGTTACTGCATATTTATGTGGCTCTCTTGAGAATGACATATATATGAAACTCCCTGAAGCATGTAGTTCAGATCGTCGAGACCTTACTCGGTCAAATTATGCAGATCATTATATGGATTGAAACAATTTAGATGTATGTGGTATGAACGTCTCAGTGAATATTTGTTGAAAAATGTATATCGGAATGACCCGATATGTTCATGTGTGTTTATTAAGAGGTCTGGATCACAATTTGTAATAATTGCGATTTATGTTGACGTTCTGAATATTAATGTAACCATTGATGAACTAATTGAAACAGTTGATTACCTCAAGAAAGAATTTGAGATGAAAGATCTCGAGAAAACAAAGTTATGTCTTGGCTTGCAGATTGAGTATTTAGAAAATGGAATTTTCATCCATCAATCAGCTTATACATCAAAGGTGTTAAAAAGATTTTATATGGATAAAGCGCATCCCTTGAGTAGTCCAATGGTCTGAGATCACTTGATGTAAATAAAGACCCATTTCAACCTCGAATGAATGATGATGAACTAATTGGACCTGAAGTACCATCTCTTAGTGCTATTGGAATACTAATGTATCTTGCTAGTCATACTAGACCCGATATATCATTTACTGTAAATTTATTAGCGAGATATAGTTCATGTCCTATGAGGAGACATTGGAATGACATAAAACACGTATTCCGATATCTTTGTGGTACAATGGATGGGTTTATATTATTCTTATACGCTTGAAGAAAAATTGATAGGATATGCAGATGCGTGATATTTATCCGATCCTCATATTGGTAAGTCTCAATCGGGTTATGTATTCACATATGGTGGTAATGTTGTATATTGATGATCTATGAAGCAGACTATTACTGCGACATTTACTAATCATTATGAGATTGTACTTGTTTGCTCTGGAAGTGACCGTGGACAAGCCGTATCTAAACACATCGAAAATCTCTGGCACTACGAGCAACTGGTACTCGGAGATTCGTTGAATATGTGATTGCCATATGAATGAAAAAAGAGAGAGAAGGAGAAGACAAAGGACGAACACCCTTAAGCGGAAGCACTTACGAATGCCATCGACGATGCCTTCGGAAGTAAGCAAGAACGCAGGAGTATAGAGAGCTTGAACACTAGAATGTTTGAAAGATAAAATTGACAATATGTCCGTCAGTAGAGAGCTTTGTCTATACAATGCCTAAAAATGACTATTTATACTAACCTAGACCTACGAATGTACGGTAATAAAATATTATACATATATTACATATCCTTGCTGCCAATCTTCGTGGAATATCTTCTTTCCATCCGAGCAAACTTGGCAACAATTCCCTTCTAAATCCTGAGATCGTCTGGAATCTTTCTTAACAGCTACTGATTGACCGCATTGCCCATTAGCCTTCGCCGTAGAGTTTCATCGCTCTCCCAGCTGACTGTCACTTGTCACTTCGTGGACCCTTATCTCCTGGTAACCCTATCACGTGATGACTGCTTCACCCAACAAGCCTTCGCCTGGTGTGTTTCCGTGGTCACCTCTTTACTGGGTTTCCCATACCTTGGGCCTATATTATGGACCGTTGGTTCACAGATGAGGCCTGGATCTGTGGTCCAAAGTTTCTATCATTAAACATATAAGCCCCCCTTAAGGCAGACGGAATGATCGGTCTTGCCTTGAAAAGGACTAAGTAATCATTCCTCTACAACCTAGTAACGTGTGCAGGCGAACATAAATCCCTAACCGTCGATATTTCTGATGTGTATCAGTTGAGATCCTTGGGACAACTATTGAAATCCCCGAGATCTCTGTCACGATATCTCTTGTTAGAGTCTTTATATCTCTCATAACACCGCTATAAATAGCGATGCGCTTTTGAAAATAACCAAGTTATGAGGTTTCCCGTCCTTCAGTATTCTACCCAGGGTCTATGTCCATCACCTTACCTTGCTTGAAAGCCTATGTCCATCACCTTATGAGGGTGGTCTCTCTGTTCCCCAAGTCTCCCTTCTCCCTTTTGAAGAGTTGGTCGGGAAGGGTAGGGGACCTGAGCATGACTTCGGTGCATCATTCCGGGTTGTGCCCTGATTGGACTAACCTTTGGTGCTTCCTAGTGACACCGAACCCTTAGGGATGCTAGGAAACCACGAGGGGAAGCCATCGCTCCATCCTCGCTTTGTTAGCCTCACGGCTCTTGGGAGATCATAGTCGACATTAGATGGAGGGACAAAGATCTCCCCGTTCTGCTGCAATTGCTTCTCCACCGTGCGATGTAGCCATCGATTGCAGCCAAGGATCTTCTCCATCAAAGGGAAGAATTGAGTACCATGTGTAACCGCTTCCTGTGGATAAATCCTTGAATATCTCGGGAAACTCGTAGGATCTTCAATAGAGAGCATTTCGCTAAGAATAGGAAACGTCATCTACCGAGCGTTTTCGTTTCATCTGCATCATCAATCAAACCCATGTAATGAACTATGGATTTGGATGAGAATAAATGAGTATCTTAAGTCTCTTCGTCTACCCACTTATGACTTTTGAAATGTCATCAGTTTCCAAGCGAAGCGACGCTCCTTTTAACCGTCGAGCGACTTTCCTTTTGAGCCATAGCCGTCTCGTCGGTTTCTGAAAGATATAAAGCCTACTAGGGGTCGGGGTTTCCCGCTCACGCAATCAAAAACCCTTCTCTTTCTTTTCTGCCCTTCTAGAAACCTGGTTTTCCTTTAATTGCCTTGGATTCCGATGCTTCATCCCCATTGTCCTCTACTTCCCGACCCATGAGGGACGGAGCGACTTTCCGACGGGCTTACGCTCAGTCATAGCAGTATCATGTCTTTCCTTGTCATGAAGGGAAATCGGACTTCGGCGCTCAGATGTCGGAAATACAAACCCTAGGTCCGTTTGTTACCGTACACAAGCGCTTTCTCCTCTCCGATACGGAAAGGTTATTCCATTTCACCAGCAAGTTGGCCGCTATTTTCTCTCTTGGTAGATTTGAGCCGTCAGGATGGGGTCTGTCCGGAATGGGAAGCCTAATTCGTGGGTCTCCAATTGGATGGAGAAAAAGGATACTGCATGGGAAGCGATGGGGATCAAGGGCTTGATCGACACATCTTGCTTCAACACTGAGCCCAACTTATCAGTATGCGCGGGCTTTCTGTCTTTTGGAATCCTACCGTCAGTTGCTTCTACCTACCCAAAGGACAGATGTCGATAACTTTGGGGGATATCTGCTTTCTGACTGGTTGCCATCTTTCTGGAGCCCCCTTCGTTTTGATCATAAGCGTGATGACCTGAAGTTCAACCATTCAACGTGCGTTAGTGAAGTGGATACTCGGCACCTTTCTGTGGACAAGTGGGGACTCCAGGAGGAGTTCGAATTCTACTTGGAGTGGTTATCCAAGTACAAACTTTGTAACCGAGGTAAATATCCCAGCCATTTCATGATTGGGGTGGCCACCAGTTTTGTCGACGCTGCTAATGCGGACAAGCCTGGACGCCATGGCCTTTGCCCCTATACTGTTGAACTTGATTTACCGCGGGTTGTACCAGGCAACAAACGACCCAACCAACGTTCCTGGGTGTCGAACAGATGACTCTTTGTGGATCGTATACCTATGGATCGTGTTGTACTTTCCGGGTTTTACTCGCTATCCCCGCGCGATGTACACTCGAAGCGATGTCGTCTCAGCGAGCTCGTTCAAGTATTGGACTACCCTTAGTGTCGCTGGCTGCATTCAAGCCTTAGTGAATGGGCATGCGGATGAAAGTCCGGGCACAGTCTCTTCCTGGCGCCCTTTTTCTGAAGAATGGGAAAAGCTTCGCCTGGGGGAAGTCGAGTACCTTCGCCCAGCATTCTTCGCTAGGGACTTGGTGGGAGTGGATTCTGCTGGCTTGACATTTGAGGTGTATAATCCTCAATTCTGCGCCCGTCAACAAGGCTTCACTCAATGCCTGGCTGTCTCATTTTTCGAGTCCCAGAACCAACCGCTGGATAGGCGTGTCGCTTTTTCTATAGGATCCGGTTTGGCTGAGCAATCTCAACTACCATACCTCCCCATGGCTCGGCTCAAACTGGCGCCATCAGGCGGTGAATCCCCGTTCTTTTCTAGTGCCTAGTACTAGATCTGGGAAATGTTGCAGACCTCCTCCCATCTAAAGAGACTACTTGAGGAAGAGAATTCGGCCCCTCTACCAGCACTTCCAGTTCTGAGTGGGAATATCTCGATGAAGCGGTCGTCAGGCTATGACTCGTCCTCTTTGGGTATGTTGGGTCATTTCATTCTCACTTGGTTGGTGTTTGGATGATGGACTAACGCTGTGTTTAGGGAGGGGGAAGGAAAAGAAAAGAATGGAAAACATGTTTCCCAAAAAAATCTCTCCCTCCTAACATTCAAAACTTTCTCCCATTTTCCCTTCTTTTCCTTTCTATTCTTACAAATCCAAACACAACGTAACTCTTTTGTATAATAGGCATCAAGAAAATGAAGCCTTCAATGGGTTCGTCATCACGAGGAGCTCGCATGAAGAAGAAGGCATATCACGGGTCTATCCTCCAAAGCTGCTACGAGTTACTACTGATCTTCCCACTCCCGGGCAAGTATCCTCCGGAATGTGACAGGTATTAATCTTCCATGGGCTCTGTTTCTTGATAAGAGATTCAAAACGTAACATTAATTCCTTTGACAAAGGTGTCGCTGGCATTTCTCTTGTTGTTGTCGACGTTTCTCATGACGTCCCATTGCTTCCCGGCTGGGCGAACAAGGACACCAGTGAGGGTTGAAGTCGGAGGAGCCCCCCCAGTGAGGTAGCACGCGAAGTTTCGCCTCCACCTTCGAGACATGAAGTCGGGGTCTCTTCGGTTGATGACGTTACTGTCGCCCAGCGTCCCTCAAGCGACATGTAAAGGTCCCTTGCGATCAGACGACGGGAGCCTCCCGAGGGCAGGCGACGGAGGCTTCTTCGAGCCAGGCGACAAAAGCTCCCAAAATCCAGGCAACAGAAACCCCCCAAGGCCTTCAAGCGCAGGCGACCTCGGTAAGGGTCCTCGAGTTATGTTTCCTTGCTTTTTTCCTCAAGTCATGTCTGACTTAAGCGTATTCAATGGCAGCCTTTGCATTCTCTGCTCGCCTCTCTCATCACCATCCTCGAGCGTGGAATTGGCACTAAGGATGATTTCGTCACCTTAGTATCCGTGACGGACGAGTTGGGGGAAGTAGATGCCGATTTGCACGAGTTGGGGGTTATACTCTCGCTGCTCCGAAGGTCCAACTGGCATTCATGGAGTGAACGACAAGAGAACTTCGCACTCAATGCGAGGTTGGAGGAAAAGAAATTTGCATTGTCTCAGCTACTTCCATCCTTTGCTCGAATTAACGAGCTGTGGCTTAGAGAGTCCAACCTGCTCAAGAAGAGGGAAGAGCTGACAGCCGTCCTCCAGCGCCTTCAGGAAGAGTTGGACGCTACTGGCCCGTGCAGACGAAGCAGCCGAGCGCGCGACCATAGGCCAGGAGTGAGAGACGTTCGAGAGGAAATGGGACAAGGATTTGGATGTCGAGGCAAAGGAAACTTTGGCGGCCAGAGTGATGGACCGAGCGAAGCGCCTGTTGTATTCTTTTCCTCCTGCTTGAAAATCTACGTTTGTATTTTGCCCCCACATGGTGGGGAAACGTTTTGAAATGGCGCTTTTGTGCATTTCTCACATTGTTGGCTTATACTTTTTCACGTATTCGCCAATAATCTTGACGTCATGTATTGACCCATCAAGCCCCCCAGGCGGTATGAATTCCCATGGTGGGATTCAACTACCCGAAAGGAACCTCCCCAATTTGGTCGATACTCTTATGAGCCTCTAGATGATTTAGCACATTGATTCTCGTGATTTCTAAATTTGCTAGCTCAATTTCTAGCTAAATTTTCTAAACGATCGGTATTATACTTTTATTGAAAGAATCGCATCGAGGCCGTACACGAGGTTGAACGGAGTGACGCCTATGTTGTCTTTCTTTGTAACCCAGAGCCGCCATAATGTCTCCTGAAGCAGGGCATGCCATGTGCGTGGGTTGTTTCCGATCGTCCTCTGCATAACTCGTATTCGATTGAGCGTAGTACGGAGTTGAGTTGAGTACATTAAACCCAAAATCTTCAGCGAAGTTGTCCATGAGTTCACCGTTGAACACCTCTGCATTGTCTACCACGATACTTTGAGGAATTCTGTATCGGTATACGATGAATGTTTTGATGAATTCTATCACGTCCTTTTGGTTGATGGACTTATATGCCGCCGCCTCTATCCATTTGGTAAAATAGTTTGTAGCGAGGAGTATATAGGCATCTCCCCTGCTCGAGTGAGGATGGATTTCTCCCATGATATCTAGCGCCCACGTTCTGAAAGGTCATGGTTTCACTATGACGTTCATGTCAGTAGCAGGGGTTCGTTTTACTGGTCCGCATTGTTGGCAAGCCTGGCAGGCTCGAACCATTTCGATGCAGTTATTGACCATTGATGGCCAGAAAAAACCATGTCGTTTAATCGACCAACTCATCTTGATGCCTGCTTGATGCGCCCCACACAGCCCCTCATGTGTTTCCATCATGATCAGGATAGCTTCATCCAAGTCGACGCATCTCAAAAGGACATCTTCATTGGTCTTCCTATAGGGAATCCCGTCGAGGAGCACGTAGTGCCTACCGATCACTCGGATCCTCCTATCGACTTTAGCCCTGGTGTTCTCAAGGAATTGTCGTATTGGTTCCCGCCAATCGTATTTTTGTTCAAAAAGGTTGGCGGTATGGACCTCTTCGTCTTTTGCTTCACTACCATCGTGAAACTCTGGTCACTTGCTTATGACCATAGTTGTATTTTTTTTGGGCGATCATGAGTCGTTTATCAATTTGGAGGCAAGTTGTGCTAAGTAGTTGGCCTCTTGATTATCGTCTTGCTTTCCATGCTCGATTTCGGCCGTGCCCAACTTCACGAAGAGCTCATTCGCTCTACATAAATATTGACTTAGGTGAGGTGCATAGTACTCACTTTGCTCTAGAATTTGCTGGATCACTAACTGGGAATCACCGCATATCTTTACGCTTCCCATTTTCCAGTCTAGCGCGAGCTATAAGGCTAAAATCAAGGCCTCGTACTCTGCTTCGTTGTTGGTTACTTTTCCATTGAGGCAACAGGCTACCCTGGTCTCAGCTTTCTATGGTGTCTCAATGAAGACACCCACGCCAGCTCCGAATTTGTTGGAATACCCGTCGAACCAAATGGTCCAATGCTTGGACGGATATTTTTCTTTGTAAGAAGAGGCTAGATTGCCTTTACCATAGTGGACGAGAAATTCAGCCAAGGCATGTCCTTTTACCGAAGTCTGTGGTTTGTGGTAAATATTATAGGCTGAGAGCACTAGGCTCCACTTGTTGATTCTTCTCGTAAGTAAGAGATTATCGAAAAACACATTAGTCACTGGAGTCTTGGAAACGACATACACGTCATTAGACCCGATGTAGTCATCACCGAGTAGTACACTGCAAGACATACTTTCTCAGTTGAGGTATACCATTGTTCCGTCTCTGTGAGTAGGCGAAATAGATAATAAATCTCTCTTTCTACTACGTCATGTTCTTGTGCCAACATGGATCCGATAGTGGACTGGGATGCAGCCACATAAAAAATGTATGGCACATTTAAGTTTGGTGGCGTTAGCATAGGGGGGTTCGTCAAATAATCCTTTAATTCTTGGAACGCTCGCTCATGCTCCGACGTCCAGGATATCTGCCCTTTTTCTTACACTTTAAAATCGTTGAGAAGGTGCTAGTTTTGGATAGCATGTTGCCAATGAAGCGGCATATATAATTGACCCTTCCGAGAAAGGCCTGAAATTCCTTCTTTCTCCGAGGAGCCGGGAGATCATGAATAGCGCGAGTCTTTAAAGGGTCTACTTTGATCACTCATTGGTGCACAAGGAAACTGAGGAACTGCCCCTTATGCACTCCGAAAGCGCATTTTAATGGATTGAGTTTGAGTTCATGCGTTCGCATCCTTTTGAATGCTTCGCTAAGATGGGTGCATTGTTCCTATCTTCTTTTGGATTTTACCACCACATCATTAATGTATACCTCAACTGTCTTTCCTATTAAAGGGCTGAAGATAAGGTTCATCGCCCTTTGGTATGTGGTTCCAACATTCTTTAATCCGAAAGTCATGACGACCCACTTGAATATCCCGATAGGGCATCTAAACGTTGTTTTGTGCACGTCTTCTTCAGCGATGAAGATTTGATTATATCCAGAGTATCCGTCCATGAAGGACATTACTCGTGGCCCGCTGATTTGTCTATAAGGTCATTAGCGACGGGCATGGTGTACTCATCTTTAAGCGTTGCCTTATTTAAGTCGCGAAAGTCTGTACATACCCTCATCTTGCCGTTCTTTTTTACGACAGGTACTATGCTAGAAATCCAATCCATAGATTTAGCCATCCTTATATAGCCGGCTTTAAACAACTTTTTGATTTCATCGTAGACTATTTGGGCCACTTCCTTCGACATCTTCCTTGGAGTCTGTTTCACAGGCTTAAAGTTATTGTACGTTGGGAGTCGGTGTTCGATCAAGACCGGGCATCTTAGTATAATCCCACGCGAAACAATCTTTGTAGGTCTTGAGAACTTTGCTTATGTCACAGGTTTCAGTTTCACTCATGAGTGACCTAAGGTAGGTGACATGTGGTGATTCAGCGGTCCCTAGATTTATCTCCCTTAAAAGATCGCACAGAACGACAGAAGTATTAAGGACTTCTTTATTAATTGAATAAATATTTAGCAAGTCTTGGCTTGCTAAAGGCAACACATCACATTGTGCTTTATTTATTCTAGATGCTCAATAATGAGCTAGCCTCTCTAGGACATCTTATATCAAATCGAGAACTTACTCTTCATTAGACGAAGATGGATTGAGGAGTCTATCGGGCTCCAAGTCCTTCCCCGTCAAATGAGTGTTGTTGTCGCCTTACATTCAGGCTACGTGTATATCTTTCTCAAACGAGCTTAGTGTTTTCATTGACCTCGAGTTGTAGCTCGTCGCCCCATCTAATTGGGACGATTGAGTTTTGAAGTGGCGCCAGAGGTGGTCCATCACACGAAACCAGAAACTCGTATCCTGCTTCGCTTAGGGGAACAACGTTTCGGATCACCCATTGCATATCTTTATTTCAATGTCATGTCTTTGACTTGCTTGACTGCCCATACGGAAACATAAGGCGTATTAGCATTTTCGCTCGCTTCTCTTATGGTAATAAACCATGTTTTTCCCTGGTAGAAGTTCTTGATGGAGAGTAGAGGGTACGGCACCAGCTTTATGGAGCCAATCTTTCCCGGGCATAAAAGAGGGCTTTATGTCAATGACAAAGAAAGTCGTCTTCTTTTCGTGTGTACCCACTTGGAGTCTAGCAAAGACTACGCCTAAACAAGATGAGGTAATCCCGTTAAATCCACTGACCCTTACATCGGTCTCTCCAAGTTCAGTTATGTCATCCCTAGGCTTTTATAAGCTTCAAAGGGGAGCAAATTAATAGTCGCTCTGTTATCAACAAGAACGCGGCGCATCGCCACATTGTTGATTATCGCCCGAATATGGAGAGGGAACATATATTTCCGTAATGACACACGAGGCTCTTTCAACCACCTACTCGGAAAGTTCCGTGGTATTTCTATGGCGGCGTTAAAACTGAGAGGTAGCATCGACCTACCTTTTGCCTGATGGGCGTCTCTCTTAGCGAACTTGGCTGGCAACATGATGACGTTATAACTAGTTCCATAATCCTCGGGTGCGGCCGGATTGAACTGGATTGTAGTCGCTCAGTGAGTTAGACGCGAGGTCACTTTCACTTCACTCCTTAGTCTTTTGGGTCTTGGAGACCCCCATCTTGGCACGTCTCTGTTCGCGTTGGAAACGGATCACGCCGGAAATATTTGGCAATAAGACTCACAAGGATTTGTAGAGATTAATTGAATGCAAACAGTTTTTACACGAAGTAAAGAAAGCTTACAGCCATAAAAGTAAAAATAAGGACGGTGGTAAGATTGTAGACTAGCTACAGTGCTCCGTAGACTTGGGGCGTCGTCATAGACTTGATGGCAGAGTGCTGTAGACTTGTGCTCCTCGGGCAGCAGGACTTAGCTGCTGGACTTGATGGACGCGGTCGGGTGCTGATGCGAACGTGGACACCAAGGCTGTGGTGGCTGACCCTGGCGGAGGCGTCTAAGGCGGAGATGTGTACCGGGACTACGGTGGCTCGTCCTGGCGTTGGAGTCGAAGGCGGAGGTGTGTACCGGGACTAGGGTGGCTCGTCCTGGCGTTGGAGTCGAAGGCGGAGGTGTGTACCGCGACTACGGTGACTCGTCCTGGCGTTTGAGTCGAAGGCGGAGGGTTGTTACCAGAGCTACGGTTGCTCACCCTAGTGGTGGAAGTGAAGGCGGGGATTTGTTGCCGGAGCTACGGTTGCTCACTCTGACGGTGGAAGGAAGACCAATGAAACATTAAGAGTTTCGCCCTGGCCGGGGAATCCTAACAACTAACAACTAAGGGGTGACGAGCAAGATAAGTTTATGTTGACTGATTTGTTCGTGATTTTCTCTGAGGGAGATCCTCTCACTTTTATACCCGGTCAGTTACGACCTTCCGAAGATTTTCCAGACTCGATTCTCCCCAAGAATCTCGGAGCTAACTGACTTCCATTCGTTTGATCGTGGGTCGTAAACTCCTCTGACTTCGGGTTTAATTGGTTGTCTTTTAAGACGTGTGTTGATATAAGCGTGGGTAACAAGTCCCATTTATCTCAGGGCTGTGGAACCATTTTCCTTTGACGCGTGTCTTTTGTAGGCGTAGGCCTGTAGACTTCGTATCCTTTGCAGGCGCACGTCTGTAGACTTTGTGTCTCTTGGAGGCGCAAGCTTGTAGACTTCCCTTGATTACAAGGTTATTACCCGGCCTTTGTAGACTTTCTTGGCCACATAGTCTATGTAGACTGCAGGCGCAGGCTTGATATGTTTAACTTGGCTGTAGGCCTAATGGACTTTTACGGGCTTTGTCAGAATTAGGCCCAAGATTGGCCCAAGATTACCAGCACATTAATCGCATGCCAACATAAGCCCCCCTTTTTTGCCGAAGGCACTTCCGTCGCCTGAGCACACGTTGCGTGCTTCAGTAAAAATATTTGATTCTCTGTCAAAAGATATTCTTCCTGCGAAAAGATATGCTCTGCAGAGGAAACCTTTCACCTTCCCCCCTTTTGCAGATAGACCTTTTGTCTTCCTCCCCTTCCCGAGAGGAAAGCCTTTCACCTTCCTTCCTCGAGACTTTCAGACTCGCCTTCTCTTTCGGGTCATTCTTTAAATTTCCCCTCGAGTGTCCTGATAATTCTTCACTTCTCCTTTCCATGGTGTTCCTTCTCTCAGACTTCCTAGCCTCTGGTACTCCTTCAAAACTTGCCTCTCGGCAGAGCCTCCTTAAGCTCCGCTCCATAAAAGTTTCATTCATTTCTACCTTCAAGAGTCTTTTAAAGACAAGAGGTTCTCGTTACCCCTTTTCCATTGAACAGCGAACAGCCCAGAACAAATTCTGAAGGTGCGAGAGTGGCGACTTCCAACTGTCTGAAGCTAAACAACCAACGACCCCGTATCAAGGCGTTTACGTCCTATTAGAGACTCCTCGGAGGTGTACACTACAACTGATTTCCTCTTCCCTCTGTTCGGCACACTCCTTGGCGAAGAAGGATCGTCCAACCACAGTGTACCCTCCTGCGAGATGTGGCCTCCATGCGCAACCCAAAGACTGGATAACCTCAGAAAACTGTTCGGTCAGCCCAGTATTGTTGTAGATGGCCCAGATATCTTTCTGGAGCAAATGAAGATCCCGGGGATTTATCATCTCCATCATCAGACATTACAGCACACTGACCTCGCCAGGCAGGAAGTTGGCTATGTCCGGGCCTGTGAGTTTCCTCTTGGCCAAGTGTGACAGACCGTAGGTATTCACAAGTTGACTTGCCTCTACAAGACTCTAGAGAAGAGGGAGCGGAGGCTTAGTAAGACAGACCGGAGGTATTCACCGATCGCCCCACCTCTGTCAGCTTCTTAGGAATGTATAGGCGCTTGCCCAATATGCCAAACCATAGGCATTCTTGGGCTGACCTATTCCTGCCTGACCCTTATAGCGAGTAGGCAGAAGGAAACAAGAAGTGGAACTGGCTAAGTCCACGATGCGGGAATAGCTGAAGGGCTAACCAAGTGCGGGAAACAGCAGAAGTAGACTTTACTTAGAGCCTCTTCTTTTTCTCTCTTCTGTTCCTCTGTTTTCTCTCTTTTTATTTGGACGCATTACTGAGAACATAGACTAAGACTAAGGTTTTCCTATCGTCGACTTAACTACTATATCATCGATGTAGACTTCTACTGTCTTGCCAGAAGATGCATCAAATATAGTATTCATTGCTCGCTGATAAGTAGCGCCGGCATTCTTCAAACCGAATGGCATTACTACCCACTCAAAAATTCCTAAGGGACATCTAAATGCTGTTTTTTTATATGTCTTCTTCTGCGATGAAAATTTGGTTGTAACCAGAAAATCCATCCATAAATGACATAATTTAGTGCCCTCCTGTCTTGTCTACAAGATCATCTGCGATAGGCATAGGGTATTCATCCTTTGGGGTGGCGCGACTGAGGTCTCTAAAGTCTATACAGACTCTGATCTTACCATTCTTTTTAAGGACGGGCACGATACTAGAGATCCATTTCGTATAACGCGAGGTCCTAATATAACCTGCTCGAAAAGTTTTTTGACTTCTTCGAAGACCAATTGTGTAATTTCAGTGGTCATGCACTTAGGTGCTTGCTGCACCGGTTTAAAGTCTTTTTTGATAGGACGAGTGTGTTCTACTAGTCTACGGTCCAACCCTGGCATCTCAGTATAATCCCAGGCAAAACAGTCTTTGAATTCCTCAAGTACTCCCCTAATCGCATCAATTTATTTAAAGAAGAACTAATGAAAAGAATTCTAGGAGAGGACTCGCTTCCTAGATTAATGCTGACCAATGGGTTACATGGTGTCATCAAAGACTCACGTTCCTCTAAACCACCTAAGTCGGTAGACACGGGCTTATTACAAGCATTAAACGCTCTAAGCGCTTATGAGTTTATTGAAAACCAAGAGACAGGTTGTCTACAGCAGCGATTTCCTTGGTAGACTTGGAGCCGTTGAAGGACATCGGCGACTTCTTCGGTTCCCTTTTCATTCTGGTCCATAAATCCCTTCCTTCAGGAGTCTATCGGGCTCCAACTCTGCAGCACTATCTTGCTGATCTTTCTCTACTCTTCCATCGTTCGCCTTGTCAGTCGCTAAAGGTTTTTCCCTCGAGTTGACTTCCTGGAGAGCCTGCTCTATGTCTTGGGCAGATAGCTCATCTCCCCATCCAGTTGGAACGATCGGCCCTATGTCCGGTTTGGGGTGCGATGTCCCATAGTCTACGATATAGTCGAACTTTCCGGATGGCTCGCCAAGGGGTCCTACTGTAGGGTCGCCAAGCTTATAGCGCTGGTCCAGTGTAAGGTCCTTGACAGTCTTGCTTGTCTCTGCATGCAAGATACCCTTGTCACAACAGGAATATTTATCAGCCTTGATAATTTCTATTTCAGAGTCAACCCAAAGCAACAATTCTCTATGCAATGTAGAAGGAATAGCTGCAGCTTTATGGAGCCAGTCGCGGCCCAACAGCGCATTGAAAGTAGGAATTATGTCTATCACGAAGAAGGCGGTTTCCCTTTCCTGGCGACCCACTTCAAGGTGCACCGAGAAAACCCCCAGGCACTCGGATTTCCTACCATTAAACCCACTTACTGCGACTTTGGTTTTAACCAAGTCGTGAGGCTTATATCCAAGCATTTTAAACCGGGACAAAGGAAGCACGTTTATAGTGGCTCCTTGTCTACAGGGACTCGGCTCACTACTGTACCATCAAAGGTAGTAGTTATGTATAATGAATGCATGTGTTGTTTCATACTATCAGATGCCTTTTCTAACCAATTTAATGGAAAGCCTGCTGGGTAAACTGGAGAGCAAGGAAGAGGCACTTTACCCACTAGAGTCCTTGTGTCTCGCTTACAAGTGAAGTCTACAGGCAGGGTAAGGGCGTTGCAGCTTACGACTGGCCTTATTTCCCCGTCGACATCACTTGGGATCTCGCTCCGGAGTGGGGTATACTCAAAGCTCGAGCAAGGCTCTTCTGAATGGTCCGTAGACTCAATGCACTCTGCCTCAGCGTTAACTTCATTCGCAGGCGCTCTAGCCGGTGGGGCTGTTCCTAAGAGGGTAGGCCTGGGCCTTTTGGCGACGTGACTTAGGCGTCTGTCCCTCCTCTTGCGCGCCCTCGGAGACCAAGTGGTCTTGGCCATTGCCTTCTGCCAATATTTCGAAGGGTTAACTGCTTTAATCACCCTTGATCTCTTGGAACTAAGGAGAATTTGACGTACCTCCACATAGTCACCAACAGATGGGTTTGTTCGTGTGGGGAGCTGCTGCGATTCCGAGCAAGTGTTGTTAGTTTCACAAATATCTGTAGCTGTAGGGCACGCAGGTTTGACCACAATTTCCCCATTTGTGGACAAGTCTACAAGCTTGAGAAAATAGTTGACGCAGCAGGAAGTGCAGAGTTGAGTGATCAGGATCTTGTTTTGAGCTATGAGCTTGCATTTTTGACAGAGCATCTTCACCTCCAAGAACTGAGCTATTGGTGGGCCTGTCAGGACCGCCTGGATGTCTACCTTAGGCATTCCATGTCTCGGCTTGCTCACCCTCTCCTGCGGTCGTTCGGGCCGTTGGGCTCTACTAAGGTTACCAGCTTCTGTGATCTCGGAGTGAGATTCGTCAGAATGGCCAAGCCTTTCCTGCCTTGACTTGCCACATTGCTGAGACGAGGAGTCATTAAACTCCAGGAGTCGCCTGGGACGTTCGGGCGCACGGGGCTGCTCCTTAGGTGCTCGGTCTCGGCCATGTGGACCACCTATTCCTCCCCGGGTTGCTGGCCTGCGCTCCACGCTTGGAGGGCTTTTAAATCCTCTTTGTGAACTGTTGGAGGCACTTCTCGAGCTTGAGGGCACTACTCCCATTGCTACCTCATCAAGTGGGGTCAAGTTATACCGGGTTTCCCCCTGATTGTTCTGGAGATACTTCCTAAAAGTATTGCATCGATCGGTGGTGTGCGTGTCATCCATATGCCAGTAGCAAAGGTTAGGCGCAACCTCCTTGACTGGGCAGGTGACTACGCCTTTGTCAGCCAGTCGACGAAAGAGGGCATTCGCCACCAAGGTCTCCCCGGGGATCTTTATGTCCTGCAGGGAATGATCTATATCAGTTTCGATGAAATTGTGTCTACATCAGCAACATCGAACATATGAATAGCTATTTCATCATCAAAAGTCATATCGTCGACCATAGTGACTTTGTCGACTTCAGGGAAACACAATTCATTGGACTCTATAAGGTCCTGGATTATATTCCTGAATGACAGGCAATCCCTGGTCGTGTGCGTAAACGACTCATGCCATTTGCAATAGTTTTTAGTCTTTTCCCTTTCTGTCCGGGGAACTCTATGGCCCGGTTTAAGTTTGATGCGCTTCCGTTGGATGAGCCAGTCGAAGATCGCATCTGCCTTGTCTATATCAAAAGAATATTTTCTTTCTTCGCCGGACTTTTGGGACGCTTTAGCTTTTGAATTTTTTCTTGCCAGAGGCTCACAAATCGTTGCTTCGCCTTTCACGAATTCGGCCATGTCTACCTCAAAGGATTCCAGCTGAAAGGCATGCTTAGACTACGCCTCTTCCATCAGTAACTGATGATACTCCGTTGCTCATATAGGTCATTAAACATTTTTCCCTACAGCTTTTTCTTGAAAGGCATAGACAACGCGTTTTGACGCGATCATCAACTGATCCCGTTCAGGAATCGCAGGTCTACAGTGCAACAGTGCCTTGCGCAAGCGCATGAGGAACTGTCCTGGATATTCTCCGGCAGTTTGCTTAAGTCGCATCACCTCAAAGATTGACATGGGCGTATCTAATCGTGCGAATGCCTTCACAAAAGAAGACTGCATCTCTGCCCATGATGTTACCGATCCAGGAGGCAGACTCGCATACCATGTGAAGGCATCTCCTGTAAGAGAGTTCGGGAACAGCTTTAGTTTCCAATGTGAAATTGTTGACGGCGGAAATCGTAATGAGACGAGATATCGACGTGACGAACGCATGTGGCTCAAAGTAAATGAAGAGATATAAAATGAGAAACAAAGCATTCCATTAACAATACCTAGGCGTACAACACTCGGAAGAAAAGATAAGAAAAAAGGAAGACAACCGAAATGCTCTTTGTGGGTATAAGTGATTGTCTGTTGTGTTACAATTAAACAAAGACAACTTATTTATAGACACAAACTTAAGTAACTGTCGTCCTAAACATATTTAAACGTTTATTACACTTAAAAGTGTCATCCTAGCGTCCGCGACAGCGTCAAAGTGCTCTTGCTGTGACAACATCAAAGTGCATTCACGGCAGCAACTGCTGCGACGATACCCATCGATGGCACCTGCTTTTACGCCAGCCGTCGATGGAACTACTTCTATGCCAGCCGTCGATGGGGCTGCTTGTACGCCAGCAGTCGATGGAGCTGCTTCTACGCCAGCCGTCGATGGAGCTTCTTCTACACCGGCCGTCGATGGTGCGACTTCTACGCTATCCGTCGATGGTGCTGCTTCTACGCTAGCCGTCGATGCTGTCCAGGATGTCCATCGACGAACCATGGAGTTCTCCATCATCGATGGCGTTTCTCTCTAGGCTTACCCAAAAATATCGCTGTACCATGTAGACAGAAATATACCATATATCACTATAGTTTTGTTGTTGAAACTTGTGTTCCAGAGACATTGGTTGCACCGTCTCCTGCCTGATGAGTGAACCGGGCTATATGTTTTACGGGCGTCATCTCATCTTCCCCCGAAAAACGGGTAAAGTCAGGAACTCTATACCCCCTAGGCATAGGATATTCCCTGTCAATATAAGCAGGATAAGGGCTCCTGTATAAACCAGGGTCCTCTTGCCTGACTGCTCCAGGTACCATCTGCTCCAAAACCTGAGCGATCGTCTCCCTCAAATTTGGTGGTGGTGGAGGAACGAGGTCGAACTGCTCTCGAACGTATCCCACTTTATCTGGAGGATACGACACACTTGGGGTTACTCGAGGTGGTTGTGGGTTCACTGAGACGTTAGTGTAGAAACTTTCTGCCCATGGTAAATTTCCCACTATAGGAGGTTCTCCTGGAGGAATATCCTCAACAGGCTCTTTACCAGGTCAATAAGGGGGTATGGCTCTCGCATACCTATTTGTCTCGTCCTGAGCCTCTACCTTGTCGTCTACAGGATTGACCGCGTACACCGCATTTGCTCTCCAGGTAGGAGATCGGGAGGTCGTAGGCCTTGACGGAGACATTTGGTCCTTGCTACCGACTTCGGTAGCACGATGGTTAGTGCCGCCCCAAGGCTCATTTCCTTGAAATGATACATTGCGCCTTTCTACACGCCGGGCATCTCCCATAAAGAAATTTTTCCTATCTACAGGAGTGCTTGGCTTCGTCGCAGAGCTTGGCCTACTCAAAGCACTAAGCTGTTCCAGAATCTGAGCCATATTGTCTTGCAACCCAGTGATATGTCTGTCCATTAGGTTCCTCATATCATTGAATTCTTTATGGAATTCAATTCTGGAAATAAACTCAGAAGGAGTATGACCTCCAGAATCAGATTGATTCCCGGTTTCCTGGCTTCGTAGAGCCATGTTCTCGACAATGAAGTCGGCTGGTGGGTGCTGATCATCTCCATCAAATGGAGGAGGAGGAGGATCGCGAGCAACTCCACTCCTGGTATTCTTTGCCATCTGAAAACTTTAAGTTTCACGTCTCCGACTTTGGTCGCCAAAAACGTGTTCGCGTAGGAAACGGATCACGCCGGAAATATTTGGCAATAAGACTCACAGGGATTTGTAGATGTGGTCGCCAGTAAGTAATTGAAGAGATTAATTGAATGCAAACAGTTTTTACACGAAGTAAAGAAAGCTTACAGCCATAAAAGTAAAAATAAGGATGGTGGTAAGATTGTAGACTAGCTACAGTGCTCCGTAGACTTGGGGTGTTGTCGTAGACTTGATGGCAGAGCGCTGTAGACTTATGCTCCTCGGGCAGCAGGACTTAGCTGCTGGACTTGATGGACTGGATGCGGTCGGGTGCTGATGCGAACGTGGACATCAAGGCTGTGGTGGCTGACCCTGGCGGAGGCGTCGAAGGTGGAGATGTGTACCGGGACTACGGTAGCTCGTCCTGGCGTTGGAGTCGAAGGCAGAGGCGTGTACCGGGACTACGGTGGCTCGTCCTTGCGTTGGAGTCGAAGGCGGAGGGCTGTTACCAGAGCTACGGTTGCTCACCCTGGTGGTGGAAGTGAAGGCGGGGATTTGTTGCTGGAGCTACGGTTGCTCACTCTGACGGTAGAAGGAAGACTAATGAAACTTTAAGAGTTTCACCCAGGTCGGGGAATCCTAACAACTAACAACTAAGGGTGACGAGCAAGATAAGCTTCTGTTGGCTGATTTGTTCGTGATTTTCTCTAAGAGAGATCCTCTCCCTTTTATACCTGGTCTGTTATGACTTTCCGAAGATTTTCCAGACTCGATTCTCCCCAAAAATGTCGGAGCTAACTGACTTCCATTCGTTTGATTGTGGGTCGTAAACTCCTCTGACATCGGGTTTAATTGGTTGTCTTTTAAGACGTGTGTTGATATAAGCGTAGGTAATAAGTCCTATTTATCTCGGGGCTGTGGAACCGTTTTCCTTTGACGCGTGTCTTTTCCAGGAGCAGGCCTGTGGACTTCGTATCCTTTGCAGGCGCAAGCCTGTAGACTTTGTATCTCTTGGAGGCGTAGGCTTGTAGACTTCCCTTGATTACAAGGTTATTACCCCGCCTTTGTAGACTTTCTTTGCCACGTAGTCTATATAGACTGCGGGCGTAGGCTTGATATGTTTAACTTGATTGTAGGCCTCATGGACTTTTACGGGCTTTGTCAGAATTAAGCCCAAGATTGGCCCAAGATTACCAGCACGTCAATCGCATGTCAACAGTTTCACTGTAGTGCGTCGCGCCATCCTTTCTCTTCCCTTTTTGGTTTTCTCGGGAGGTATTTGGGGTTGTCTTCCCATTCCCACCTTCTACCATATTCCTACATCTGGGAGGATAGGAAGGAGAATGAAGTGTGAGTTTCCAAGGGGTTGCAGGCGATTGCCAACCTAAACAAACTCCTTTTTATGTGGGTTGTAACCCCTTTGGAGGTTTGCCCCTGGTGAAGTCCCTAATGAGTGAGTGAATTCGGAGTCAGAAAGGTTACCTGATGGGGGGTCGACCCCTTCCACCTTAATCTTTCCTTCAGATGCCAAACCGGCCATCAGTAGGAAGTATTGGTTGCAGCAGGGCTGGCACATCTGGTTTATGAGCACTTTGCGCGCTGCTATTGGCTTGCACCTGTAACAGAGCATATCAACTATTAGAAACTGAGCTAGTGAAGTCCCTTTTCTCATAGTGTCCTCATCGCCTCGAGGGTGATCCTGTCGCTCTGCACTATCTTTCACCTGTTGATGCCCGAGGCGGTCTACAACGCGTCGCCTGGGGAGTTTCTTGGAAGAATCCCTTTTCTGGAAAAGTTCACTTTTGCCCGCAATCCCCTTTCTCATGAGTTCTTCAGGGGTATAAAGTCCCCTGTTCCCATCTGGTGAGGCTACTTTATGCTCCAAGCGTTTCTCTACGTGTTTGTGTACCCTTGGTCCACTATTGATTTCCATGGTCATTTCTTCAAGGCGGTTGAGATTGTATTATTCTGCTTTCCTTTCGTTCAGCAGATACTTCCTGAAGGTATGACAGTGATCAGTGGTGTGCGAGGAGTCCATATGCCAACGACAACGATTGTATTGCATGCCTCTGAGATCAGTAGGGCACTGAAGTATCCCTTTGCTCACAAGTCGCTTAAACAGCATGTTGGCGATGATCGCCTCGCCGGTTTTAGATGATTGATCTTTGCCCTACTGGATAGATAAAAGAAGGACGGTTTGACAATTGACATCAAAGATATTTATGTCAACTAAATCATCAAAAGGATACGACTCTATTAGCGGCTGATCCTCTGAGTCTGGGAAACGTAGTTCCTTATATTCTATAAGATCTTGCCCCAAGTTTCTGAATGTGATGCAATCCCTGGTGGTATGGGTGAATGACTCGTGCCACTTATAAAAGTTTCTCGACTTTTCTCTGTCAGTACGAGAACTCCATGGCCCGATTTCAGTCGAATTCATCCGTTTTGGAGCATAAATTCGAATGTTTCGTCAGCCTTCACCTCGTCGAAGGAGTACTTTCTTTCCTCCTGAGTTTTCGGGGATGCCTTAGCCCGGAAGTTCTCTTTCTAGCTTCTTTCTAAGCCGAAGAAGGAGAGAATCCTAGGCGATGGCTATGAGCTCGGCTTCGGACGTAGATGTTTTGCATCTCAGTCGTGCCTTCCGAAGTTTATTTAGAAAGACAGCCACTAGTTCACCGGGTTGTTACTTCATGTGGGTGAGATCTTGCAGAGTCACTGCTGGGTCGGTTTGAGCAAATGTCAGAGTGAATTGGATTTGCTTGTCATCCCGGTTACTCACCGAGGTAGGAGGTAGATTCACATACCACGTAAAAACTACTCTTATGAGAGACCTAGGAAACAGACGAAGCTTCCAAAAACCATTAGTGGCAGCTTCTCCAGCCTGGTGGGTGAAGCAGGCGACATGTTCCACAGGCAAAATGCCCTCTTCGCCCGAAAAACGGGCGAACTCAGGAATGCGATATCCCCTCTGAAAAGGGTAATCCTGATCAATGTTATTAGGGTAGGGATCCCGACAAAGTGGGACCTCATTTGTATCGTCCGCCCCAGGGATTGCTCGCTCGACTAATCGAGTTAAGTAATCCCTTATTTCAGGCGCGAGATTTGGTGGTGCCATCGCTGCCTGTGCCGGCACTCCCCTTCCGTGTATAGGATGGGGAGAGTATTCAGAGCTTTCATGGTTTTCAGTAGGAGGAACGAATTCGTTCTCTACCGGCCAATTAAAATTCTACCTCCTCCGAAAGGGGGTTGATACGCTACATGATGGTTTCGCTGTGCAGCCATCATGTACCCGTTTATTGCGAGCGGCGGATTATTGTACACGACCTTCTTAGGACTTGCAGGGATGATAGGGACATCTTCTGTGTCAACCTTTCTCTTTCGCTCAGCAATCGACGCTCTATGAGCATCGTAATCAAATTGGCGTTTGGTAGCTGATTCGCCTTTCCTATTATCAGGGCTGTTCACAGGTATCCCTAATATAGTCTCTAGGTTTTGAAAGACGGCCTTCATCTTGGAGTCAATCTTTTCCTTGAAGGCGTCGTACTTCTGAACGATGGCACTGACCCTCTCTATTAAGAGTTGTAGAGTACTTATTATGGCGGACACCTCTCCAGCTATTGCTGGGTCAGAGTTGTTTCCATTATTACCATCGTCCCCATCGGAGTGATCATCTCCAAGGTTGTTCGAACTAACACCACCTCGGGTTCTGGGCATGATTGGCCTAGTCTCCCAGTGTGATCGCCAAAGGCGTGTTCGCTCTGGAAGTGACCGCGGACAAGCCGGATCCAAACACGTCGGAAATCTCTGGCACTACGAGTAACTGGTACTCGGAGGTTCGTTGAATGTGTGGTTGCCGTATGAATGAAAAGAGAGAGAGAGGGAGAAGACAGCGAACGAACACCCTTAAGTGGAAGCACTTACGGATGCTATCGACAGTGCTTTCGGAAGTGAGCAAGAACGCAGGAGCATAGATAGCTTGAACGCTGGAATGCTTGAAAGATAAAATTGATAATATGTCCGTCTGTATAGAGGTGTGTCTCTACAATGCCTAAGAACGGCTATTTATACTAAGCTAGACCTACGTATGTACGGTAATGAAATATTGTACATATGTTACGTATCCTTTCTGCCAGTCTTCGTCGAAAATCTTCTTTCCATCCGAGCAAACTTGGCAACAATTTCCTGCCAAATCATGAGATCGTCTGGAATCTTCCTTAACAACTACTGATTGACCGCATCGTCATTAACCTTCGCCATAGAGTTTCCTCGCTCGCCCAGCTGACTGTCGCTTGTCGATTCGCTAACTGTCGCTTGTTGCTTCCAAATTCTAGACCGTTGATCCACATATGAGGTCGAGATCTGTGGCCCATAATTTTTGTCGTTAAACAGTAGCGATTCTTGAAGCAAGCAAAGAATGTGTATGGTTGAGATCCGTTATACATCACATTAGAAAATCATGTGGTTTATATGTAAATAAGAATGTCCTGACGACATTATATGAGGATAATGATGCTTGCATTGCTCAACTGAAAGGAGGATATATCAAAGGCAATAGAACGAAACACATATCACCAAAATTCTTTTTCACACACGATCTTCAGAAGAGTGGTGTTATTGATATTGACATTCAACAAATTTGTTCTTTAGATAATCTGGCAGATTTATTTACAACGGTTTTGCATGTGACGATCTTTGAGAGACTTAGACATAAAATTGGTATGCGCAGACTTGAAGTCTACAATGAGGCTATGAAGAGGGGGAGTAAAAATATTGTACTCTTTTTTCCTTGACCACAGTTTTTTCTCACAGGGCTTTTCGGGTAAGGTTTTTAACGAGGCAATATCATAATGATCATTCAAGGGGGAGTATTATGAATATTTCTGAATGTCATTATGACTCCGAGAAGTAACTGTCGAGACTCTTCGTCTGTCGAAACTCTTCATCTATCGAGACGTTTCATCCATCGAGACCCTTCGTCTACCGAGACGTATTTTGTATTTCAGTTGTAACAAAGCTTTTGAAATCAATAATAAAATTCTCCCCCTTTCTCTCGACATTGTATTTTCTCGTTTTCCTTCTTCTTCTCTCCGTTCTTAGTTTTATAATAAAGATGACCATTTCTGAATCATTTGAAGATGGTAAAATCAATATCAAATTCACGAAATCTTTTGAGGCAATCGATCGATCTAAAGCAAAATGGTCACGAAAACATTAAGTCAATTGACCAAAGAAAGGAAAACAGAAAAAGAGAAAGAGATTCTCTGTCGAATTGATTCAATAATAAGGAAAAAAAAACCCTAAACATCTCCACGTGAACATGCCGGGAGAATTTTTGTGTCAAAAACAATGAAAGGACAAATGAAAATTCCGATTTTTTGTTAGATAGTACTGTGGAATCAAAATTTCACTTCAGTTTGCGACATGATCGAATCACTAACTGGCAATGCCCGGAAGATTTCGATCCTCAACATCAGATCCAGTGTGCGCGGCTGCAGTTAGCAAACCTGGGACCTGTGTGGTGCCACCGGTGTAGAAGCGGAGCCACATCTGTCTCCACAATTTTGCAAGATTCGAGCATAATTACCCGAACACGGATCTCCGAGGACTCAACCGCACATCACCAGAGATGAAAAAAATTGCACAAGGACTGGATGAGGGAGGACGGGAGGGGGCGGATTACCTGAATTTGTGCATCTTCCGAATCAGATTCCGACAGCGTTCCTCCAAAAGAGATCTCGAAGGAGGGGAATCTGCGGCGGCAGCCACTAAAGGAGGTATCCAAAGGGATAGCATGATCCGAACCGTACCATTATCATCAAACGCCTCTCACCCTAATACGGATCAATGCGATCCCTTTGGATACCTACTTGAGTTGCAGTAGAGAGAAGCAACTCCAAAGGCCAAACCTCCATGAAAACCACTTTCTCCTGTATCTTTTGAATGCAGGGGGGGGGGGGGGGGGGGGAGGATCTAATCCTATTAAGCCCAAATATAATGACAACAATACGAAAGAAAGGGAGAAAAACACTATACATTACAAAAGGGAACAGCATAATGCTTAGGTCCTATGCAATAGGCCCCTCCCAAGAGAAGAAAACTCGTTGATTTCGCTTTGCTTTTATACTACCTTGAATATTCCCCTCCCCAATTATAAAATTCCCGTTTTTATAAAATAAGATTATTATAACCGGGTAAAAAGGTTATTTTGGAATGATCTCTTTTTATATATACAATAAAATTAAATGAATTTGGCGGGACCCAAATTCTCTTATAATAAAACCGAACACATGGGGGAGGAGGAATTTTTTCTTTTTTTTTTTTAAGAAAAGAGTCGCGAGGGAGTTTTGTGGGTCAGACAGCCGTCCATTTCTTGGGGCAGTCGGATATGGTGGTTTCCATTTAATGCTTGATATTACTCATTGTATGAAATTAATTAATTAATTAATATTAACAGTGTGACTATGTATGGAATGAAGTTAAATACAAACATTAATTTTATGGAGATTTTCGGCGTGTCCTCGCATCATTCATTCAATTTTGTAGGGGGGGGGGTGAGGTTGTCCAACTCCAAACCCATGTTCTCCCCGCAATGAAAACGAAATATTTACGCTTATTTCTCATGGGATTTCAAAAGTTGCCCCCCCCCCCCCACCCTCATCATTTTGTTCTTGATGAAGTCGGGATTTGAGGTGATCATTTGGGGAGGAGTGCATGTAGAAATATTATTTAAAGGATTTTTCTTAAGAAAGAAAGAAAAAACAAATACCGGTCAATGATGTGATGATCATCACTGACCGATCACTATCGATTAATTTATATTTGCTGGTATTGTCTTTGAGGAAGAAACAATGGTTGCTTTCGCGGGATCCGAAGCAAAACGATCAGCTCGTGAATTGAGGAGATCGGATCAACCCACCTACCAGAAATCTAGTCTTCCGCACTTAATCGATAAATGTGCTTTAAATTTAATAATTTAACATCATATTTTTTTGCGTTCTTTTTTTAATTTTAGAATATCTTAAATTATAAAACTACATTTAATAACATTAATAGTTATAATTGCGACATTTAATGCCCTGTGTAACGCGTTAACAAAACTCATATTAAAATACTTCACTAAAGGCTCATCTACTAAAATACTTCACAGAAAGTGACCATGGTTATTTTTATCATTAAATATGGCTTAAATTTACTAACTACATTTCAAATTTTATCGATAAATCGAGCTTTTCATTCATTTTAGTGGCCATGTTAGGTCTCTTAGCTAAATTTCGATCACAATTATCGAAACAAGTATATTATTAGTGAGCGAATAGTTTTTTTCGTCTTTAATTTTGGGATTTTCAGCGATAACCGATGATAAGCTCGCTCACGTTATTCCTTTTAAAACAATACTATTATGGATAGAACAAATGAGAATATTTCATGCATATTATAAATATATTCAATTTTGATAAAAAAAATAATGAGTATCATGTTATTAATCGTAAAATAAATTAATGTTTTGTCATTTTTTAAGTAGAAGAATTCAAAAAAGAAAGATCATTTAAATTTAATTATTTATTTATCATTTTAAAAAAGCATGGTGGCACATAGTTGATGCATAATGGGTATTTTTCCTTCCTAATTTTATGTAATTCTAAATTTACTGTGCTCTTACCATGTTCATGGGTAAGATAATTTATTGCTAAAAATTACATTCATCACAATAATTGATAATTAAATTAAATAGTCACTTCCTAAATAATGTCCTTTTCATACTCCTAAAAGAAAATGTTAGTGCTTGTATTAGTCATGAAAATTAAACAGTTTAAGATTTTGTAGATAATAAATTGAATTATATTAACATATAAAGATTTTACTGACAAAATTTTGGTAGTAGTTAAGTGATAATTAGGATGAGAAAACAATTCTTATCATCCACCCATTTCATAGCCATATGTTCACTTATTATGTGATAGTTTGTTTTTGTCATGTCACTAAAGGATTGGAGACAGTATATACTCTACTCTGACAAGGAAAACCACAAAAAAATTCCCATCGCGGAAGCATTTAGCTACAATTTTAAAGGTATTAGTGATGAAAGCTTTTATAGCAAAACCCGGTTGTTCTTGTAGTGAACGAGGATTGCGGAGGACATACATATAAGATCTAGGTATTGATTGATTGATTGTTTGATCATTCATTCACATGTCAGGCTGATCTCTTCTCTTCTTCTTCTTTTTAAAATAAAGTATTTCTATATTTAAAAACTTTTTCATTCCTTTTCAAAGAGACTTCTAGTACTAATCAATTTGTACTAACTCATTCCGAGTCTTGTAACACATCAGTCACATGTTATCCTTGGTAAATGCAACATGGCCCAACCAATGTTTATCCCTTTCTTTAATACAAGGTGGTCCAATACAAATGAAATCCCGATTTAAAGAGGGAGAGGGAGAGGGATGAAAGGGGACTAATCCTCTCAGGACTTATGAATTAAAAATTCCCATAAAAGATATGAAAAAGAAAAAGAAATTAAATGTAGGGGGGGTGTTCTTATCTGATCAACCGTTGATGTATGTATGGTTCTAGATCTTGTCCACACTAATGAAACATTGGCCTGACCCACAAGAATGCTTTCAAACATCCCCCCCCCCCCCCCCCCCCCCCCCAAGGTCCAGAACTTGCTCTTAACAAGCGGTCCAAATTCGTTCAGGGATAAAATAATGACCATCGAATCTGGACCACCCACCCACCAGTTGTAAGAAAATGGGAATTGGGAGGGTTTTGAGTTGATGTTTGCAACAGGGCTAAGGGACCGACAATCCCTTTGTTCTTACCTTACATTACCTATGCATCTCCATAACCTAAGAAGGTGGGTAAAACACTGGAATGAACTTTATACGAGAGGTACACATCTTGGGGCTTATTCGTCTGTCCCTCCTTTGTAGGACATGAATGACTATGCTCAACCCCTCACTTGTTTCCCGCTATCGACGACAACACGGGTCACTTTTCACTAACGCATCCAAAAATATTCCCATGCCCTTCCCAGGTCCCCCCGGTCCGACCTCCTCTCCGCTTTACATGCCCGACACGGAAAACACGGGGCGATAAACGAGTCCGAGCAGACCTGGGGGGGATAGGAAGGTCGATCGCAAAGTGACACGCGATGAAGGCATGTGAGCTAAGGTTATGGATATCACTCGGAAGTTCTCTCTAAAGATCAATTATTTCTGCCAATAATTGACAACCAAAACTGTAAATGGAGGAGCACAAATCCGTCTAACTTTGTTGATACACGCCTTCAGTGTGTTTCTTTGTTTTTTATTCTCAATCGAGGATTCCACCTCATGAAATGGTCCCAAGTGAACCACCCCCGCCCCCCTTTTCCCACTATCGTCAATAGAATTGAATGCTCCACGAAGAAGATGAGGAAAGGAAGAATGAGATGGCGATGATGATACGGGGAATCGGACCACCAAGCACTGCTGGCCCCATCCATCCTCTAGTTATGTGTGTGTTGTGTCAGTAGTACGTATAGCAACAAGCGTCACGTCAGTATTTTCGGATTAAGGGTGTTACTCTGTAAGAACACTTGCGAACCGAACCACGAGTTTATATTAACATCGAAGTGTTTGACGAACCCTACTGTCATTATTACGAGAAAATTCCAGAAACCCAACTATTACACTCTCTGACTCAAAGTGCCCCCTTTCTCGTACCGATTTCTTTCTTACAAGGGACATTTTGATGCCAACTATAAATTACAGGGTCTATTCTAAACATTTCCCCATTATTACGTTAAAGGTGGGGGTGGGGGAATAATATCAGTGCTGAAAAAGGAAGTCCAAAGGCCAGTGAGATTTTCTCCTTCCTTTTTCCCAGAGGAGGAGAGTTGAGTAGTTGTATCTTTCTTCATTCTACCGTTCCTACACGCTATTAAAAACCTTTCCCTAAAGCTGTTCCCCAATTATCATCCCCTCTCTCGTCAAAGGGAAAAGGGGCAAGCTTTTCTTGTCCGGTCCTTTTGCTTGGTTTTAGCCAAGACCGAGAAAGCTGTGAAAAGATAGAGGAGGAGGGGCTGGTGAATGATGATAAAAAGCGGGGAGGACGTGTCAAAAAAGAAGAGGCGGGTGATGTTGGTTTGGAACAGGAACCCCCCCAATTATGACGTACGACATTCCTTTTTCCTACGTCAAAAGTTGTAAGGAAATGGCTTTGTGTGGTGTTTCTTGATTTCCTTCTTTGGGGGAAGGTGGTGGAATTGCCACTCCGAATGCGAGCTATGACTAATGAACATTTTCGCCATCCTCTACCCCCAAAAAGTGACATTGAAATAAGTTATGCTCCTTTCTATATCCTCTACGCTAGGAGTGACATTGGTCAAGCAAGTTTTTTTTATAAGCAATAATGTATAAACTATGTATAAAAATCACAAAAGCACTTGAAAATTAAGCTAACACAAAAGCAACGTATATCACGTATACGTGCCTAAAAATCAAAGTAAATCAATACACGTCTGAGACAATGACGCAAGAATAAACGTGACAAGTGTCCTAAGAGGCAATAAACGCTCACCAATTTGATGCTTGTTGCGTTCCATCCACAAGTAATAGACACATTCTGCAAGCATCCAGATGAAAGGTCGTCGCCGTCGAAATGACGAAATCTTCGTGGTAAATTCGATGCTACAATACGACCAAGAGTATACGTCCACGCATCCGCTGAGTATGAGCATGTAAAAAGGAGATGATTGAATCTCTCTCGTCTCGATCCACAAAAAGCACATGTGGACGATGAAGAAACGGCAAACCTAAAAAGCATATCCGACGTGTATAGCCTCCCCCGAACAGCGAGCCAGAGGGCAGGCAACGAAGTTAATAATCAACCACACGACATGCCTCCAACAATAAAAAAATAAAGGAACTAGAAAAGACAGCTTTTTCCGGGATGATGAATTCGAGCTGCTCCTAAGTCCTAATAAGTCATCCAACCGATAGCAATACGGGAACCTGCTGGCTATTATCGCCCTTAGGTTTAAGGGGTATGGTGGCTTTGAGATATGAACTTGGCATGTCTTGTGAAAAGATGACTGATGATGATATCTTCAAAGGTGGGTGTTGTGACTAGGGCGTTTCAAAAGTTGTTGTAATTTCCTTCTTTTTTCCAGTTTTGTCAACTTGGAATCTAAATATATTTAAGCCAAACGACAATGGATAAATAGCAAATAGCATCGCCCCATTTCTCCACCCTCGCTCTCCTCTTCATAATTACATTTTACTTCTTCCATTATCATGAAAATCCATGCCGTAATTGTGTAAATATATAATCAAACAACTAACCGAAATGCTATAAATCTCACATGGGCCCTTTCAAAAGCGAATGAAACTAACGAAAGCCAACTCAAAATTGACATCAACCAACAAGATGAACACAAACTTTATTTTATAAAAGGCATATCCTTGAGTTCAACCAGGGTACGAACTTCCCGAGCATCACTCTTCGGGTAATGTTTTGGGCCTAATGTGGGGCTTACAGTTAATAGCCCATGATCGTCAATTCAGTAATGGGCATAAGGCCCAAATAAATTCCATTTTGTGCCTCATAACAAGGGCCCGGATTCCCGAGGACTGAGCGTCTGTGCCACGTCATAACGGGACTAGCACGGCGTTGGCGCGACACGTCCCTAAAAACGTCAAGGCGGTTTCTCAGGATTTTGTCGTTGTCAACCCCTCCCACACCCTCCCCCCAAATATCTCCCAGAAAACTGCCGCTTATTTACTCAAAACACCACAGTGTATCCCTCGGCAAATTCCTCGTTTCCTCAGGGGTAATAATGTAATAGTGATTCGTAACGGCCCCCCCCCCCCCCGGGCGCAGGCTTTAATAAATATATATTATTTTTATTTTTATTACCTAACCTAGAAGAAAGCATCAAAGGTAGTTAAAAACCTTGAACAGGCCAGGCGGCGGCTTCCCAACCCCCCACGGTCGCATCGTTTCTTGAGGGAATCCCTAACGGCGCGCTGAAAGAGGGACTCGGAATGCCAAGTGTTGGATGTGGAGAGATGGAGGGGAAGGTGGGACACGGCTTTGCGGAAGTGAAGATGGAGGAGGTGAGGGAAGAAGGTGGGGATGGTGTTGGCGGTTGTGACGGGGTTGGGAATGGTGGTGGTGGTTTTGAAAAGGGGAAGGTGAAGGGCCCGTGGACTAAGGAGGAGGACGAGGTTCTTGGCCGGGTGATCGAGCAGATGGGTCCCCGTAACTGGGGTTTGATCGCCCGCTCCGTCCCCGGCCGCTCCGGCAAGTCCTGCCGTCTCCGGTGGTGTAACCAGCTCGACCCCTGTCTCAAGCGCAAGCCTTTCACCGGTAATTACTTCCGAGAGTTTGCCTTGCTTGTTCTTGATTTGGGAAATGATGTTGGGTATGGGTTGGTCGTGTGATAATGTGATGGAGGTTTTGAAGGGCTTTGTTGTTCTGGCGTTTATTGTCAGTGTTTTGTTGAATATGTGGTTAACGTGCTACACATGGGATGATTGCCGGAAGGTTGACGGCACATTTACACTTTGGTGCTTCGAGTAGTTCTTGATTGAAACTATCAAACAAACTGGGCCGAATCTCGGATTGAATGGAACACTTATTGTTGACAGTTTCTGTCTGAACTTGACCATTTGCAGGCGACTGTGCTTTCTCTAATTGGTCCTGCTTTTAGAGCCTGATGAATAAAAAATGTCTCTTGCTTTGCTTACCTAGTCTTCAGTTGTGTTGAATTCTAGTATTGCTTTTGATATTTTATTCCAACTGGCCTTTATACATTCTAATGATATTTTGCTCAACAAGCTACTCAATCCTTGGTCTTATGAGAGCCTGATTTCATATTGTTTTACTCCATGGTTGCATGTTGTGTGGTGTAGAGGAGGAGGAACTCACTATAATCAAGGCTCACGCTATCCATGGAAACAAATGGGCCATCATAGCGAAGCTCTTGCCTGGAAGAACAGATAATTCAATAAAGAACCACTGGAACTCTGCATTGAGGCGCAAGTTTGCAGGAAATAGCATGTCTAGGCTCCAAAATGTCATCTCTGGGAATTGTTGCAGTCAAGTGTTGACTAGTCACACTAGTGTGCCCGATCAAAAAAGAAGCCAGTATGCTAGTGATTCCTTGAAGCCCGATGTGGTATCTAATCTCCAGCCTGTTAGCACGGGGGAATGCCACAGCCAAGTGATAACGCCGGATCAAGGAAGCCAGTACAGTGGGGATACTTCTAAGCTGGACGAGCCACGAGATGAAATGGTTTTTCCTGTGCCTAACGGTGACAAATCTACGAACAAAGAATGTACGGCTCAAAATGGAGGGAGCTGTCCCTCAATAGGGACCATGAAGTACGGTAACATTTGTCATCCTCAACCTCGTGTAAGCGCATTCAGCATTTACAATAGCGTCGAGAAGAACCCCACCATCTATCCAAGTGTGCCTCCCACCATATATCCGAGGATGGTTCCAATTAATGCCTTCGAGAAAGAGTTTGGATCTTGCTTAGGATGTGCTCAACCAGATTTAGTAGTTCCTTTTAATTGCGGCTACGGGTGCTGCGCCTACCCACAGTCTTCGCGTGGCGGAAGCTCATTGTTAGGGCCAGAGTTTGTCGAGTATGAGGAAAGCCCCCCATTCTGTGGCCAGGAATTAATGTCTGTGGCCATGGAGTTGAACAGCGCCGCGCATAGATGGAGCAACACGGGAGGAAACATGCACGCTGGGAAGCCAAAGGACCAAGGATATAATCAGAGAAATCCACAAGGAGGATTAAACTCATGCTCAGGACTGTTGGAACATAACAAGGTGGCACAGACTATGTGGTTCACTGAAGGAAAGAACAAACTGCAAGGCATCGCGGGGACACTAGTTAGCCAAATGCCCAGGTAGGATTTTCCATGGCAAGTAACATGAAGGTAAACCTTTTCTGGTTCTCAGGAGGTTCTAACTGAAATGTTTGTCGAGTTGATCCCAGAGGAGTTATTTCCAGAGGGAGTATATGGCATCTTAATTTATAATCTAGTGCAGAACGTGTTACGGAGTTGTGTGGTCGTGGTCTAGTCATGGTCATGGTGCGTTCTTATTTCGCACCTAGATAGCAATCAATCTGTCTGTCCGATACTTGGTGTTTTGCCCTGTGTTGGGTGATTAGGATAGGTCAGTCTTGGAAACATAACCACTCGAATTACTCCAAAGCAATCGTTGGGAGTGCAAAAGACAAGCATCCCATGTCCCTCTCAAACAAAGACACTGTTGTCATAGCCAGTGAAGGAAGACAGACAGGATTGATCACTCAACTGCGTTTTACCCCTCCTTATCTTTATGGGGTGTGATGGTGATTGTAAACAGATAATAAGAAAGAGCAAACCAGAGATTATATGCTTCATATGAATGCTCAATCATATACTGTCCAACCTGGTACAATAATTGCAACCAGCAGTCAATGTTTCTCCTTATCTCATCAATTTCTCCATCATCCAAAGACAATTTTGAAAAATAAAAAACGAAATGGCCTCCCCCATGTCCTCGTGAACCAATAGCTCCGCACCAGAATCTCATGAAGGACCTAATCTGATCTGGGTAAATGCCTGATCCCACAAAATGCGGCCCCGCTGAGGCTCTTCGTCAATCAGATGGGAATTGCGGCAGCAGCAGCTCGAACCATGTCGGTGCTGCTGATCTGGAAGCTGTCGGGGAGAGAGCGGGGGTCGAAAGGGAGTGCAGGATCTGTCAACTGAGCTTGGATGCAGGGGATAACGCCGAATCTGGGGTTGCTCTTGTGATTGAGCTGGGTTGTTCTTGTAAGGACGACTTGGCTGCCGCGCACAAGCTCTGCGCCGAGGCCTGGTTCAATATTAAAGGCAACAAGTAAGTCTAGGTAGTAACCCCTTCTTCATGTTCGAGCTTTGCGGATGGACGATCAAGTGGACGTTTGAATGTTCTTGGTTTTTACCAGAACCTGTGAGATCTGTGGATCCACAGCCCGTAATGTGGACGGAGAGAATGAGGCGGAGTTGACGGCACGACCGAACACGACAAGTGACTCGACGACGGCAGCGGTGGTCGCATCGGCAGGCGGTCCTCAGAATAGAAGGTTCTGGGAAGGGCATAGGTTCCTCAACTTCCTGCTGGCATGCATAGTGTTCGCTTTCGTGATATCGTGGCTGTTCCACTTCCACATTCCGTCCAAGTACTAAGTAGAAAGGACACGGAAAGCGGATGTCCAACCGAGTAGAAATGATCAAAGACGGTGCTGTTTGAAGTTGACCTGATGAAGATGATTGGATTGTTCTTGAGGAAATCGGGAAGACTGTACATTCGAAACTATCCATGTTCGTAAGTCTCCCGATCAGATATTGTTGGAGAGCATGAAATGAGAGGGCGTAGTTTGTCCTGCGGTTCCTTTCGGGAGCCTGGTTTTTAGTCCCACTTCATCCTCAACCTGGTTTGGGCCGTGCCTGACCCATACGAGTTTGTAAAAGGGCGTTTCATCACTAAAATAAAGTTTTTCTTTTTTCTTTTTAATATTAATTTTAACCAATTTTAAATTTTATCTAAAAAAAATCAAATAATGCCTTAATATAATCTCAAATTTATCTTAAAATAGTCGAGCCTCACCCTCTCATTTGTTCGCCTCACAATTCACCTTAACCATAGTATCATCCGGCTTTCATCGATTTTGCGTATTCTTGACAGCATTAATAATTACCGTCCAACTTCAAACTTCCAACTTACTTTATCTAATCACCAAAATCCTAAAATAAAAACAACGTACGAGAGTTTTCAATATTATTTCTCCGTTTTTTAAATTTTTTTTTTTACTTTTAGTTGATAAATGAAAATTATCAATTCAGGCATGTTTGACTTTCGCACTAAAAAATCCAACATTGACCAAAATCAATATAGACACAAAAGTTAGTGATAAAATCATATAATCAACAAAATTTTTGCCAAAATAAAAGGTTGACTTGAAATTTATGATATAAATTGGTATTTTGCCTTTTGTTTTTTGTTTTAAATACTCTAATGATATGTTTGGATGAGTAGAAAAATATTGAAAAGGAAGAGGAAAATTTGTAAACCCACGAATATTTTGGGTTTGGTGTTTGCCTCCCATTTCTTTCGAAACATAGTATAAAGGATAACCGGCAAAGAGATTTGTACAAGAGCGTACGTACATGTGCACGAAAACTTGTATCAAGTAGTCGCGTGTGTCAAAAAATTATACCTCATTTGCGATGACCGCGATAGCGAGCTTCGTTCAAAAATCATAAAATAATGTTACAAGTTTAAAAAATCGTCTCCCTAAATCACTATTTACAACTATCAAAATATCTTTTTTAACTCCCCTTAGATATCTTAGGATGGATATTCCCAATAAAACACATCCTGATACACGTAATAATAACAATAAAATTTTAAGATCGGGAAATTATATTGATATATAAAATTTTAATGTCAAAAGTTTGGTAATCTTATTGAAAGTGCGAAATATCGATTTTTAGCTGCACTTTCAAGCAGCCTTTTCTTTCTTTCAGATACGACGTGTTAAATATTTATGGCCCAATTATAGTCTTAAGTTAAATGTTTGATTTATTGTAACGTACTGCGTGCATTGTTTGCCGTGGCATTTAACTTTAATTTTTATATTATGAAAAAAGAATCAAAGGTTGAATCCATTGTGACATAGCCATTCGATGTATAACATACATTTTTTAATGTATTGGGTCTTTGTGTTGATCAAAAAATGGATAAATATTAAGTTAAATAAGCTACGTTGAATAATGAAAATATTTTGTTACATTAAAGGTCATAAACGATTTATAATATGCAAAAAAAAAAGTTTTAAAAGCTTACAAAAAAATGTGGAAAGTTGACTAAACTTTGTTGCGATAAATCAATATTTTTTTTTCTTATGACAATGTCCAAATGATTGGCCGCTTCTAATTTTACTAGTAAAGGAAGTCGGCTCCTGCCTCATCCAAAATTACTTTAAAATCGAAATTATAAATTTCGATTTCCTCCAACTTATAAAATCTAATTTAGGGACACGAGGTGTTTCGTGTGTGGAATAAGCAATATTCTAAAAGAGAAACATCAGAATGTGTGTAGAGAGTTTCCTTCTGCCCCAGAGACAGACACTTTAAACTGGACAAAATCTCTATCTAAGGAATAATAAAATCACGAGAGTTTAGTTATACGGGATAGATAGATTAGAAGGAAATGGCGTGAGAATAGTGGACGAAATATTTTATGAAAACATGGGTGAAATAGTCAGTCCCCCAAGCACGACACGTGCAAAAGCTCACGGGCATGAACACATCACCTGGGACTCTTATTTCTTATCTTATTTGGGTGGTGACAAGTTACAAATTCCACATGAGATTAAACAAATTCACTGCCCCCCCCCCCCCCCCCCCGGTTGGCCTTGACCCAAAGAAGAAGGAAAGAAAACAAAAAACCTTAATCCTTTTTACACTCGTCTTTCTACGGGACGTGGACATAATTTCCATGTGGGGGTAAACTAGAAAAGATGGAAACAAATGATCGTGTCCTAAAATGTCTTACAAAGTAATGTTTTGCACATCCACGTGTTGACAAACCCCCCCCCCCCCCCCCCCCCCCCTAAAAAAAGAAAAAGTCTTCTCCTACTAATTATTACTATTATTATTTGCCAGGCGAAAAGACAAATGGGGTGAATTCAGAGGTAAAATCCCCAAAATGAGTATCCGGGGTACGTACCGTGTACCGTGTACTAAATTTTACTAATTTTTATTATATTTTACTAATTAAATTAGTAAAATTTATTATTATTATTTTACCATTTATAATTATTAATATTATACTAAATTTTTGTTAATACTAGTATTAAATTGTACTAAATTATAATTAATAACGTGCATTAGTACAAAAACAATAACATTTAGTACAATGTACTAAAATTAACGGTAAATATTTTGTACCGATTTGTACATTTATAATTACTAACGATGGACATGTGTACACTGTACCAAATATTTCTGTTTTTGCATTAGTACTGGTTAGTACAATGTACATATATTAGTACACTGTACTAACCATTACTAGCACAAAAACAGTAACATTTAGTACAATATACTAACAAAATTTTAGTGTAATATTAATAATTATAAATCGTATTAATTTAATTAATACAATATATTAAAAATTAGTAAAATTTAATACATTATGCGGGGTCCCATGCGGGGACGTTAGCCGCTTCTTGAGTCCCACCACCACCACCTCCCTTTTCTTTTTGCAAGAAAAGTTCCATCCCAGTCTCATGTATGTATGACATAATTTCATCTACTCCCAAAACACTTAGCTTCCCCTAGAGGTGGCAAACGAGCGAGCCGAGCCGAGCCGAGCCTATCAAGGCCTGGCTCATCGAGCCTGTCGAGCTTAGCGAGCCGAGCCTAACGAGTCTAACGAGTCGAGCCTAACGAGCCAATCCGAAATTTTTTTTAACCCGAGAAGGCTCGCGAGCCACGAGCCGAACGAGCCGAGTCGAGCCGAGCCTAACGAGCTCAACCGACACAAATAAAATTATTTTTTATAAAAATAATAATTATGAAATTAATTTTATAAATTGTATATTACATACAAATTTTTAGCCGAAAAAAAATTTAAGTATACAACTAATAATTTGACATTTGCATCACTACAAATTACATACATCCCAACTAGGTTGGCACCCATGTAATTGTCAATCATGTACAAAATGTCAAAAAAGTTACAATGTTAATCTTCAACATCCAAATTTTTAAATACTTCAAGTATTTCGTCCTCTTGTTGTTGGTTTCTCGTAATGGCGTTGTTCCAATCTTTCATGCAAATGAGAGCTTCCACAAGATCGGGTGCTAGTCGTCCTCGGCGTTCATCGTACACACGTCCACCTGCACTAAAAGCAGACTCCGATGCTACGGTAGAGACCGGAGGTGTTAGTAGATCACGTGCCATTATAGAAAGAATAGGATACGTGGTGGAAAATGTTTTCCACCAATCTAAAATATCAAAGTTTTGTTCGCGTGAAAAGTGATATCGAGTGTCAAAATAAATGTCTAGTTCATTTCTCATAGAACTAGAGTGAACATCTGTTTCTAGTTGACTCCAAATATCTTCAATACCAAATTGTGAATGCACAATATTTCCACCTCCACTGCTTGAACTAGCATGTGATGAAACACCAACATGTAAACGAGAAACATCAGAATATTTAGATTCATAAGAAGAAAATAAACTGGCAATACCATTAGTTATTTGATCATCAGAAATTTTAGGAGTAGTTTGTAAATTGTGAGAAATTTTATTAACCATAAGACATACTCCTCTTAATTTATATCTAGGATCCATAATGCACGCATAACAAAAAATAGAAGGAATATCAAGCCAATATTTTTTAAATTTTGTTTCTATTTTATTAAGTATTTATCTAAATTCTTCTATTTGTCGATATCTTGCAAAATTACTAGTTAAGTTTATAAAAATTGGGAGAACAAGATGAGAAGTGGGATAATAAACTCCCGAGCATTCATTTGTAGCATCATAAAACGGTTTTAAAAAGTCAAGAAATATATTAGCTACATCGCAAATAGATTTATCAAGGTTAATATTTGATGTTTTCTCATTAATATAAGCACAAATAACCTGCCAATATGGTCGGGCATTTTCTAACATTAAATAAGTCGAATTCCATCTGTTTTCTACATCGGTTTTTAATTTTCGTGGTTTTAGTTGAGCAGCTTTACAATAATCTCTATATTCTTGTTGCCTGGAATTAGACCCAATTATATAAGAAATTGCTGTCCTAATTGATTCAATGTGAGGTGCAACAAATGTCATACCATCTTTAACAACTAAATTTAAAATATGACAAACACATCGCATATGAAAAAGAGAATCGTATGTAGTATTTAATTGAAAATAGTTTTTAAAATGTGAAACAACAACATCGTTAGCACTAGCATTATCAAGTGTTATGCTAAATATTCTATCTTGAATATTATATTCTTGTAAAATCGTTACAATATATTTATAAATAGTAATACCAGTGTGAGGATATTCCCAATTACGAAATCCTAAAATTCTTTTATTTAATTGCCAAGAGTCATTAATAAATGAGAAGTTACTACGACATAACCTATAGAATTGCGTGCACTCCACAAATCAGAGGTGATACAAATACACATTGCAGGAGCACTTGCAAAAAATGAAATTAATTCATTCTTCATATTATTAAACATTTTAATAATATCGTTTCTAATTGTACTTCTAGAAACACGCTTAAAATTAGGAGTGGCATATTCTTTCATAAAATTTTCAAATTCAACACTATCCATAAAGGCTAAAGGCAACTCGCATTGTGCTACAAGTTTAGCTATTCCTTCTCTCATTTTATCTTGTGAATAAGAAAAGCATCTAATACTTTTTGTCTAGGATCTTTACTTTGTTCGTTTAAGTGACATTTTTCATAATGCCTACCAAGTATAAGAATAATTTTTAATACAATAATTGCATTGAGCCCTAGATTCTATCTTTCCACCAATTTTAATTTCTATCGTTTTAAAATGTTTCAATACTTCTAACGTTTTATTTCTTTTTCTTTGAGGCGATGAGGTGGACGCGGATGCTTGTGTACAAGATTGACCTATTGAAAATGAAGCATTTATTTCCCTAAGTTCGTCAACATCATCATTAATATTATAATTATGTGGATCCATAACAAACAATAACAAAATCTTATAAATAAATTCCAAATAAATAAATGATACTGTCACCGAAACTCCAATTAATGAACAATAGCTTGTTGCCGCTTGCCGATATCGAGAGGAGAGCACTAGATCACGATTAATTGACAGAGAGCAAGAGAAGAAGAGAATAAGAGAGGAAGAGTTTATTTGTAAAAAATTTTATGAGTTTGGTGGTATTTATAGAGGATTTTTTTTTTAATTAAAAAGAAAAAAAATGTTACAAACGGTAACATTACCGTTGGAAAAAAAATTAAAAACAAAAAAATTAAAAACAAAAAATCCAACGATCAAATGACCGTTGGAAAAAAAATTAAAAAAAAATCAAAAAAAAATTTAAAAAAAATTAAAAAAGTAAAAAAAATTAAAAAAAATTAAAAAAAATTAAAAAAAAATAAAAAATTAAAAAATTAAAAAAAATTAAAAAAAATTAAAAAAAAAATAATAATAATTTTTTAATCCGGCTCGCGAGCCGGCTCGCTAGCCCGATACACCTGGCTCACCAACCCGGAGCTCGCGAGCTCATCTAGTTGGCTCGGCTCGGCTCGTCGACGATTGCCCGAGCCTAGCCAGCCCGTTACTGTAGCGGGCCGAGCCGAAGCTCGGATCGCTACAGTACGAGCCGAGCGGGCGCGCTGTCGAGCCAGCCCGCCCGTTTTCCCACCTCTAGCTTCCCCCACGTTGTTGTAAAAGAAGTAAGAAAGCAAGTGTTATCAAACTCAGAGTGTAACAGCTCAGACCACCCGAACGGTTTTGAAAACGCGTCCCTATGAGGAGAGGTATCAACAGCTCCTTATAAAACCTGCTTCGTTCCCCTCTTCAACCGATGTGGGACATCACAATCCACCCCCCTTGGGAGCCCAGCGTCCTCGCTAGCACATCGATCCGGTCCCTAGCTCTGATATCATTATGTAACAGCCCAGACCACCGCCACAGGATATTGTACTCTTTGGGCCTCGCCCGTACGGTTTTGTTTTTCGGCATAACGACCCGAAAACACGTCCTATGTGAAGAGGTATCAACAGCTCCTTATAAAGCCTGCTTCGTTCCCCTCTCCAACCGATGTGGGACATCACAATCCACCTCCCTTGGGAGCCCAGCGTTCTCGCTGGCACACCGATCCGATCTCTGGCTCTGATACCATCTGTAGCAGCCCAGACCACCGCCATAGGATGTTGTCCGCTTTGGGCCTCGCTTTATCGTGATGTCCCACATCGGTTGGAGAGGGGAACGAAGCAGGCTTTATAAGGAGCTGTTGATACCTCTTCACATAGGACGCGTTTTCGGGCCGTTGTGCCGAAAAACAAAATCGTGTGGGCGAGGCCCAAAGCGCACAATATGTCGGTTGGTCTGTTCTTTTGCTTCCCCTGCCCTGCCGTTTCATCCAATCTAATCCCCCACTAGCTCCTCAATTTTTCATTACTTTAACTCCTCTCCCCTCCCCTTAAGCCCTTGGCATTCCGATGAGGAAGCTGTGCTCTAACCACGACCACGACGACGGTCTCGAGACGGTCCTCGAGGTCCCCATCTCCGAGGAGATGTTTGCCCTCTCCGACTACAAGGCCATGTATAAGTCCTCCTGGCAGATGATGAAGGCTTGGATGAGGCCCCGAAATGATAAGTCTTCCGCCCCTCATATGATGGCCTCCCTTTTCGGAGATGGGAAGAGTTCCGAGGTCCAGATGATGCTCGGGGTCGCCGGCGCCCCCCTAATTCCCCTCCCCATTAGTTGTGTCTACGACCCGAGGATTGCTGCCTCCGACGTCAAGGACCGCCCCATCGTAAGTCCATGTCGAGATACCTCAAAACGTATGTCATGTTTGGTAAGTATAGATTGCTGTGATTCGGGAGTTTTGTTTCTATAGGAGGCGTCAATGGCGAGATACATAGTGCAACAGTACATAGCGGCCTCCGGGGGCGAACATGCCTTGGACTCCATCACCAGCATTTACGCAGTGGGCAAAGTGAGGATGACGACGTCCGAGTTCTGCGACGGCGAAGACGGCTTCATCGACCTCGACAAGAACAGTCACAAGCTGGCGTCCAAGTACAAGAATAAGGGAAGGCACCACCCGGGCAAAGGCGAGGGGGAGATGGGCGGGTTCGTAGTCTGGCAGAAGAGACCCGACTTGTGGTGCCTCGAGCTGGTAGTCTCTGGGTTCAAGATCACTGCGGGGAGCAACGGGAAGGTGGCCCGGAGACAAACTCCGTGGCACCATTCCCACGCCTCGCGTGGCCCACCGCGGCCCCTCCGGAGATTCTTACAGGTACATGCACGTACTCGAAAAGTCATTTGGTTTTACCAGTCATGTAAATACCGCCGCCGTGATTAGTGCAAATTCATTTCCTCCCATCTGAATGAGACCTGCCTGAATTCATACATCACTTTTGGTCCAAATTTCAATCTGATCAGACCTTCACATTTATGTCTTTGGGTGGGTTGGTGGAAAATGTCACTGGAGTCGACCCGGGGGAGTTTGAACCCAACAAGTGATAGTGAAATTGATTCAGGGTCTGGATCAGAGTTCCACGGCGAACCTGTTCTCGAACACAGTCTGCATCGGCGAGAAGTCCGTCAATGGAGAGGACTGCTTCGTCCTCAAGCTTGAATCCGTGACTTCTGCCTTGAGAGCCAGGAGTAGCAGCAGTCTCGAAATAATTAGGCACACGATCTGGGGATACTTTGGCCAGCGGACGGGATTCCTTGTCCGATTGGAGGACTCCCACCTACTCTGAATGTGGCCCTCTGGAGTATGCGAGGGCGTGTACTGGGAGATAACCATGGAGTCCCTCGTTTGGGACTATCGCTGTAACGACCCGTATTTTAGAGCGAATAAATATGTACGAGCTATGGTAATAATATTAAATAAATATTAAACGGTTGGCCGAGTTAAAATCTGATGTGGCACGAGAGTTTAATATTTTCGTTGTCGATCGACGTTAGTAACGAATATTATCGAAACTTCAAATTCGATTTCGTGTGACTACGTCACGCCGGAAAAGAGACGTCTTGACCTAAACGAAATCAAATTTGAATAACGATAAAATTCGTTTAACGTCGTTGAATTTTTTATCGAATAAATTATAATTAGTGTTTAACGTGATAACGGTTGAATGACGGAAATAAAAGAAAAATTATTATTAGACAAGGCGTGAACCAATAATTATGGGGGACATATCACCTGACATCGGATAACGTGGGACAGGGGTACTGATCCCTCACCACCACACGCGCCCCATCCAAATCAGATTAAGAGGATCAAGGGGGGCTCGTTGGGGAGGAGAGTGAGCTGTTTCACTCTTCGGAAAAAAGGGGGGAGTGCGACCTGTACGATTTTCCATCCTCCGGAGAGTTGCGAGCGGCTCGGTGGCTGATCCACCGCAGGGAGTACGGACGAACCGGCAGGGAGGCACGGCGGCCGGCGAGCTTCTTGGAGGGATACTACCGGATTCGGAGGGGAGCAAACGAAGTACGTCTCACCCCCTCCCCTTCGCTGTTCTTGTTGCCTTGTTCGATGTCCTGTGTGCGGGTTAGACGTCGCTTGGGGAGGTGGGTAGGACTGTTTGGGTCGATTCTTGCGAACTTCGGGGGAAGAGCACCTGGTTCCTGAATCCCCCGCTGCTTGGTTGTCTGCGGTGATTGCGCTGAACTGGAAATGGGAAGGGGGTCGGCTTCACCCTGAACGATCGAGCCGTCCCACGGCCGAAAGGGCTTCGCCCAGCTGTAGGTGGAGTCGGCGGGTTCCCTTCATGACTGGTTTCAGCGTGATTACCGAAGACGAGGGTCTCGAGGTCGGCTAGAAATGTTGTCTTCGCTTCTGGTCGTCCTTGTGGCCGCGGAAGCGTTGCTGTAAGTTCCTGGGGCAACTGAAAAAGGGAGAACAGCGGGAGGGTTGGTCAGGGGTGGTTCGTGCGGCTCGAGATGTGCCTGGCTTCACCCGTGGGTGAAGCTGCCATCTCCTCACGCGTTGGTCGGTGCGTGCACAGCGGAGCGGATACTGCCGTCTTGTGTTCCGAGCTGGGGGAGGGCGTGAGGCGGCCGCATCGGTGGCTAAGTTTGGGAAAACATGTTGTGCTGGACAATTGTAAGCGGCTGCCACTCCCTTCGGACGGTGCGAGCGGTTGAGACCGGATCCGAGCGCCACGCCCCTGTTTCTCTTTCGCAGCTTGATGGGAGAGATCGCACTGATGCTGTGACTCGTTTGCGGAGAACCTTCCTGAATCGGTTTCTCTTAGAAGTGAATCTCCCGATTTGTTGTCAATTCAGGACCTCCGAGTTTAGGTTGCCGTCCATTTTTCTCCTCTGTGTCCGTATGATAAGTGGGACGCTTAGCTGAAATTAAATGGAGAGAACAGGATGATCATGACAATCGGGAATATGAGTGTGAAAGAAATCTGATGAGCTTACGAGGTTCCGATGAGTGAGGATGTCATCTTCGGATTTGATTAGTCTCGAGTATGAGTGGCTGGTCGGTATACGAAATGTATTCTTTGGATGGTTTATGATGCGAGCGTTGGTATTATTGGCGCTGCGGTGCAGTACCCGACTGTGATGTCGGAGGAGGACGGAGAGGCGACGACCACTCGCGGTCGTGCCTGCTGCCGTTACCCGGGCGTTCCCGGAGAATGGGATGGAGACGCACTTCGGTGGTCCTGGCACCGTTCGAAGTATTGATATTGTTGGCCAGAGAGGTTTGAGGGAGTCGTTAATGTTATGATCATTTCTTTCGGCTGAACAATACGTCTGTTTGTTCTCTGTGTTATCAAAGTGGACGTAATGCAGTTGTTTATGACGTCGTGCTGCCTGTACCATTCCGAGAATATGCATGCATATGGATTTCTAAAGATGCACGCCAGGGGTATAGAGGTCTCATCGTTTTCGCTTGTGCATAGGGTGGGGCGTACTCAACAAATTATTGCTGATCTCAGATGGGGAATTTATTTTTAGTGATGCAGAGATACATGAGAAAGGATACACGTAGCGAAACTTATCAGGCTAGTCAAGGATGACAATGCGGTGAAGACCTCAATTTTGTCATTTCCGCTGTTTGACCGTTCAACTACGGTTGAACCTTCTGATTAAAAATTTGAAAAATTTTGTAGGTCGTTTCAATCGCATCGTTGATGGAGTAAACATCGCTCACGGAGGACGGACTTCGGTCTCGCTGCTGAGGTACGGGGAAAACTCCGAGGCGATTCCCGGGCGAGGATGGAGGAGGTGTGGAGAATTGAGGAGGTGGATTTCAATGTCAGTGGGCTGTCGATGGACTGCTTCCTTCCACCTGCGGACCTGAAGAAGGAAGAGGAAGGATGCAACGTGTCGCCCCACATCTTTAACAACGGTCACCTGCAATTCTCGCTCGGTCTGCGATCGGCTTCGACTAGAATGAACGCATCCAAGGTCGCGGTGCTTGATTTGTACGATCCGCATGGTATGGAAGACCAGGAAGACGAGTAGCATTGAAAATTTAGAACTTTTCTCGTAAGAGTTTTGTCATCAATGGTACATAAAATCATGAGGAAGCCATGATTTTGATTTCTTGACTGAAATTAGCACGGCATAAACTCATATTTATTGAAAGATAATTCACACATTACAACAAGGTAAAACTTTCACATTTTATACATCCCGAAAGCTTTTATTTCCCCAAACATTTACAAGACCATGGTATTTATAGCACCAGACATACTACGCGAGGCGGTCCCGGCATCCTACGCTCAAGACACCCTCCTAAGCCGAGATGTCGGACGGGCCGCTACCGTCTTCCCCGCTGAAGATGTCAATGGACTTCACCTCGGGCTTCTTGTCCTCAGCCTTTGGAACAGTGATGTTCAGCACCCCATGCTCCATATTAGCCCTGACCTCATCTAGCCTGACGTTATCAGGAAGCCTGAACCTGCGGACAAACTTGCCGACGCTGCGCTCGACGCGGTGCCACTTGTCGGACTTGTCCTCCTGCTCCCTCCTGCGCTCCCCGCTGACCTGGAGGACTCTGCCGTCCTCGACCTCGACCTTCACCTCCTCCTTGTGGAGGCCAGGGAGGTCGACCTGGATGATATGGGCCTGTGGGGTCTCCTTCCAGTCGATTCGCGCGTCCGCCATCGCAGCGACGCTCTCCCTGTCTTGGCTAGGGACAGAGAGAGCAGAGCCGAAGCCCATGAAGGGGTCCCATACGTCGAGGGAGAAGGGGTCGAAGGCGTTGCTCCGCCTGCCGCCAAAGAAACCTGGGATCAGAGCCATCTCTCGTAACTCGGTCTGCTATGAAACGATGAGGATGAAGATGTCGCAGCAGGGAGGCTTTATCCTCGTTCAGAAACCACGGTGCGATTGTTGAAGGGCTGATCAAAGGTCGTCTGCATGCGGTGGTGCCATGGATTAATATGGCGATGACAAGTGGGTCACATGGGAGGAAGACTAGGAGTCCAAAACACCTTCTCAATAATATATTTTTGGCAATTATCGATATTTGGCACCAACTATAGGCCAACTTTACATTTTGTCATATCGTTTAAAAATTTTTTGATTTGGCCTTATTTCAATTTTAATTTTCCATTTAGCCTTATTTGTAACGGACGTTACGAAAATATACGTGTCTCTAACGTCGATAATATTATTGTTCACGTAGTCTTCTGACTTATAAATTATGCCTACGTGGCCCTGTAACTTTCTCCTCGTCTCCGTTTCCTCCGCTCCCTCTCCCTCTCCCCTGGCCCCACACCCACTCCTACCCCCTCCCTCAAAACTTCCCTTCCCCCCACGGTCACCCTCCCCCTCCCCCCTCCCCCCTCCTCCACCATCACCCTCGCCCCTTCCTTGCCCCTCCCCTCAAAACTGCCCCCCACACCTACTCCCTCCCCCTCCCCCAAAAATTTCACCGTCACCCTCTCCCCCTCCCCCCTTCCCCAAAACTTCCCCCACACCCAGCCCCTTCCTGCCCCCACACCCACCCCCTCCCCCTCCCCCTCGCCCCTGCCCCACCCCGAATTCCAGCAACCTCCTGTTGATGGCGAAGGAGTAGGGGTTATCGTTGATCGGGAAGAAAATTACGGAGAACGTGCCGTCGGAGGAGACGAGGACATCGGAGGGTACTCGATCGAGAGAGGCGAAGCTTCGTAGGGGAGGGGAGAGCCTTTTTTATCTTTTTATTTATTAATGTCCACATATGAAAACAAAATGACGTGTCAAATTATTTAATATAATAAAAGGAATAGTCACAGACACGTCACCGAATCGTAACGTCCGTTACAAATAAGGCTAAATCGAAAATTAAAATTGAAATAAGGCCAAATCAAAAAATTTTTAAACGATATGACAAAACGTAAAGTTGGCCTATAGTTGGGGCCAAATATCGATAATTTGCCTGTATTTTTTGTACTACGCCCCAAATGTCGTCCAACATAAAAAGAAAGACTTTTTAGTCGGAGTTCCAACGATTGCATTGCAGTCCCTTATCTTGCTGACTAGTCGTAGTTTGGATAACCACCATGGATTCAGGCCTAAGCGATCCACTGCCGCCGCACGTCGTCTTCTACCCCTTCCCAATCCATAGCCATGTTAACACCACGATGAGCCTTGCTGAGCTCCTCTGCCTCGCTGGCTTCCGGATCACCTTTGTCATCTCAGAGCACGGTCACAGCCGCCTCGCTCAATACACTGACACCCTCCGCCGACTCTCTGCGTCCTACCGAGAGGAGTTTGTGTTCAAGGTCGTGCCTGATGGTCTCGACCCTGATGCCCCGAGATCGGATGACAATCTCTGGAGGATCTACGACAAGTATCAGAAGGACGCAAGGTCCTTGTTCCGCGAGCTGAACGGGGCATCGCCCGTCACATGCATCATAGCCGATGGTCTCATGACTTTTTCCATCGATGTAGCGGAGGAGCTAGGCATCCCTCTTATCGTGTTCCGGTTGATTGGCCCTCAATGCTTCTGGACGTACTTCAACGTCCCTCAAATGATTGAAACAGGGGACCTGCCAATCAAAGGAGAGGAAGACATGGACCGGACAGTTCATAGCGTTCCAGGCATGGAGGCGTCCCTAAGGTGCCGCGACCTTCCGAGCTTCTGCCGTGTAGCTGACCCCTTGGATCCATTCCTCCAGTATATCATCGCCGAGACCCTCCAGACTAAACGTGCCCAGGCTCTCGTATTCAACACGTTTGACCAACTCGACAGAACGGTCCTGGAGCATGTGCGGAAGCATTTCCCCAACGTCTACACTGTTGGTCCCCTGCACAAACATCTCAAGTTGAGGCTTGCGCAGGTTTCTGGCGCCCAAAGTCAGGTCCAATTCAACAGTTTCTGGCAGGTTGATCGATCGTGCATCGCCTGGCTCAACAAGCAGCCCCCGAGGTCTGTCATTTATGTGAGCTTTGGCAGCCTGACGAGAATGACGAGGGAACAGCTGATGGGGTTTTGGCACGGGCTGGTGAACAGCGGGCAGAGGTTCTTGTGGGTGATAAGACCTGATTTGGTGGCGGGGCATGAACAAGGGTCAGAACCGATTGAGCTGAGGAAGGCAACTGAGGAACGGGGCTACATGGTTGGTTGGGCACCGCAAGAGGAGGTTCTCGAGCACAGCGCAGTCGGTGCATTTCTCACGCACAGCGGGTGGAACTCAACCCTGGAGAGTCTCGTGGAAGGGGTGCCGATGCTTTGCTGGCCTTACTATGCAGACCAGCAACTGAACAGCAGGATCGTGAGCGAGGCGTGGAAGGCCGGGCTCGACATGAAGGACATCTGTGACCGGGAGGTCATGCAGAAGATGGTTAATGACCTGATGGTGGATAGGAAAGAAGAATTCTTGAGCTCCACCGGCAAGATATCAAAGGCAGCAAAGGATGCTGTAACCGAAGGCGGATCTTCGTGGGAGAGCCTGGATTGCTTGATTGAGGACATTAAAGCAATGAGAGCTTGATCTTATCACTGTCTTCAGTAATTGAACAGCCAAGTAAAGGCAGATATTATAAATGTAAGAGCGACGAAACTGAGGTATGTAGTAGCATGATCACAGAAATACCGAACCAGAAAGGTGCCTCGCCATCTCCAAAGGAAGCCTTCATATGAACTAATGGTCACCAACGACAAGACTAAGATCTTAAACTAAGGACAAAGTGCAAATCTTGAGTTTAAATGATCATGCTCTTCAATCAGATCAGCCACTACATGAGACAAGAACTCAAGTTCTATACCAAACCGAGTTCCATCAACGTCGAGATCTGCCTCGATCATAATCTCTATCCCGTCCATGTGGCTCCCTATCTCTATCATAATCATAGTTGTCCCTCTCTCGCCCTCGATCCCTCTCCCTACTGCGACTCCGCCGCCTGTCCCACTCACCGTGTTCTCTGCTCCTGCCATTGTCTCGGTCTCGATCGAGATCACGATCATGCCGTTCCTTCCCGCCATCCCTACTCTTCTCCCTTCCTTCTCTATCAACAGCCCCTACCAGGAAGACACGCAAATGTCATAATTCTGAAGTCATCAGATGTTTGTCTACAGAGCAACCCATACCCGGTCCAAGAGAAAAAGTAATGTGGGAAGAAGGATTGTTTTGAAGATTATTCTTTTCTTGAAAACAAACAAGATTGGAGGAAATTTTCCTGAAAGTAATCCTTCAATACCTAGCTCTTCAACCTCCCATCCAGCACGCCCAGCCCCAGGTATACCGCGTGCAACTTCAGCTTGTGATTTAGCACGGAACTTCTTCTTAAGATTGCCAAACTCATCATACATCTCCCCATCATCCTGCCACAATTTCAGAAGCATTAACATGATACAATAATAAAATTTTGAAAGGCAATATTTTGGTGAATCGCAAAATCTGCAACCTCTTCAGCCTCCTTCCGTCTGCGCTTAGTCTCCTCGAGTTCTTCTTCATCGAGCTCCTTATAACCTCCACCTCGTCCTCCTCTGCGCAATAATTCAGATGCTCATGCCAAGCAACAATTACATAGAAATAATCAAACTTCACATAACTGGAATCCTACAAGACCACACACCCTTTCGATCACTTTCATGAGACTTTGCAGTGTTCTAAAGCAAAACAGAAAAGAAAGAACATTACACAATGTTAAGCAATGAATAATTGAGAGTTAAGGCTCAGGATACTTCGATCACACAAACAGCTAGGCAACTTTAATAGCTCATAACTACATAAAGCTCACCATTCCAAGCATCGGTACCTTACACCACCCTCATGATGACCCGGTTTATTAGTGTTGCAAATATTGCATTTTGTGCGCTTTGCCCAATTAATATTGCCACACCTGTAGGGAAGAAAAGCATATTATATATAGCACATCAACACGCTAAGCCAGACAAGTCAAAATAATGCAATCAACTCCCAAAAGAGATAATTAGCTAATTTTTTCATATGTAGACAAGGTATGTGAAGAGGTGTAGTGAGCAATAACCTGACAAGTAAAAGAAAATCTAGCTCTTGATAAAGCAAGTAAAAGCTTAAGCCAAAGATTAGTGAAGCACAGGAAGTTAAACGCCTAAATACCCAGGGAACAAAGACTGCTTTAACCATCGGAAAGAAAAAAATATTCAATGTCGGCTTCGCGAGAAGAGTTGGAAATTCATACACATATTACAGGATCTTACATGGGACAAGACCAGTCATTTGGTCCAAAAAGTCCAGTAGAACCAGTAGCTGCATGTCCCAAACCACCAGATTCATTGTTGGCAGCATGACCCTTTCCACGACCTCCAGTGCCGGAACCGCCAGATGGACCAGATGGTCGAGCACTACCACAGCGGTTGCACACACCACGGAAGGCGAAATTGACATTGGAACAGCTGCTAGCAGCATGCTGAATTAGAAACCCTTATAGCCACACAGAGTTCATGCCTTCATCCAGAAACAAGCAGCAAAAAGATTCCAAAAGGAGGAGCCGCTCACCGATATCACATCACAGACCTTGTATTTGGGCAGAACCAGTCTCCCTCCTGCTTCCATGCTTTCCCACCAGCATCGCCCCGACCTCTACCAGCCGTAGCAGCAGCGCCATTCAAATCCCTCCCATCTTCCAATAACGGCCTGGGATTGCCAACGTCAACATCGTCTTTACTCTTCCTGTCGGCAATGTGGACATCAATGATACTTCCATGAAAATCCTTGTTGTTGAACCAATCAACGGCGGCCACAGCAGCATGGGGATCCTCATAAGTGACCGTGGCATCTCCCTTGGGCTCACCTGTCTCCTTGTCTCGATAGATCCATATCTTAGGATGACCAGTGCGCTTGTCTTTCTATCAAAAGAAGCATGAAAGAACACACGCAAATACCATCGATTAAAACAACCTCGAGGGCCTCGCAGCAAAGTTGAGAGCAGCCAAACCAGAAAGGGGAATAAATCACCTTCAGCAAACCAATTGTGCCAAAATGCTCTGCCAACATGTTCTCGTCGGTGCCCTCGGGGAGGTTACACACGTAAACGGTGCCATTAACTGGCGCTCCCCCCTTCCCCAAATAACTCCCCGTCATAATCAACTCCAGGAATTCGCCCAAGACAAAGAAAGGCAGTGCCTACATACAAAAAAAAAAAAAAAAAAAAATTAAACAAACAAAGAATTCATCAAAACCTAATTCTCATCGACAAGCTGCTAAGTTCCTCCACGAGAGGAGGATCGACGACGGTACACAAGTACCTTGCGGGCACTCCAATGGGTGCGCTGGGGTCAAAGAGACGGCGGTGCTTGGACTAGTAGCTTGATCTCTTCGCCGGAACGGGGAGATCGGAAGGGCCGCAGATGGATTGAATTGGAGGCAGTGGCTGTGGACCCATGGTGGTTATTTTGGAGGACGAAGATTATCGGGCCGGGCCTGGGCCCAAAAGGGCCCATTCAAAACGCAGAGGCTAAAGCCCACTTTTGTTCGACGTTGCAAAATACGAAATTAAATAATTACTTTCCGTAGAGTTTGTGGCGAAGTTTGTGTATGAGTAGTTTGTAGAAGCACGAGGTTGGTATAAAAACTGAAGTTTTCTACACAATTAAGCGATAACTTGAGTTTCATGTGATCATCTTCAGAATATGATATGTTACTGAAGTGATAAGAGTTTTGTGTAGAACCTTGGAGGTTCTGTCCAAAAGAATAACCGTGTCCGATCGTTTTTCTTCTGTTAATAGTTTTTACCAAATAATTAGCTGAAATATCAATTTGTACAAAAATTAAATGAAATATGTTTATAGTGGTTCGACAAATAACATGCACTCACTTTTCACCCTTATAGGATAAATATCACTCTTGAACATTTATAGTGATAGGAGAAGACACAAATGCTCTTCCACGAGTACAAATATAGACAGAAGGTAATGCAGATAGTACCGAGGCTTTTCCACTAACGATAACTCAATGGGTTGTGTATAGAGACTTGTGACTAACACCAAAAATCCTCCAGTTGGGGTTCTACACTATGACTAATGGCTAACTCCACAATCCATGTGGTTGAAATTTTGCATTGCGACTAGTTACTGGCTCCACACGATATGTGGATATGGTTTTACATTGTAAAAAATGACTAACTTCAAAAGGCCCTCTGATTGATTGGTCTTTCCTTCTCAGCTCATCACCAAACATTCTGCACCGGGATTACCGACTTACTCCACAAAGGCTATGTGGTTAGGTGTCGGTCGTTTTCCTACTGTGAAGACTTGCCTCTTTCGCTTCTCATAAAAAATTTCGATCACGGCAACCCCGCTTGCGTCACAATCCACTACAAATCCACACTGTGTCAGACTTTTTCCTCCGACGGTGTCCTACTTAATATGCTCTAGTCGAGAATTATGTACAAAATAACAAATTAGTAACAGATGTGTTGATGTTAGTACACGCCGCGTTGCTCCAGATGCGACTCTTCTCTTCTCTATTGCATGTCGGCACATATACATTCCGATTTCACCCAAGCATGATGGAAGTTTGTCATGCCTCCTGTAGTGCACCTAAGTCATTTAAGCCTTAGATTACCCGAGACGTCTTCTGCGTAGATAATAACCTCCCAGGTGGTGGTGGTCGAAGTGGGTCCAATTTTAACGCAATTAAATTGGGTTGGACAGAAAAATTGAATTTTTTAAATTTTATGGGAGGCCCAATTGTCCATATGGCCCGGTACCTTTAAAATGTCAAATTCATAAACGGGCTAGATATCAAACTCCCCCTTCCCATCCCACCCAACATGCACTACTTGACTTGATAAACGATTGAAAGATATCGTGTTATACGTCCCATGCAATTTATGAAACCGTTTTTCATTTTGTTTGACTGCGTATGTAACTCGCATATTAAATTGGAGAGGAAAACTCCATTCAGGTGAGATCAATAGAAAAAGAATTTACTCCCATTTTTCTATTTTTTATTTTTTTTTAAATTCATACGTACCAATAATTATATCAAAATCCATAAAATCAACCATTACCGAGTTTTTTTTAAAATAAACTAAAAACAACTTGTAATGAAAATTAGCGATATTTTTTTAATTATAAAATTAATTATGAATTCTATTTTTTTTTATATCAGCGGGGGTTCATGACGGACTTACTTTTTGCAAGCCCTCTTACGAGGCCAGGAGAATCCAAGTGGAGTGTGCATGATGGAGTTCAAACCAGGGATCATGACAAGGCTCCAAACACCCACCACCTACCTTTCGCCACTCGGGTGTCCTTGGAAGGACAAATTCTATTATTTTATCTTTAATTATACAAGATGTGATCGTAAAATTCTCACGGTCTGCATTGTCATATTAAGAATATAATGTGTTCTGTCTCTAATCAGGGACGATACCTGTGAGTCCTCTTATTCGATCATCGAAGAATAACGTTTATGGAAGATAATCCAGAGCTCTATATATTTTCAAAGTCGTCAGGACCTATGGACTTGATCCAGTAGCACTTCAACAACTTAGTGAAGTCTTTGGGGCCTTTGGGGTTGATCCGACAAGACTTCGGGGCGGTATTGTGATAGGACACAAGGACGATGGACGTCAGCATAACTTTAGCAGGCCAGAGGCAGGAATCCTCAAGAGCTTCTTTGAGAGCTTTCTCACCTGTTTCTTCTATGTATTGTTGTATGTGTGAGGTTTGTAAATGCCTCTTTTCGTAGGGCTCAAGGATTGATTTATATTAAGCAGTTGGTTATCGTAGCTTCCCATGGATGGGCTAGGCCGGGCTGGGCTTAGTTTAGATCCAAATGCTTTTATTTGGGATGAGCATGTGGTCTTTATCATATACATATATATAGTTTGGGTTTATTTATAAACCATATTCATTGACCAATACCTGTACCTATTAGGCTTAATAGTTCAAAGCCTGTAACATGATAATATTATAGACTAAATCTGATGTGAACAAATCTCACTTTAGTTCGTTACTCGTACGCACTATATGATGCCGAGAAAAATAGAATTAAAGTATTCGAGTTCCTTTAAAACCGTAATCAATCTTTCCCGTACAACATTATGACTTCTTCATTTTGGTAAATACACTGTCGAGAGCTCATAACTAAGATGGACGTTATAGATGTGAAGCCCAATAAAACAAAAGTTGGGACTCGAGGTTTGCTTCTATTCCTTTGATCAACAATCAAATCATGAAGATGTGTGAATATATCGAGTAAACTCCTCTTCATTAGTACGCATATCTTTGTCATTTGTAGACAGAGAGGATCATGGTGCACATAACTCGATTATTTCTCTCGAGCTTCGGTGGCTGAAGTATGCCGCCATCTTTTGGCGGTCTCCACTCTGTTTATGCCAACGAGATCGACTCATTCCGCAAGTATGTCTTTCCTCGGCGTTAATTAATTAATTTATTTTCTAACGATTGGCATTAGTTTGGGGAAAAACTTGCCATTTATTGCCATGTTGCATTTCATGGGGTTTCATCCAAGCAATTCGAGTTGATCTTGTTAATTTATCCTTTATATTCATCTTATTCCAAAATTAATGATCTGATTCGCATAGATTTATAGGAAACAGACCAATCGTGCTAAGGATGCCAATCATGAGAGAACGATTTCAATTTGCTCGTACTAAGGATGCCACTTTTCATCATGTTTGTCCGGAGAGGGAAGATGAATTCCTTGCTTATATATGTCAAGCTGAATTTTGTCCGTATGTAGTTAAAAGCTAAGAACCCGAAAATGTAGTATGTCAAGCTAAGTGTCCTTCCGAGGACACTCAAGTGGCGTAAGGTGGGTGGGGGGTTTGGAACTATTTCTGGTTCGAACCCCACCATGTACATTCCACTTGGATTTACCGTTCGTCTCTTGGGTGATGGCTGATAAAGCCCAAGAGCCGCCCACCTGCTGAGCCTTTAGGCTTCAACTGAAATTGGACCGACAAAGGAGTAGGCTTCAAGTCGGGCCCAGAGGGGATGTAGTGGGGCTGGGACTGAGGCTCGCGACCTTGTCAAAGAGCCTTCGAGCCTTGTGAGAGGGCTTGCAAAAAGTAAGTCCCCCACGAACCCGCTGATATAAAAAAAATGTGGTAACCTGTGTGGATATATGTTGTGGGTGTAAGAAAATAATATAGTGCCGAAATCTTTCCCGTGTGTCCTATTAGTCGAAACTTATTTTCAACAGCAGGCACTGACATTCCGAAATTGTTCAGATCATTCAAATGGGAACCAGGTTCCCGAAGAGGATTTGGATGTTTTGATTTCTATAATGACGAATGAAGATGTTGGTAACTTGATGAAAAAAGTATGACTTTCCCCTGCGATCGGGTCCGATGGAACAGCCAGTAAATGTATTATTTGACCACCTTACACACGTTGCCCATGGATGTAAAAGTGGTGCACGTATATCCCTAATTTTTTGTATAACGAAACCGTAACATATACATTTAATTTCAATTTATTTATCCGGCCTCCCATGGTCTCCTCGACGACACGTATCATGCTCGTACTTCTCGTTTACGACTTTTCTTGCCTCACGGTTAAAGTCCTATGCTGCTCTTGATTTCCACCTCGGGACTCTTGTGACAAGATTCGAATTCTTCCCAGATTCTCCAACTCAACTTCTTCTAGACCTTTTTTGAAGGATATGTCATAACCCCACTCGAATAGTTGCTCCGTGATCTTGGGTACGAAAAAATCCGCCCCTCTTTTTTCGTTCAGCTCCTGCTTGCTTTGGCATGTTTGATGTGCGCGTATGCCTATGTCTTGTCCGCTTTACGTGTATGTATATAGATATATACGGGTATACATATATATATATAATATGTGTATATATATATATTATATACACACGTATGCGTACATAAATGTACCTTCTTTTTTTTTTTAAATCATCGTGTCACTCTCCTTTTTATTTTGTTGCCCGAAGTAAAGTTATTTGCCCGTATATATCACAATAATGAAGGGAGTAGAAAAAGATGTAGCCTAAGGCAGAGAAAATCCGTAACTCCCTAATTTTAAAGAATTCCAATTTCATTGCTTCCCCCAAATAGGACTTTCTTCGGTTAATTTTACTATGAGTTTCCCAATTTAAAGGAATTTCCAGCTGAATTTATACTACCAATAACACTTTCTAATTTTCGTAATTCCAATTTTAGGGAAATACAATATTCGGCCATGGATAATTTTGATATATTACCCCCAGCCGAAAGTTTCTTGATATGTTCCCTTCGAGAGACTATAAATAGGAGTTAAGAGAGCTTGTGAATTTATTCTCCATATTTCTTATTTCTCAGCCAGATCCAACGCTCCTTGTTTTCTTTTAACTCGTTTATCGCTTTAGATTTCTGACTTATGTCTACTTCACTTTCCTCCGCGAGGCGTCGTAACACCATGCCGCATGGTGTGGCTGAGTAAGTTTGCTCTTTCCTTCCATGTCTATGGTTTTTGGCAGCTCGTAAGTCTATGAGAGCGTGAAATGGTCTTCGGCAATTTTTTTTTTTTTGTGGAGCATGTTAGAATTAGAGCCTCCCTTTCTTTCTTGTTTGATTTTTGCTTTTATTCCCGTTCTAAATCCCCGTTGTTTACCTCCTCCTTGTTACAGAAGAAGGCTTGTCCCACAATCATGGAGTATTGTGGGTCTGAATTAAAACTTTTCTGAACTATATATATGCTTCCGTTGTCATATTAATCTTCTTTATGCCTGAGATGAGGGTGCTCGCCTGAGACGACTAACGATGTTATTCTATGCCCGTTTGCGTTTGAGCAACATGGCGGGTGAGGCTAATTACCCGTGAACTGGTACACCCGTCACTTTACGAATACGGAATTACTATTTCGTACTATTTTACGAAACTATAATGTGTCATATAATACGGAATTACTGTTAACACTTTATGAAATATTTTTCGTAATGGGTCGAAATATTTCGTAATGGGTTCGTACAAATGTACGGGCTTTTACAAAATTTTCTTAATACTTCGTACAATTGTACGAAAGAAAATAGTAAAAAATTCGTAAAGTAAGAAAAAGTAAATTGTACAAAATTTTTTCGTAATGGGTTCGTATAAATGTACGGGCGTTTTACAAAATTTCATTAATGGGCTCCGTACATTTGTACGAAACGAAACATATACTATTTTGTAATTCGTTGAAAATTACACATGAAAATTACGAAACAATACATCTTCTTTACGAAAATTCGTCGATAGGACGCTGCCAGATATTCCCTTGGCCTCCTAGTACTCATGAAATGCTATTGGATATTCCCTCGGCCTCTCCGTACACATGGGACTTTGTCAGATTTTCCCTCGTCCTCTCCGTACACATGGGACGCTGTCGGATATTCCCTTTGCCTCTCCGTACACATGGGACGTTGTCGAATATTCCCATGGCCTCCTCGTATTCATGGAACTACAGCCGGATATTCCCTCACCTCCCCGAAAACATGGAACTATTGCCGGATATTTCCTTGGCCTCCCCGTACACATGGGACTAGTGCCGGATATTCCTTCGGCCTCCCCGTACACATGGGACGCTGTCGGATATTCCCTTGGTATCCCCGTACACATGGGATTACTACCGGATACTCCCTCGACCTCCCCATACAAATGAGACTACTGTCGGATATTCCTTCGGCCTCTCCGTATAGATGGGATCGCTGCCGGATACATTTAACTTTCCTTTTATTTATCAGGATTCGTTTGATTCATTTTACCAAGAAGATCGTATCCGGGTGCAAGTATTTGTGTGTTGCTGAAAATGAAGGTGATATCCGCAACAAAGTGAAATTAGTAGTCCATCATCCTCTGATTGGTTTCTTTGCTCCACCTTGCGAGTAGTTGGATGAGAATCGTGATAATCTAAGTCATTCGTCACAAAAAAAACCCCGAGACCTCCTTGCCGAACATGTGGTCGCTAAAATCACTTTCTTATTCATGCATGGTATAACCAATGCCTTTACGTTCGTTATGGAGAAACATCATTGCTGGATAGTCTAAGTGGGTATATTCTCTTCGATGTCGCTGTGAATTCGATTTTCTTCTAAAGTATTGATAATGGCTTAAATACATTGTCTCTTATAATGAAGAAGTCCTTAGGAAGGTCAACATATTTGATGTCATGCGTTGCTCGCGCTATAGTTACAACCGCAACATTGATGTCGTGCGAGCTTTTTGTGAAGCTTGGTGCCCGAAGCTTAACGTCCTTGAAATATTGTGTGGAGCTTTTTCTATTTCTCTTTGGGATTTCGTGAACTTCATATTAATGGTAGAATGTATGAAGAGACAATCCCCTACTTGAAAGAACTCATCGGCTAAAACTCCCGAAGCAGAAACCTTCCGAAGAGCTGCTGATATCTATTTGTGGCATTTTTTTGGAGCAAAACACTGAGAATGACCGAAGTACGTAGAAAATAAAGACGGTGCGAGTAAGAAGGTTACTCATATCTCGGCTTGGATCGAGTTCTGGTTCAATGGAGAAGAAAAATATACTAAGCCTCCTATGTGTGTGCCGAAGAAATTAACTCGTCCAAGGAAATCTCATAATCCTAACATGACCAATAGCATATGCATCTCTCTAGAGCCACAAAGAAGCAGGAGCATTTGAGGATTTGAGCATTAGTGAAGGAATGTGTTTAAAGACTTATCAATCTGCCTTCATCGCCTGCTGGTTATGTGTTTGTATTGCTACATGATGAAGCATATATAGTCTAGAAACATTCAAGGTATCGATATTGATGGTAGAAGAAAAATGCTTCAGCCTCGTAGTACCTGTCTTGGTAATCATATACTAAGGATTGAATGAGATTTGTAATTCCATTTCTATCGTGGTTCCTAAAGTATGCTTTCCTGTACATTACAGGTACTGATGATTATCATTTTATTTCCATATTCACTTTCATATTCCGAACGACGTTGTTGGCCCTCGAATGATCGATTATTCTGGTGAAGTTGGAACACATTAATTCAATGCTCGTGCAGCTCGAGAACGAATCCACGACGAAAGGAATGCATATTGGTGTCATAATTTCTTCCATAGAAAGGGTGATCTTTCGATCGATGACTCTTCCGACTTAGATGAGAACTCATTGAGTTTTTCATAAGTGTCCGATCATGTTATTTGACATTAAGGCACGACAACTCTTTTATTGTGAAACCTTATAATCATCCACACTTCAACCCACAGCTTGGGTTTTGTCAGGAATTCCGTATACATTGAAGCATGACATACGATCTTCCTCATTAGATGGAGGACACACATTGTGACATCTCTTGGTACTAAACAAGACTAATTCTCGATTGTATGTTCCTATTACTCCTGCTACTCATACTAAATTGGACGCATACTGTATGAAGAGATACTCTAAATGATGGAAAAAGAAACACGATGATTATGTCATACGAGGGATAGAGGTATTCATTGTTGGGAGACATCATCCTCCACATAAAAATGATGATGCTCGCGAAAAGCCAGCCAATCCAATTTGCACGACACAAAAGAAAATGCCTTTTCCAGTAAGTATAGGTATATGTAAACGCACGTATCCCTTTGTTTTTTTTTGTTTTGCTTTACATCTTTGATGATAATAGCTTGCTTTCATTGGCAGTTGTATGTTCTCAAAAGTTGCAACAAATTCTAGATGACAATAAATATTTCAAGAGATAGTGTTCGAGACGTGCATATGGGGATCTTGATGTAGTCGGGGACGTGCTAGATGACGTCATCCTGGCTGGCAATGAGTTCGTGAGCATCTTGTATCATTTAGGTACATTTTTTTTAAATGATCCACATCTTATTACGGTTTTGCTTTCTGCTACAGCCTATGAATGAGTTGAGTGATTTCATGGGTGATATTGGTGAGTCTTCTATATTGATCCCTCTTGGTTAGGAGCTCTTAAAGCCTCTCCACAAAGATAAGCATGTCATAAAGGAACTGACTCATCCTAAGGGAAACAAAGTTTCTTCTCATTTTGTTGATCTAGTCTCAACTACACTGGCGTCTCATCCTTCTACTTTAACTCTATAGCTTAGCGAGCCTATAAGAGGTTCACGACTAGTATTTGGGATGATATTAAGGAGAAGATTTCGAAAACCCAATTTAGTAGATGTCATGTTATTGCCGATGAGATTAAGTAAGCTCTCAATCTCTTTGATAAGTGTGAATATGTGGATTGGACTCCCATCAACTCTTTGATCAAGAAGTATACTAGCTCCATGTGATACTCAGACTTGGCGACTGCTACTGAAGGAGTGATGACTACAAAGAGATTGCGTTGATCAAAAGTTATCTTGTTGAAGTCGAACCTGAATAGAAAACTATCATAGCGAAGAAGACAACCTTAGAAGGCCAGCTTATCGATGATGACACTCGAATTAAGAACTCCAAAGACAGTTATCTGATTGAATTAAGGCAAAGGCAGATTGGGAAGATACTCTCAAGAAGGTTATAATAGAGGTTGATGAGGCTGCCGTGAAAGTTGAAGGATTGAAAGTATCCATACGTGCTTTGAAGAGAGTATGTAGTTCGTGATGAAGATCTTTATTCTTTGAAAGAGCTTCGCAAGTCGATTGAAAGCTCACGCTAGGTGATTGGACAATATACTTGAGAGCCTCGAGTATTATTCTTTTCCAGCTTTGTTTTAGATCTTAGAATTGATTCTTTCATTCTTTTTATCATGCAAGACCATTACGTACCTATATACATTTTTTGACGAATAATGATCCCTGATACATGATCATTTTATTAGGTCGTCACAGTTTATACTCGTGTAGGCCAGGAGTATTACATGAAGATTTTTCTTTTTCTATTTTTTTTTTTGCTTAGATATATTTATTTCTCTCTTTTTCTTATTGTGTCATGCATTTTAGGCTCTTGCAACAAGGAACAATTACTACTCAGGCATAATATCACTTCAGGAACTTCCAATTGATTAGTTTGACATGTAATCCATCTTGATCAACTCTCTTGTACGTGACGTGGCCCTAGTGTAAAATTCATGGATTACATACTGACCTTCCCACTTAGATGTAAATTTGCTCCCGTCTTGTGCGTGATGATTATGGGTCTTCTCACAGCCAAGACGAGGTCAAAGACCTAGAAGGAGTGATGTCGTACTTTCTTATTAAGCGACTTCGACATCCTTGCCTAGTTGCATTCAATCTATCATTGGGTTTGAAGACGGTTTTCATCCAAAGCTTCCAATTCTTGTAAGCGTAGTCGCACATTATCTTCTTCACAAAGTTCCTCTTGTATGACTATTCGTAATGATGGAATTTATTGTTCGAGAAGAATGACTACTTCAATACCGTAGACCAATGAGTATAACATCATTTGAGTCGCGGTTCTGTATGTCGTACGATATGCCTATAAAGAATCTCCAACTCGTTCATACAAATCTCTTTTGGCTTTATCAACTAACTTTTTTATGAGGTTGCATAGCGTCTTATTAAACGCTTCTGCCAACCCATTTGCGGCCACATAATACATGGAAGAATTATAGTGTTTGAAACAAAATTGCTCGTAAAATTTATTCATGGCATTATTAGAAAAGTTTCAGCCATTATAAATGATCACTATGAGTCAAACTCATTATCTCTAATGATGTAGCGAAAAACACCATGACAAAAGATGGTATTATTCTTGATGAAGGTGATCACCATTTCTTTCTTTTTACTTCCCGAAAGAATGCAACTTCCGCCCATTTGAAGAAGTAGCCAGTTGCTACCACAATATATGACTGGCCCACTTGACGATTTCAGTGTTCTGGACCCTACAACATCTAGCCCCCAAGCTTCAAATTGCCAAAATGTTATCGTAGGATGCAACGACTCATGGGATTGGTGAATGAAATTGACGTGAAACTGACAAATTTGACACACTTTCGCGTATTTCATGTAATCCTTTACCAATGTCGGCCTGTAATAACCTATTCTTTTTAGTTGGAAGTGAAGTTTAAGACCAGATTGATGGTCCTGCAAACTCCAGAATGTGCTTCTTCTAATGCTTTGGCGGCTTCTTCCTTTCTAAGCATTATAAGAAAACTCCTTCGAAAGATCGACGGTAGAGAGTATTCTTGACATAACTTGATATTGACTTCCTTATTTACAGTAGTGAGTGTGAAAGCTATACTCACAAGGGCGTTTGCTTGTGCGTTTTTCTTTCTTGATGTGGCTTATGGTGATATCATGAAGCCACCCAACGAGTTTTGAGCCATAATCATGATATGGCTTGCGAACTTCATTTATGGACAAAATTTTGTTGATTACGAGCTTGGAGTCTCAATATACTTTCAAACTATGTACTTTGTTGTCCATGACAATCACTAACCCTAATATGAGGGATTGATACTCGATCATATTATTTGAACACAAATGGGTGAGGGTGTATGCATAAGGGATGACATCTCCATCAGATGTGATGAAGACAACTCCAGCTTTGAGTAGCTGATTTGTCAAAGGACATCCTCCATGGAGGGGAAACATCCACCACCATCACCTACTTATCGGGTAACTCCTCTAAAATCTTTCAATTATCTGTGTCAATCAAATCTTGTCCATATATGCTCGAATGACCCCTTCTCATAATGCGAATGTAAATAATCCTATTCTGGTCCCTGGTCCCCCTTTGAAGAACGTACATAATGTCGAATTCCTAAAGCATGGGTGCCTATTTTGCGAGACGCCTAGATAATATTGGCTTGGAAATGATGTACTTGAGAGGATCTGATCGTGATATGAGGCGAACAGAGTGTGCCTGCAAATAATGTCACCATTTCTCTATTGCAAACATCAGCGCGAGACATGTCTTCTCAATCGAAGAGTAATTTAGCTCCGCTCCGGTTAAGGTCTTGCTCAGGTAATACAAAGCATTCTCTTTCCTATCATCGTTCTCTTGGGCTAATAAGACTTCTAATGATGCTTCTTGCACTACTGTATACAATACGAGTGATCTTCCTTTGATTGATGTAGTTAGGACCGATGGTTTTGACAAGTAAGCCTTTACATTGTTGAACACATTTTTGCATGCTTCATCTCAAAAGGAGTATCTTTCTTCATTAGTCAATGAAAGGGATAACATCGTCCATCGTTCCCTTGAAGGTTATTCCTTGGTTCTGACATTTTCTTAGCCGCATCTATCTTTGATTGATCGACTTTAATGCCTCGATATCGAACGATAAATTCAATGAATTTTTCCAAAGTTACTTCGAATACATACTCAACTGATTCATCTTCATTGATGTTTGTGCAGTTTGTCAAACACTTTTCTCAAGTCATCAATATGCTCCCGCCTTCATTTGGATTTGACCACCAAATCATTCACGTAACACTCTATGTTCCTTGAAGTGTATTTGGATGAAAATCGAGGAACTGTTCATCATTTTTGCGTACAAAATCTTTATATCGCACGAACCTCACACGTCCAGTTCTTATCCAAACTTTAAACGCGACAACTTAATATTCCAAGCATATCACTCTTTCCATAAATCATTCCTACTTGGTGTTATATACTTATTCTTCATTCAGCCTTCTCCCTCATTCTTTTTTTTAGTCTCTCAAGATAAGATTATTTCATATATGGCAAAACAAATCCTTCATGAGATTTTAGAAACCAACGAGATAATTCATTTCTTAAAATCTTCATTTGCATCTAGCCGTAAATCAAGCCAAATTTGAGGAAATTCAATATTTAGGAATGAATAATTGTGATTGATTACCACAATTAAAATCTTCTGACTTATATCGCATACAAAGCACAATAAATAAAAGTGCAATGAACGCATGATGTTACTCTTCACGTTTCTTGCTCCTCAGGTAGCTCATCCTTTCTTTTCTCCATTTCTATCCCTTATCATATTTAGTCACCTCTTACGTATCCAATTTTTTTTACTAGTGAGAACGTGCAAGTATCCCCAAATTTCATTCATAAGCATCACTTGGATTGGTGTTCAAAGCATCCATTAGTTTCTTGTGCATTTGCAGTTACGTTGCTCTTCAAATTGTTTTTTGCAGTGTCACTATGACAACCCTCATCGAGCTAAAGTATCTCATATATTATATTTGAAAATTTCTTCTTGCATCGTTTTTCTTTTGCGTAGGTTTCGACCATCAAGTCCGAGTCTGATTTTATCCTCGAAAAGTCCTCTACGAGCACAACTCATTTTCTGTGAGAAAGGGGTTTGGGGCGGTAGGAGACAAGAACGACGAGACTGTTGTAACGACCCAGCTTTCTATGATATTGATGATGTAAATATGACTTGTAGATGTTGGACATTAAGTAATGAAGATGAGTATTCATGTACGAGTATGTGTATGAATGATATTTATGACATGTCGGGCATAAACGTGTGGAAAACCTTTCCGAAATGTATGACATGTGTCATGACATGTACGCCTTGTTCTATGACACTTATCGGTTCGTGTGTACGTCCTGCCTTATGACATGTCAGTCGGGTGTCATGACATATGTGTCATGTCCATGACACGGCGAGAAACCTCGATTATGGGATTTATATAAGCTTGGGGGATTATCTATCCACGGCGAGTGCTACGATGAGGCGATTCCAAGTCGAGAAGAACTCCAGAATCTCCCTAAGAGTTGCCAACACTTATTCACAGTATTTCTACATCTTCCTGAACCGAAGAATGGAAAAACGTTTGTAACGAACTACAACTTTGATTAATTTCTAGTATAGAGGTGCACAAAGTATTATCGACTGACTAAGCGTTCATCCAAGAAGCCCTCTTCTAGTAACACTACTTGAAACCTGGAGGGATCGATTTCGGTTGCGCTTTCGTGGGATACTATAACGCAAGGAGTTTGAGGCCGAAGGGCATTCCTCTGTATATCTCACTGCTTTTATCTCTTGTTGGTTATCACCTTCGTATTCCGGAATAAAGATGCCTCCATACGCCCTGAAACCTTTAAGGTCTCCAGTTTAATGACTATTGGGAGGTGTTTTTGCATGGCGATTCCCGTACTTGCGACTTTATACCGTGGTTTAAGCGAGGTTTCCAAGAAGGTCAAGCTTTCTAAAGTATGTTCTCCCATTCACTACTATATGGGTGGCTTGCACTTTATGATTGCATCAATTTTGGAATGGTCAACTTCAATACCACGATATTGCACCACAAGTCCGATGAACTTTCCAGATGTGACTCCAAAGGCACACTTTAGAGGATTCATCTTCAATTGATATTTTCGTAACCGATTGAACACTTTTTTCAAGTTATCGATGTGATTGTACCTTCATCTAGATTTGACAACCAGGTCATCCACATAACATTCAGCATTCTTATGGAGCATGTCATCAAAGATTCGTTGTTATAGCTCGTTGATACGTCGCTCCCGCATTCTTCAGTTCAGAAGGCATAACCTTATAACAATATATTCCTTTTGGGGAACGGAAGGCAGTCATCGCCTCGTCCTTCGGGTCCATTCGGATATGGTTATATCCTGAAAATCCATCCATAAAACTGAGGACTTCATAGCCAGTGGTTGCATATATCATTATCGCAGTTATAGGAAGGGGAAAATCATCCTTTGGACATGCGTTGTTGAGGTCGCAAAAATCAACACAAATGCGAAGTTCATCGTTCTTTTTCTTGACAGATACAGCATTCGCAATCCATGTCGGGTTTCTACCTCCTGGACGAATCCAACTTCGATGAGCATGTTGACTTATGTTCTATTAACGGGATTACCAGAGGACGAAAGCGCTGTTGAGCTTGCTTTATGGGACGCATCCTATGCTTGACAACAAACTTATGCACCGCGTTGGGTCGAGGCCGGGCATTTCTTTATAGCTCCATGCGTAGACGTCCTTATATTCTTTCAGTAATGGAACATATAACTCCTCTTCTTCAGGGGTTAAACCTGTGCTAAGGAATGTAGGGCAATGACTCCCTTCTTCTCCAAGGTCAACTTCTTTTAACTCATTAACGGTAGACTTCATCCCATCTTCAAATACTTCGGGAGCTTCTTCTGCATCGTCCTCTTTAGAAGAAGTGACTTCATTACCATAAGAAATTGTAATGTGGTGGGAAACATCATCTTCATTATTACTTTGAGATGACGCCTCATTACTGCTCGTTGATACCTACGTCTTTGTGTTCTTTTCTAGTACATCACCAATAGTTAGCTCGACAACGGTTCGATGCTTCATCTGAAAGGGAACTTTCCTACGAAGATCCTTTGTATCTTTTATAATAATCGGGATATCCTCCATCTGATCAACCCTCTTCCATACCATTCGACTTCTTGGAGCTTGACCCAATATTAGTCATGCCAACCTTCGAGCATCGGTCTTTTCTTTTTGGGTGCTGATTCTATCAAATACAGATCTTCGAACAGACGAGGCTCCAAGCCGATCAAATACCAAAGTTCTCGCAGGTACCGTTGTAGTTTTATCATCGGCTTCGATGTATTGAGTTGAAGCATTCATTTCTGAGAGATTAACGGGCTTAGGAGCGACATATCCAAGACTATATTTTGACTTATGACCATCACATCCTAGATTAGCTTTTTTTGATGAGTCCCCAAGTGTCTTCAAGTCTTCTGTGTAGCCGGCTGCAAAAATTAACCTGAATGCATTTGGATCAAATCCATTGGTGCGCTTGTGGGACAATGAATCTGGATAGATAATTGCCCCTTGTTAAGGTCGAACAAAACCTTTTAAAGGTGTGCTAGTTTGATCCATTATCGTCATTTTCGTCACGGGACAGTTGAGTCCTTTTGGCACCACTATTTCCTCAGCATGGTTACTCACGAAAAGTGGTTCTCCAACTTCTCGAAGGGTTCTTGGGATATAACACAAAATTGGTACCTCCTGCTTTGCCTTATCATCCGTCCTTATATCTTTAGGTGTATGATTAACTGAAGGCCCTTCCCCTTGAATGGGTGACACAACTATGTTTGACTCCTTTGGGATATTCCTCGCAAGCGGTGCAACCTTCGAAACCTTTTCTTCAACGTCGATACCCTTATTTAAGTAAAATTTACATCAGTGAAGTATGATTCCGCTTCTATAAAGGGTTTTGCATCAGCCCATATTGTATGGGTCACTCCGTCCATCGCAAATTTAAAACATTGATGAAGGGTGGATGCAACAATTCCATATTCATGCAGCCATGACCGACCAACAACATATTATAGGTTGTATTGGAATCGATGACATAAAAAGTCGCTCCAACTTCCAGATCTCCTATGGTGAGGGTGAGGCAGACCTTTTCAACGGCTCGTTCTCCTCCTTGATTGAACTATTGTATTATTAGTCGACTACTTGATAAGTTCTCAACCCCATTGTATTTACTGATAAGATGTTCACGGCAGAACCTGCATCGATCAAGATGCCACAAGTGTAGCCGGACACGAATAATGGTCGATTATGATACTTATGTACTAGAAAAAGATCATCATCGGTGAATGCGATCATTGTGGAATTCTCGTGTGCCTTTTCGACAGTCAACCATTGGGATCTCTAGTCTCTCAACCTTTATAGCAGATCCTTCTTTATCTATATCAATGTGATGACAACTCTTATGGAAATCTGCAAGTTTTTTATATTGTTCTGAAAAGAAATCCCATAAAATAGCTGAGGTTGGCCTCTTCAAAGTTTGGTCATCCCGTGAACACTCCTTGACCATCTCCTTGGGGTATGCTTTCATAGGAGTTCTCATTGCAATATTTGCTCACATAGGAAGCGTTGTCTTAACAGGCTTAGAAGATTTCTTTCGGTTCCTTTTGTGAGTAACCAAATCTAACTTTCTTTGATAGATGCTTTTTCCGAGCTAACCATGCAACTTGATATTTTGGCCATACATTCTTGCATTATCATTATACGTGGTATCTGAACACCTCAGCAGGACTGAAAGTCCCAAATATAATGTTAGGAGTATCATTATTTGTAACAGTGATCATATATGAGGGTGCAATATAGACACCTAGATCAATCATGTTGTCACGCACAAGCTCCATAACCTTCTCCTTAAAGATAAAATACTTATCAATCGGATGTCCTATATATAATTAGATGGTACTTGCAGAAGTTGGGTGCCTGCTATATATGCTTGTTGGGGCTGCTTTGGTTGTAGAAGCTCAGGCTCTGTTTGTTATAAGAAAAGTGGTCCATTTTTCATTGTCATCGAAAATGAAAACGAAAATTTCCATTTTTATTTTAAATTTTTATAAAACTTGTTTGTTCATGTTGTTTTCATTTTATAAATATATATTTAGTAAATTTATGTATATTTAATAGCATTAATTTTGTGTGCTAAAAAAAAGTGACTCATAAGTGACGCTAATTATATAATCATTCCTTAATATAAAGTTTCTGAATAAAAACATTATGGACAACAAACATAAGTAATTTACAATAGTTTAACATCATAAATCATATACATAAATTCTTATTAAAACAAAAATAGCATTAGTATAATAGATGCATCCAAAATCCACCCCATCAGTATTTATATTACTAGTTAGGTGCTCCCAAAATGGATGACTTGTATGTTAGTTGATTATATATCAGCACCTATAAACGATACGCATTATAATTTAATTTGATAAATGTACTGAAATATTGTATTAATGCCATACCTTATAAGATACCCAAGGTAATGATCTTCGACAGACTAATCACTAGGATTAGTAACTCCGAGTGTCGCATAATAATCGGTCCAAGGGCCTCGCCTCGCCTTGCCTGAGCGCCTAGGCGAGCGAGGCGTGGCGCATTGACAACATTGATTGTGTCTGATTCCAACCCTTTGTTATTTAATCCAAAAGGTATTACAATTCATTCAAAGATGACGCGAGAGGGGTGGGTGAAGGCTCGATGAAAACAACGAACCCCAATGGCGAATTGCTTACTAGGGATCACACAAACTCGGGATGAAAAATGAACCAAAAGATAAATCACGACAACCTCATATACAAGATAGGACACCACCGAAGATCGAACATGCCTTATTCGAACCACGATGGATATAGCAGCATTACCACCATAGATGGACACGGGTCGAATACAGCTACACGTCATCTGTGTAATGAACACTCGTATAATATCGTCACACTCGGAATCCACCGAATAATAAGAGAAGGAAAAAAATACTCAAGAGCTTTATGGATTATTTATATTGAAAAGGTTTGTCTTCTCACGTTCTCAAGACATAAGCATATATAGGGTACCCAAAGATAAGAAAAGACAACAAAAAAAGTAAAGATACTAAAGGAAATAAAAGATAATGACATAAAGTATTCCCCGATGACAATATAGATTTACCGCGAAAAATTTGGAGCAGGTGTCAACACTAGATTGTGCGTTGTCAGAGCAAGACTATTAGATGGCACCCTTCCCTCGGTTGCCTTTTGCTCGATAAGTTGCTTCAACAGTTCTTGTTGACCGGACTCGTTTCGTTTCGATTGGATCCTTCGTCGATGAATGACCCTTCGTCCGACTGCTTTGTTGACTCGTCTGTCGCTCGAGTCAACCACTTCAGCTGAGTGAAGGTAGTTTGTCGCTCGAGTCGAACCCAAGTCCACGTCCGTCGCCTAGGTTGATAAATCTCCCATCATCATCCATTTGCTGAAGAAGATTTGTCCTCAAATCATGGGGATCTTCGTCATTCTCATATGCTGTGAGATCCTGGACATTAAAGGTTGTAAAGACACCATACTCGCCGGATAGTTCAATCTTGTAGGCGTTGTTATTAATCCTCTCGACCACGCGCGAAAAGGTCCATTGGCTTGAGCATAAGCTTGTTCTTTCGACTGGCAGGGAAACGCTCCTTCCATAGGTAAATCCACACTAGATCGCACGGTTGAAATATCGTCTCTCATCGACCTCGATTACCTTTGACCTAAGATTTCTCGTTTGTTTATTTGAGGATGGTGTGAACTTTCTTGTGTAGCTCCAACATTTCCTTAACTCGATGAGTTGCATCTCGATCAAGGATACCCTATTGAGGAATAAGTAGTAGAGCAATAGAGTCTCGAAGTATTGTCATATATCTAGATTTGGACAAATCAACTCTTGGAACAACGACGTTGTTGTCATTTACACCCTGATCATTCATCTTGCACACATCTGGATTATCGTACTCTTGAAACAAGGCATCTAGATGAGCTTCCATACGAATGAAATTATCAAGGGTGCAACATGCTTGTGGGATCAAACGTTGCCTTCTTAACGGATACTTTGACATAACCTTAAGAATAGGAAACCTTGCCTTCAACACTCCCAAACAACACTCTATCACGTTACGTACCGAGGAGTGTCTCTGATTAAATAGTTCCTTTTTTTGATTTTGGACGTCCTCTACTTCGAAAATCACTTCGATGATAGCGTTCACCATGGTAAGGAGCGAGAGAACCAGACATATTTGGATGTTAAATATTCATCTGCAACATAATATTCATCTGCAAAAAGAACATCAAAATTTAACTGAGAAGAAGAGATGTTAAATATTGTATTTGACAAAAAAAAACACATATACATACCATCGATTGGCATTGGAAAATTAGGGGGGTTGTCCTACATATTGTATCCCAACACAATGCTACAATCCCAACACATAATGTTCACCTTTGTACCCTCACAACCAGAGCATACAAAGGTGAACATCATGTTGTGTGAACATGCTGCCATCACATTTTGAGTGACAATTGATTTTTTGCTTCGATAACTACTTTGTTTGCATGCAGACACTCAAGCAGAGACCATAGTACCTGAAAACAACAATAACAATAGTAATGAATTACCTGAAAATAAGGAAACCACTTTGGATTAGCCATGACTTCATCTTGAATGGTTGCAGGGCTTCGAGGTTTAACTATATGAGTTCCTAGTTGACACACGACCTGAAGAACTTTCTTGAACCACTAATGAATTGTTTGTGTACAGTGTTAAAACCTTTCTGCCACCACCCTATGACAGATGTTATGACAAAATACCAATAAAAACATGGCCAACCCTTCTTCAATTGCCACTTTTTTATCATCCGCTAGACGGTGCATCACCAGAGCTTATCACATAAGTTTTTAAAGACATGCACCCCCAATCGAAAGCTTTCAAAGCATCACATATCATTCACTAAGTATTCAAGAGTATACATCCTCCCGACAAGATATATGTTCTACAAGGCATTTTTCTTCTCATTGCCTTGCAATATGCTAATAATAATCTTAACAAAAGTAAAACCTTAAACGTTTCATCTTGGTTATCCGATAAGCCATCAACGCTCAAGTCATTCATAAGAGAAGCCTAACATGAGGATGATTTAATGGATCCTGTGAAAATGTAAAAATCATCACAAAGATTTTATGATAAGAGGAAAACATGACAGTGTATAGTTAACCCATAAAGAAAATGCATTACTAGTATATAATAATAATATTTCATAAATTTGACTAACGGATGAAAGCATTATCAAAAAGATGTTACATAATCGACAATAAAAAAATAAATCAAAGGCTAACTAAATAAAACATACACCTAAAGTCTATTAATCCAACTAGTGTGCATTTCATCGGTCATCTCCATTAAAATATTTCTCCATTCCGATTGTACAATAAAATGGAAGGCCTTGTTCATAGCATCTACCTTTACATTTTCATTGCCTTTAAGACATTCATAGAAGAAGTAATTGAGTAAGGGCCAGTTGATGAGCTCTCTAATGTATCCGCTTGAGATGTGAGATACTCTTTCACAATTTTGTTACTAGATTGCTTCTCTTTGTGAAAAGATCTCACTACCTTAATACATTAACGAAGCTCATAATCAACCAAACTTTCATGTTTCTTGTGACGACCACTAAGATGGACATATTATGCTGGTCGTTTTTTTGAAATATTTTCGTTATTCTCTTGTTTGTTTACTTCAAAAGTGTGCAAGCCTTTACAAAGCCCTGATCATAAAAATTCCTCCTCCAATAGACGTTCATCATCGGACTTTAAGGGATCTTTGTTTGAAGTGTGTTGCATGACTCTGGTTGTAGTGGTCTTGTTGAAAATTTCTCCAAGTAAGGTATAATATTCACATCCCTTTTTGTGAAAAGCTCGATAATTTCTGCCCCTTTACAAATGCGTAACTTTTTAAAATGTTTTAGAAATTAACTAGGAAATAAACTTACTATAGAAAAAGATAAACAACTAAATTACCTTAAAGAATTCTTGCCACACATCTTCTGGGGCAGTCATTGCATTTGTGTTTAGATCCCAACCTATATCGGTGTGGTTAAGTCACTCAGAAAACCCTTAAGATGCTTCTCCCCGTAAGATTTTCCTCCAACTTATGCTACTAGTGCATTATCTATTTGACGCCCAAAGGGTGCTTTGATCGAACTATCTCCCTTTTGCGTTTGGTACTTTGACATGAGCTATCTCGGTGGCCATGACTTGCTTCTTGCCATCCCTGCAAGCGAGCTTGCCCCCAGTTCTATTTCCAAGCCTTGCTGTTCCTCTAGGTTATTCTTGTATTGGGATGTTACCCATGTTGGTTCCAACAGAACTTAACTCCATGTCGTGAGCTTTCATTGTCAACTCCTCAAATGATTGTAGTTTGAGCCCTTGTAGTATATATCAAATCCTCCAAAGCATGCGTTGAATGCACATGTCGATAGACGTTTCTTCTGATAGATGATCCCTGCAATTCAAGCTTATATTCTTTCATCGTTGAATGTAGTCAATAACAGGTTTCTCCTCCCATTGGCAAGTATTGGTCAGCTCGATCATGCTCACCACACGCCGAGTGCTATAGAAATGATTTAGAAATTCTCTCTCCAATTGCTCCCAACTATCAATGATACCTGCTTTGAGATCAATATACCAGTCGAAAGCGTTCCCCTTCAAGGAGTGAATAAACTGCTTAACCATCTAATCTCCATCTGTGCCTGCATTATTGAAAGTTTCCACGAAATGAGCCACTTGTTGCCATTGATACCTTTTCCATCGAACTGTTGAAAGTATCGAGGCTGATATCCCATGGGCATTTTGAGGCCTTCGATTCTCCGACTATAAGGCATATAATATGCCAAAGCTGATGAAGATTTGCCTTCAAGTTCACTATTCACCGCTTCTTTTATTAGTTTCATCATCGTTTTTGCCTGAATTAGATAATCAACAGTAGAGGCATTCTTTGCCAAATTATCAATATCCATGATCCCCTTTCCTATGTCAGTTTGGGTGATCCGGCAGAACCTCAAGGCGCGTTGTAGAAGAATGTCGGGGCGATGGGCGTCGACAAAGCTTTGGCGAGAATCTTCTAGAGCTTCTCCAAGATTCTTCTCTTCACTTATAGTGCGTATGTCTTTATGAGGGCTCTATTTGTAGAGCTCCAGGGCCGATTTATATTAGACAGCTAATTTTCCCATAATAGGTAACTTCTTATGGACCAGACTATGGGTCGGGCCTGAAGTTGGGCTTATTTTGACCCAAAATACCTTTGTTTGGATCATACATAAGTCCTAGCCATGACCAAATAGGTCCTTTATACGTGGATTGAGCCCGTAGCCTTCATATTTTACCCAAAATGTATATAATCTCATATATTTGAATCTTGGCCCGTTCGTATTCAAAGTGTTTTTTTTATATAATTTGGGTTTATAGACCATTTGTGTATAATAGAAATCAGGATGAAACCCATGAAATGTTAATATTATATAAAAAAAAATTTAATGTCTACGATGCCTTTGGGGTGACCCTTTGCGGATAAACTCAAATTTTGATTCCATGGAAAGGGTTTGTCTTTGGACAACTCTGGAGGTTAGTGCCTCTGCTTCTTCAGAAGCAATCTACATGGCTAAGGGAGATCAACTGGCTTCCCTCAGCGGCTGAAACATCTTCGAACTTGAACCTTCTTACCAAACTTCCCCTGAATGGCACTCGCCTTGAGGCAAGCTAACAAAAATTCCTCAAGTATTTTCATTGCAAAGATATGATACTCCAACCAAGTATTGATGCTTTTAGTCAGAATTGTTCATAGGTCATGCATGACTTGTCGGCCGAGGTCCGATCTTTATGTCAGTCTCCCGGCTCTGTAGAACTTGAAAGACATGATGCGGGTACATGTAGTAGACTCAGAATTACGTTTGGAGCAAATCAAACCCACAATGATGATTCTGATGATCTTTTCTGGAAATAATGACAGAAGATATTAGAAAATTTTGAAACAAAAGATTTCTTGTACATCTATAAAGGGATTCCTGTTGTCATGGGGACAAGACGAGGGTCGGTGCTCGTCGTCTACAGAAGCTTGAGCGAGGCTGCTTGGGTAGCGTCCATGGGTCGGAGCGCATGGATAACAGCGAGCGTAGGAGAGTTCGTTGACACTTGACGGATCAAGGGAGGTCCGAGTCGGTGCTCGGACAGTGAAGCTGGGCACGAGGCGCAACGTGACCAGGATATTCAGGCGCGGAGGCTTGAGGGATGCTCGTGGGCGGTCTTATGAACATTGTTCGTGAAGAAGCATGAACGTACACGGACCTAAAGTGGTATGGTTCGTGAATGGTCTCGGTCGCGAAGGTGCAAGAGGTCAAAAGAGTGTTTGGGCGCATCCGTTGGTGGAGGGGTGTCCATGGACGGACGTGTCCTTTGGGAAGGCAACGTCCACTCCTTGAAGGGAACGACTATTAGGATAGGGCATGTCTTAAGGGAGTGATAGCTTTAGACAACCATGACATTTGGGAAGAGGCGCATGACATGTGAAAGAGTGCGACTCCAAAGGGCATTAGAGGGCGGTTACATTCTAAGTGACACGACCCTTATGAAATGCTATATTAGTTAGTGAAAGGCCACGGACTCCTATATATAGGAGGACTTATAATGGGGCGTGGGCATGGGGAGATTGGGTTGTATTCGTGGGAACGCCAGATAATACAAAGGCTTCCATTGTGTGTGTTTGGGTGGCTGGTCGTGCTCGAGGGCGAGACACGACGCCCACATGGTGATTTACTTGATAGAGCGTTGTATCTACGTGACAGTTGGCATCAGAGCACGGTTGATGAGATGATGATCGGTATGGGACGATTGGATGGGTTGATGGCCGGTGTGGGACGACGTAAGACCATGCTCAACTCGTTGGGTGCGGTGGTGGACAAATTGTGTAGCCAACACAGAGACATTAAGGACGAGATAGCAAGACGATGTAGTAATGATACGAAGGTCGAGCGAGTGATGGCCAAGTGGCAGGGTGATGGCTACGAGGAAAGCAAATATGTAGTGGTGTCTGATGCTATGAGATGCGATGGAAGAACCGGGGAGACAGATGTTGCCGTATCATGTCCATTGACTCCGGATGAGATGCCAAAGGGTTGTGTGAGTAGGGGTGGGTTGCGTGTCGTGACGAAGGACGCCCACAGAAGGTCAAGAACATAGAAAAGGCGTGCCTTGAAAGGGTGTCGACGAGGGCGTCGACTCTTTCTGGTGAGGGAGGTTTGTCACGGGGACAAGGGTGTCGACGAGGGCGCCGACTCTTTCTGGTGTGAAAGGTTTGTCACGGGGACATGACGAGGGTCGATGCCCGTCGTCTATAGAAGCTTGAGCGAGGCTGCTTGGGCACCGTCTATGGGTCGGAGCGCATGGACTACAACGGGCGTATGTGCGTTCGTTGACACTTGACGATCAAGTGAGGTCCGAGTCATTGCTCGGACAGTGAAGCTGGGCACGAGGCGCAACGTGACCAGGTTACTCAGGCGTGGAGGCTTAAGGGATGCTCGTGGGCGGTCTCATGAGCGGTGTTTGTGAAGAGGCACGAACGTACACGGACCTAGAGTGGTTTGGTTCGTGGATGGTTTTGGTCGCAAATGTACGAGAGGCCTAAAGAGTGGTTGGGCATATCCATTGGTGAAGGGGCGTCCTTGGACGGACGTGTCCTTTGGATAGGTAACATCCACCCCTTGAAGGGGAGTGACTATTAGGAAATGACATGTCTTAAGGGAGCGATACCTTTGGACAGCCATGACATTTGGGAAGGGGTGCATAACATGTGAAAGGGTGCGGCCCCAAGGGGTATTAGAGGGCGATTACATTCTAAGTGACACGACCCTTAGGAAATGTTATATTAATAAGTGAAAGGCTACGAACCCCTCTATATATAGGAGGACCTGTAAAAGGGCGTGGGCATGGAGAGATTGTGTTGTATTTGTAGAAACACTAAATAATATAATCCGTTGTATGTGTGTTTTGGTGGTTGGTCGTGCTCGAGGGCGAGACACAACGCCCATGGGGTGATTTATTTAATAGAGCATTGTATCCTTGTGACCCCTGCCATTGATGCGGACGGGCCGGGCGGACCCGACCAGCGGAAGCAGAAGAGGAACTGGTGGTGACCAGTCCCCCGTGTTCCTCTTCGTGGTCTTATAGGGAACCCAGGAGCAAGTTGAATTCCAGGTTAGACTGTGTGAACCAGATAGTTAAGGCCGCAGTCCCCATCAACAAGATGGCATTGTCCGAGATGGAAGTTCCAGATTTGTATTTGCGAGATCTCCCAGTCCCGCCATATCTACTTTCCTGTTTGCATCTGTTGAGGGAAAACGTTATCCAATTGGATCGGTCCCGGTTTCTATCTGATTTCACAATGCGAGAGCCGTGTTGGGGGACTTCATTTAAGGGTTCATTACATCAGATCCATTCTCCGACGATCGTTTGCTGGATTGTCTCGACCTATCATCCGGAGATTAGCTTTAGAAATCGGGAACAGAGTGGACGCTTTAATCTACATTGGGCTCTCAGCAGTGACGTCATGGTTGAAAGACGTCAAGGCATGGATCGAGACGCAAGGGAGCCGCTGACAGTTAGCGCCCGATCAGTTCTTCTCCACTTGAAGTAAAGGTTCCCTGATCTAGCACAGACAACCTTGGATATGATCAAATCCAGCGTAACACGGTAATAAAATAACTTCCTACGACCATCATCTAGGTTTGTTGCTTAAAAAGGTGGTGGATTTCCCTCAGGATGTCGGAAATTTCATCCTTGGGAGCCACTGCAACCCCTAGAGACCGTGGCATTTGACATGGTCTCGCGGATCGATGACGTGCCCTACATTGATGAACTGACCAGAAAATCAGGGAAGTTTTAAGTTACCATTCCTGCACAGACCATACAAGATGGCCCCAAAGACGCCTCGCATTTGCCAAGAGTTGGCAGTCAAGATTGCCGCGGAGGCCCAACTACTCCTTCACTGAACAATCACGACAAGCCAAACAAAAACCGAGGGAAATGAGAAGTTACAAGAGCGCTAGCAAATTATTTCGGCCATGCTTAGGTAGCCTCATGTAAACTTTATGATGGCATCGATCAAGTCGCCTTCAAATTGACTGAAATCTAAGTACCAAACACGGCCGGTGTAAATTAACCCTTTCCGATGTTGCGATGCACGTCCATCAACACAGATATGACATTGTTTATGATATTTAACAGAAGACAGAGAAACATGACAAGGTTATTACCGGCCGGGACAAAAAGAGCCCAGCGAGGATGGGAAGGCCGGGCTAAAAACTATTTAACCAGCTCTTCTACTTCACCGCTATGCTGTTGTCATTTTAGGAACAAAAGCTTCATCATCATCTTCAGTAATACAGGGAACCTGCATATGTTCAAACAAGAAGAAGAATCTGTTAAGAGTACCCGTGAAGACGTGCAAACAGTTACGAGAGACGATAAAAGAGAAGGGAGGAAAGATGGCATTACCCTGCCACCAGTTTCCTCGAGAGGCACTGTCCGAGTTAATGCCGCTTGATTCGCCATCCCCGTCTTCTTTCTTGAACTATGAAAAATTTAAGATTTTTTAGCTTATATGAAGAAGCCACATATATTCATGCTCATAACTGGATATGACCGAGTTCCGCATTAACTTACCATTTGATGAGATTCAAAAGTCCGACTAGTTCTTGGAGAATAATTCTCCTGGCCACCATAGTAGATCGACGAACTCAGATAACACGGCTCAGCCGTTTCATTCTGCGGGTACATCCCACCACCTTTTATTTTCCCGCTCCCATCAGCCTTACCACAACCTTGGCTTGCTGTAGGAATATTTTCCGAACCCCCGGAAAGACACGAAACAGCCGAAATAAGCCCATTACGTAGTGATAGACAGTTACGGACACGTTTTCGCGCGGGTTTCAACGCCCGTTGAACATAACTATGTTTCCCGATAAGCAAAACAGAAAAGCCATGGTGAATCACAAAATCATAATACTATCATTGAGGCAGACCTTGAGTTCCATGTTTACGAGATCCTGTTGGATTTCCAGAATAGTGAGCCGTCCTAGAATTCCTCCCAAGCACCTGAACAAGGTTTTGTTGGGATAAATGGGTTGTCAGAATCATCAAAAATTAGAAGAAAAGTAAGTAAAAAAAAAAAAAGCAAACAACTCCAGTCACATGAACTCCTGCTAGATTCTCTGGAGAGAATTAATATGGCTTTGTTTGTGGAGATCTTATTTCTTCCAAACCTCTTTTCTCCTTCTTCTCCCTCCCCCCCAGTATTTCCAAGTGTCAAGCTTATGGAAGTATGGCCAATCGATAGCCACGAAAATTTATTAAAACTTGTAAAAGCCAGAAAGAAACCTCTTCTTGTTCTTTTCTTTCCGACCTCTCAAAATTACCTCGAGATTCGCGAACTTAAAAGATTTAAAGTAAGAGTTGGAGGAAGACAAAGGGTCACTCCCATGATCAAGGACAGATTAAAAATCACACCGAAGGAACCAGACAAACCCTAATAATCAAAAAGAAAAATCAGCAAAGTAAAACTAAAAAAAAAAAAATCAAAAGGGCTTGTCGGGGCATGATTGATTACTTAAAGAGAAGGCGGTTAGCGAAGTCAAAGGCAAAGGCGAGAGGGTTTTTTTTTTTTTTTTTTTGTGTTCTGCTTTACCACCGATGGAGGAGGGAAAATCGATCCAAAGCTCCCGGAACCAGAACCGTATCCAGAATCCCTCGGTCCGAACAGGAGATCCAAGCTGCTGCTGTTGTCGGTGGTGGTTCCGCTCCCCCACGTCGGATTAGCCGAGCTGACTTGCGGGGGAGAGGAACCGCCGCCGTATCCTGCTGTGGTCGTCGCCTGTCTCTTGCCCTCCATCTTTCCTTCTCTCTCTTGTGCGTTTTGGGGGGGGGGGGGAGTGTAGCGAGGGTTTTGTTGGTGATCCTCCTTCAATTCCGTTACGGTCAAATTCTCAAGCAACGACCGAATAATAACTGAATTTTTGTGTGGAGACTGTGTCAGGTCGACAGGGAGAGGAGAGGGACAAGACACAGAGAGAGGAGGAGAAGACAGGTTTTAGGAGGAAGACGAGGGAAGGGGGCACGTGAAGGGGAAGGGGGGGGGGGGGGGGTTGGTTGGCCTTTTCCCCTCCCTTTGTACTTTTCCCCCTCCCTCTCCCTTATCTTTTTAGTCCCAAAATTTAATGCATGTCTACGCCCCTCCCCCGGTCAAATGATTTACCTTTTTTTTCTAACCTTTTCTTTTCTTAACTTACCCCCGTTCTTGAATTCTCAACGAGGGTTGGGACAAAATGTTGCAGGACAATTTATGATGTAAGAAGAGGAGAGTGATTGTCCCCTTAGATAGATGAGTGTTTGGCCATGTGCCTTCATTAAATTCACTCCCTTTCTCCTCCCCCCCTCCTTACTCACTCCAACATCACCCCTCTCTGTTTTTTGGATCGAGTTTTCTTTCTTCGTCTTCCCTCCCATGTGGGTGCGATGGCCATAGTCCCCTCCCCCCCCCACCCCCACACAATAAAGCTTCCCCCTATCATTTATGTTGAAATTCCAATAAGAAAGAGCTGATAAAAATATCATATAAGTTATGCAGCCTATCATGAATGATCTTCTTCCCCTTGCTCTCTAATCATCCTCCACGTGTGCCTTCGCCTCTGCACTCTTCTTTACTATCTGCAGCCACGACAAGCTTTCCACTTGCCATTTTGAATCGTGAAGTCTGTCAGAGGGCAAAGAGTGCAAGTTGCAACCCAGAAGGCAAACTCCATTTGCGAAAATATTCGTCGCCGTTCGATAAGAAAGAATGTCGGCCAATTTCCCCTTCCTCTTTGAAATATCCAAACGTCACATTAAACGACGTTGATCAAGATTCCGTATGAGAGAGATAAAGCATAGGTCATAAAATGAAAAGATGGGGTAGCCGAATCTCTGTTGCCACGTTCGAAGCGAAACAAAAGTCTGATAAAATCGAATTCTGAGTTTTGAAAAGAATAATAATGATATTGGAAACTTTCGAATTGAGTTGGATGGGTCACTGCCAAATATTTACACTTAGGAATGAAATCAAAAAGTAATCGTGGTCCGAGTACATTGTTCTATTAAAATATAATAGGGGAAAGCGATGCCACGAGTTGTTTGAGTACTCTTGATGAAATGTTTGGGCATGCGGGGTCGAAGCAAAAGAGGGACCTTTGGATTAGATCCCGAGGGAATATGATTTCATTCACACCATAGTTTTCGTATATATTCCCATTCATTTCCCCGACACCCCCACGAGATCCAAGTCAACCGCCTTTCTATTTGGATTGGGTATGGAATTGGGGAATTGAGATAAGATATTCCGTAAATGTCCAAAGGTGGGCACTCACTTTCTCTGTGGGTTTCCCGTATATTTTTTTTTATCCTATTTCGCCCACGGCCGCCTAGTCCCCATTTTTACACTACCCGGGGCAACAATAAGTACTCGTTTGGACACAGTCTTGTTGGTGTTATACTTTGAGCCCTAAACTGATGTGATTCCAGTGGAGGGATTTTCTTTTGATGAGTTTATCTACATTTATAATAAGCCCTTAAGGCCCTATTTTACTTAAGAGAACATAAAAATATTCCCAAGGTTAGAAGAATAGGGGATTATGGTAAGAACCATGGGGTAATTGTATCAAAGAAATAAAAGTGTGTGTTGTGTGAAATTAGATTACGAATGAATGATGTCACGTGGTTCATCATTGGAGTTGGAACTGTTTTCTTTTTTTTTTTTTTTTTGGTCCGGCTTTTATGGGATTGTCGGAATCTGATCTCCCTTTTGACAATTGTGATAACGATCATCATCTGTTTCGGTACGGCGTGTGATATTATTCTCTTGGAATTGTACTACATCGAACCCTTTTGCCTCGTTTGTGTTGAAAATGCAAAGGGTTCTCGCCTTCGCCGACATTTTCGTTCCCATGGCGTGATTTGATTTTCTTCCTCCACCGGAATATTTAAGACCGTGCTTTGTGGAAGCCGGCTCTCCCCCTAAGCCTTCGCCCACCGCTTAACCTATGAAGATGTTAACATGGAGATATCACTCCACAGAACCAGTCAGACTGACAGCGGATGTCAGGTCACCCCAAACTGATATCGTGTGACGAGAAATGTCACCTTCCCGTGACACTTTACCTCGCCGTAAGATCCCAGGACATCTGCGAGATGAGAAGACATCTCTATGGTAGTTAGAATAGAACGACGAGAAAGCAGAAATAATGTCGCAACAGGATGATCCGGCAACTTAAACCGTAAAAGTACTTCCCTCATTGTATTCAGCAATCATGCACCAAAACAAATAGCCATGATTATGGTGTAGCCAGAACGTTTTAATCCTTGAGTACATAAGTGACAGATGAAGACTATCTCAGATGACGGGGATGCAGTCTTAAGAATAACGGATTGTATGCATCACAGACTGACCTCCCAGCGAAAAGGATAGAGCAAGCATCACATCTTCATAGACGTGGGCTTGGCTTTCTTCTCTGCAGGCTTAAGAATCTGAAAAGAGCACATTAGGTTTTCGTCGACGATCATCATTGCTCCAGCATTGTCGAATTCACCGCAGTAATTGGGTGCGGAAAATATTGTCACGAGCTGTCTGTCTGCGAAAAATTCATAGCCGTCCTCCACAACCTACATTTTAGAAGGAAAACAACTTTAAACAGCATAAATAAAGCTTTTAAGACTAAGGCAATTAAAAATGTAAGTGATGAACTCAAGGAACATACCTGATGAGCACGGCAAACAAGATCCAAATCATGAGTTGATAGGAACTCGGCAACCTTATCTGTACCGAAGGTGTAAGAAACTCCTCTGTCATTCATACCCCATCCTTTCATATCTTTGCCGGGATCTGACCACAAGAGATCACAAAGCAAGCCTGTGTCGGGTACCACAGTGGGCCGAGGCAGGTTTCTTATTTGATCCAAGTTCGACAACTCGGGAGAAAGACCCCCATGCATGCACAGGATCTTTTCATCTACGAGAGCGGCGACCGGAAGGCAATTAAAGCAATCAGTGAAGGCCTTCCACAGTCTAACATTAAATCGCCGTTTGCATTCGTCATAGAACCCATATATGCGATTGATGGAGGCACACTCGTGATTTCCTCGCAGGAGAAAAAAGTTCTCTGGGTACTTGATCTTGTACGCCAGTAGAAGGCATATCGTCTCCAAATTCTGCTTTCCACGATCGACATAGTCCCCTAAAAACAAGTAATTGGCTTTTGGAGGAAAACCACCGTACTCAAACAGCCTTAGTAAGTCACTGTATTGGCCATGAATATCACCTGAACACAGAAATGGTTTAGCAAACAGAATCAAACATGGGCATTACAAAGCATGAAGCATGAAGCATGAAGTCTTTGAAATCAACATTTTGACTGGGAGATTCTGGGTGGTGATAGAATCAAACACCAGCATCACAGAGCAGAAAGCTGAAACCTTTGAAATCGACACCTCAGACAGCAAAAGTTCTTGGTTGAGAGATCTTTTATGGCAAGAGTCCATGAACTTCACTACTACTCAAGCAACCACTTTAGGCAAGGAATGCCACGAATACTGAGACAGACATCAAGAAGATGAGAACTTGCAGCATGTTTTAACACGAAACCAAATACCTACACTGGGAAATCCCATACAATTTCCACAGTAGAGTTTCCAACTCACGATCACCATCATTCTAACTAATAGTACCACAAAGCTAACCCACACCAGGAGCTCAATATTCAATCCAGCCAGCCATATATTCCTTTGTCGGCTTCAAATTACAAACGCAAACCCTAATTTCTTGATCCTAGAAAGACAGATAGCAACGAAACAACCAAAGTTCCTGGGCCATAAAATTACCGCAGATTTTGATGGGAGCCTCGAGCTCGAGCAAGTTCGGTTGGCGATAGAAGCTGTCGCGAGCCGCAACACACAGCTGCTTGATCTCCGCCTCGGACATCTGAACCTGCTTCCCGGGCCTCGACGATTTTACCTCTATCAGCCGTCCGATCAAATCATCCAGACCCGCCGTTTCCATCCCCCCTTAACACCCGAAATCCGCAATCTCAATACTTTACCAAATCCAACTTCTGGGTTCGATTCAGTAGGCGAATATAGTCGCGGGTTTCCGGTAAAGTTCGATCCTTTGATTCCCCGAAGCAAGCCCTTTCGCGTAGCTGTCTCTGACACCACAGGTGTTTGACGAAATGCGTCACAGACAAAATGCGCAACCTCCTTTTTATCGACTGGAAGTCTTCTTGTTATTTGGCAATTATATAAATTATTCCAAACGCAAAAGACGCGACGATGACATCAACAACAACGACCCCACATTTTTCCATGTCAAGTTCGATGTTGGTTTCTCAAGGGGCATCGGAAAAGTCGAAGCATGCCGGAATTGGTCGCATCCCGTGGCGATGACGTCCGACAGCCGTCTTGTGTTCTCAAAAGCATATAGGTATATTGACAGACGACACAGTAGAAACATTCCAAGAAACAATCGACATTGTTTGGTTGTTAATGTCCAAGTTCTGTCGAAGCTGATTCATTAGAGAAGAACGATGATCGTTACTGGCTGGTCATGTAGCTTTTTCAGCTCCGCCTGATTACGGTGAAGCCAAAGTTCTTGTGGAACACGGGAGATGATCCGGTCGATACCTCAAAGATTTTATCGTTGAGCTCATGTGATTCTCGTCATTCCAATATTGGCAGCTGGTGCATCTGAGCATATAACTAGGAAGCTCTTTGTTTATTGACGACAAGGACAGCGTTGTCGACCGAAAGTGGAAAAACCATTACGTTGATCAATCGAGGTTCTAAAAGTCGGCCATCGTTGTGGGGTTTGACAGAAGCCAATCGTCGAGAAAGATGACTGGAATCAGAACGAAGAAATTCAGCAGATATTTAAAAGCGAAGCCTTATGCAATTGTCAGATATATGTCAACTGGGAAATAAAATCAAAGTACATAAAAATTAAAAATTTCATCAACAAGGAATCACAGATGGCTTTCCCGAAAACCTATTCTCTATACAAAAATCTGAGTTTTTGGTGATCTGGAATGCTAAGTCGTACAGCAAGTCTTCTTCCCATAGTTTCCTGAGAAGTTGTTGACATTAATCGCCGTTCCCTGAGGAAGTCCAGGAGTCGAGGCTGCCTCCGCAGCCGCCAAGGCCTTCTTGCTGATAACATGGTAAATATCCAGCAGGATACTCTGGAACGCCTTCTCGACATTGAACGCTTCCAATGCCGAGGTCTCGAGGAAGGAGAGGCCTTCTTTCTCTGCGAGCCTTTGGGCGTCTTCGGCTGTTACAGCCCTCAAGTGTTTCAGATCAGCCTTGTTCCCTGCCAACATGATTACGATGTTGGAGTCCGCGTGGTCTCGCAGCTCCCTCAGCCACCTGAGGACATTGTCGAAGGTTTGACGCTTGGTGATGTCATAGACCAGGAGTGCCCCAACAGCGCCGCGGTAGTAAGCGCTGGTTATTGCTCTATACCTCTCTTGTCCGGCGGTGTCCCATATCTGTGCCTTGACCGTTTTTCCTTCTACCTACATCACAATGTGAAATTCAGGTCCCATTAGGAGAGAATTCATTTCATTTTCTCGGTCGTATATATCCGAATGATCATCCGGATTCGCCTTTCCATTTTGCCAATCTGATTTACATGCACCATTCGTTTCATAAACTAGTAGCTTAAGTGGTGGGCAGTCCCGATTCCCCTTTTCATTGCTCAGATATAGACGATCACGATCAGCAGGATGACAGATTGGTTTTGATACCACAATATGGTGGCTTTTTACGAAAGCCCGTTACAGAAGAAAAAGCTAGTTTAATCACTCTATAAATTGTACCTGGAGAGTCCTGGTGGCGAATTCGACGCCAATGGTCGACTTGGACTCGAGACAGAACTCGTTGCGGGTGAACCGCGATAGTATGTTCGATTTACCAACGCCAGAATCTCCGATCAACACGATCTTGAACAGATAGTCGTATTCTTGATCTACCCTGTATGCCATTTTTAGACGGCCCTCCTCTCTACCACATTCAACCCAATGGAATCAATCCAATCCAATCTAACCCGCCCCGATCTCATAAAACCATGGGAATCAAATTCACATCCAGCATCACCCCACGATCGACCAGATCTTGCAGCCAGAGAGAGATGAAGAAAGTTTGTGAAGGTGATCCCCAAACGAAGGCAATTCACAGGCCAGCCCGGATTGTCCTTTGCCATGATGCAAATCAAGGAGTGAGAGATTGGCAATTACATATTTTTAGCCATCCATGTGGTAGGAACTGAGACGAATTCGGACAAAGGTTACTAAAAAATCACAGAACTCCTTGCATTGACATTCCTCGATGCTCTGTTCGAATCTTCCCAAATCAAAGAAATATTCAAAATTACATCCTACTCATGCTGACATTGCGACGACGAAACCCTTATCATGTGAGCACAACATAACTCAGTGCTTCGATGGATCCGTGAACATGATTCCTAATCCTCCTGCATAATCATCCATGGCCCGACTATCCCTGCTCAGGGGCCAGATCGCGTTCTCTTTCTATAAGAAGAATGTTGAATCGTTCACGTGTACTAAGAGGGGGTGAATAAGTGTTCGACCCTTTTCGAAGTATGCATAAGCATACTGTGTCACCACACTAATAAAGTGTTGCTCAGATTATGAAATATGCTTGCTTGTAGGATTCACTTACGATTTTGATCGAGTAAATATTCGTCAGGATATGAGAGCGATCGTAATAGACACAATAGTTTTATAATAGTTCGGCCTTAATTGATCAACATCCACTTTTTACTAACGGGGTGATTCCATTATGTAAAATAATGAGTACAAAATGTCATTACACTAGACTCACATTATCTCTCACGAAGTGAGATTTGAATTCTTAGTGAATTAATAGATACTCCCCTAGACAACGATCAGCTCCTCACTCAATAGATGTCATCTCGTTTCTAGCAGATGGGTACTTACACTGAACTGTCGATAGCTCGAAGGATTTTTGCACAACACGTTGTTACTTTAGCATAAGCCATTTGTTTTCCATTTAAGTATAGAAGCTATTTCTGTTAATTATACCTTATATGATTATCTTTTCATAATTGTGTATAAATAGGAGGCCGTTCGACCACATTTCTATGTGAATCAAATTGTGTACATCGGAATGACGTGGGAGTACTATAAGAGTTCGTTGTTTGGAGTCTTGTTAGTCATACACGAGGGACGTGAGCTACAGAAGGCTACATCGTTAATGAAGTCTTCTGGGAAGGTGACCTAAGTGCCATGAACGACTCTCAATTGGAGGCTGCAGGAGATGTTGGTGAAGACGTGCGGCTGAAGGTCATCGTGACTGTAGATTTCCCAAATTGGGAAACACGCAAGTAGAGGTATTCAATCAGCTCCTTCCATTTAATCTATAGAAATTGACTAATTTTAAAACTATTCTGGAAGCATTCATTTTCCAAGGTTTAACTTCACGTATAGAAAAATGAAAAAGACGGCGGGGATACATTTTATTTTCCGCTGAAACAAGTCAAAAAAATAGCCATTATTCCATTTAATTCCACGTGAAGGAGATGATACAGTTTCGACTTCAATGGGATTATGTTGGTCTTGGGGATGCTTTGACCGGGAACTATGCCAACCCACCAACAAAATGAAAAAGGTTAAAGATAAAAATCCTAGGTGCAGGAAAAATAGACACAAGTAGGACGACAAGAACGGCCACACCGACGGCCCTCAAAACAATTCCCAATAACTTCCAAAAAATCATGCTGCACGATCGCCACACGCCGTCTCAGCATCCTGATTTTTCCTCTCCGGCTTCCGGCCCTTTTTTTTTAATCATTCTTTTTGAGTCATCAGCTGGGGGGAAACACGGGCTTCCTCTCGACTGCTCCACCTTCTTCCTCCCTTCTCATCTTTTTTTTGGCAGTCCCTTTCTTTAGTCCTCTATTTGCGGACGAAACATGTCGCGATATAACGGGGAACTAAAGTGTTGAATGTAATATGGTCACCAGTAATACAAAAAGAAAAAATTGAAGTCAAGAATTTCACTAACACAAAGAAAGAAAACTTACAGTCATCTTGCAACACTTAAAACGATTTCTAACAGTAATATTGACAATCAAGCAGCCATTCGGGGTCATAGAATGATTGTCTGTGTTTACAATTGACCAGGGACGAGTTATTTATAGACATAATCTAGGTAACCGTCGTCCTAAACACATTTAAACACGTGTTTACTACAATTAAAATTGCCATCCGAGCGTCTGTGATAGCGTCAAAGTGCTCCTACTGCATAACGTCAAAGGGCTTCTACGAGAGCAACAACTGCTGCGACGACACCCATCAATGGCACTTGCTTCTATGCCAGTCGTCGATGGAGCTGCATCTACGCCAACAGTCGATGGTGCTGCATCTACGCCAGCTGTCGATGCCGTGCAGGATGTCCATCAATGAACCATGGAGTTCTCCATTATCGATGGCGTTTCTCTCTAGGCTTGTCGTTACACATGGTCTCGTCGATGTTAGGCTCGACCTTGCCCAAAATGTCGTTTTACCTTATAAACATACCCCCTTCCAAACCAATGATAAGCTATGTTTAACGGTCCATAACCACTACCTTTCAAGGAGAGAGCCTTGACATTAGAGGTCGGCCGTCCCCTTGGGGTGATGGCGACCCCCTCCGCTTCTTTGTCGTGGCGAAGAGGCTGGTCGATGTTACTCGGGTCGATGTTACAATTAACCATAAAGTGGAAATTAGTGTCAATCGTGGGATGACCTTCGACGTTTGAGGACTGCCTCTCCCGAGGGGCGAGGGTGCCCCTTTTGGCCCCTTTGACATGACGATGTGGAAGCTCGTCGGTGGTGCCATTGGTCGACTTCTCGATCAGCCATCAAGTTGTAATCGGGTTCGATCACGGGGTAACTTTCAACCCCAAAGAAAGGATCCTCATAAGGGCGAGGGCAGCCCCCACTACATCGACATCCCTTCGAGGCGAGAGAAGTTCCCTTTGCATCCACACCCCTTCCGACCGAGGACGTTCCATTAGATCACCCGCAACGGTTATCTATTTGTTTTCCGTAAGAACATGCGTCGGATTCTCAAACGAAAAGTTTCCAATCCTCGACACATAATTTTCAGGCGCTCTGCTCTACGAAGGGCAATTTTCATAGTTTGCATATCCAACTCTTGGAGGGCGATTATCAAAGCCTCATCCAAATCTTCATCGGCCGATCGAACAAATCTTTCATCGAAGGTTACATTCGCGTTACAATTCAGTCCACGCTCACCACACCAAAAACGTGTTGACATTTCGCATGTTCACACGAAACTCGTTCCCAACTCCCACTGTGGTCGCAAAAAACGTGTTTGCGGACGAAACACGTCGTGATATAACGAGGACTAAAGTGTTGAATGTAAGGGTCGCCATTAATACAAAAGAAAATATTGAAGTCAAGAATTTCACTAACACAATGAAAGAAAACTTAGAGCCATCTTGCAACACTTAAAAAATGATTTCTAACAGTTAGGTTGTCAACCAAGTAGCCCTTCGAGGACATAGAATGATTGTCTGTATTTACAATAGACTAGGGACGACTTATTTATAGACATAATCTAGGTAACGGTCGTCATTAACACATTGAAACATGTGTTTACTACACTTAAAATTGTCATCCTAACGTCAAACTTCTTCTACGGCGGCAACAACAGCTGCGACGACACCCATCGATGGCACTTGCTTCTACGCTAGCCGTCGATGGAGTTGCTTCTATGCCAGCCGTCGGTGGAGCTGCTTCTACGCCAGCCGTCGATTCTGTCCAGGATGTCCATCGACGAACCATGGAGTTCTCCATCATCGATGGCGTTTCTCTATAATCTTGTCGTTACACATTGTCTAGTCGATGTTGGGCTCGACCTTGCCCAAAATGTCGTTTTACCTTGTAAACACTCTTGAACTCTTCCAACTTTGTTGCCTCTTTCAACCAAACCAGCAGAAACTCTTCTTTGTTCTTCCTTCAATCGGCAGTCAAGGTAAGCATGATTGATGCAATGGAAACTCCCCCTAGACCAGCCCAAATCCGACCATTCAGCTGCGGTGAGGGAACACGTCAGCGTCAACGACGGAGCAACATCCACCTTGACAAAGCCCTCCTCACTAGCGATAGGAGGCCATGTTTCTCGTAGCAGCATCTGCCGGCCCTTAGACTCAGACAACGTCGACAACAGCCCCCCTGCCAATGACAAAGGTGGACACCACTTCCCGCGGCTGCATCTAGGCACCGTGAGAAGCCATTTTGTATTTTAACATGTTTAGTGGCTGTGTAGGTCACATTAAGGTGGAAGAAACTTGATGAAGTGGTCTCAAGATGATGACATGCTTCGGTGAACCAGAATGCACAACAACAACCCGGATTACCCTCGGAATGTAGAGCAAGGTGTCGGCAGCCCACTCTCGGAGGCTCTGTTCTTCTGTCCAGCGACAGAACAAAGCTTACTCAAGTTTATCCTCTTTCTATCTCTTCCCCGGTCATGTGGATAGTTTGTGCGTTGAAATTGAACATGTATAGCCTGAGTTATGGCCGATTCTATGGATGGATACATGCTGAAGTTTACAATGCCCGTCCCTCCCTGCTCTCACTGCTTCATATTTTTATACCTAACTCTTTGCTTAGTGCATGGATTGAGCTTATTTTAGACTCTTTGGATCCCTTTCTTAATGAACAAAACTTTCATGTTGATAATTTTCCCAAACAAACATGTTTAACCAACGTTTTTGGTTCTTGAATGTCAACGAGTAAAACTGAAATGTTTCGTGCATCCGCGAGGCAACAGTCGCACCCAACTGGACCTAAGTTGGTCTGTACGGCTTGAATCTGCCTGAAACTACTTGGGATCACTCCCTTTTCCACAAAACTTTTGTGTTGTAAACTTTTCATTTGAAGACTTTTTGGTCACAATTTGTCCATTGAAAGTTCGACTACGTATTTGCCTTGGCCTGGACACGAGCCGAAAGGCTGACTTTAACACCAAAGCTCTATTTGACCCGAAACTTGTTGGATCAGATACCTCTTTTATTGGCCTAAATCTTTTATGCTTTGAACGTGTTCATTCAAACAATATGATTTGGTCAAATCACTAGTGGATGGCAGTGTACAGAAAAACGCCGCTGCACCTTGCAGTAGACAAGTACTGCCGCAAAGAAAAATGCGTATTGTTCACACCACACATCGGAATTTGTTGAAGTTTGCATTTGTAGAACTATATTTTGGTTTGCTACAACTTTACTCTTTTGAGTTTTTACATTAAAGTCCATCTGCTTGGTCTAAAAATTCAGGGAAGATAGGGTCTCCCCTGCCACTTGCCTTCCAGTGGCAGGATGAGTAGTCTGTGTACCAGAAAGGCATAACTTGCTCATATAATCTTTGAATGGCCTAAACTTGAAACCAAGAGTTCGTATATTCAATCATTTACAACTTTCATGTTTTACATTTCTCTTTGTGAGCAACTTAAGCCCACGGTCAATGGGAGTCGAATTCACCCCTGTAAATTCATCACTTTACTAGCAGCACACCACATGTTATTTTTCCCCAAAACTTGGTATGATAAATGAAAATCTAGTTTTGTAACTTCCAGTAAAATTTCACAAAGTTTGGAGAAGTTTATGAAAAGTTATGAATTATTTAATCATTGTCTGTTTGCTACAAGGAAACGGTCGAAGTTGGCTGAACTTTTCTTTGCCTTGTGGAATAAGATTCCACCGTTAGATCTTTGTCAAATTTGACAAACATGCTTGTCATTAATCTTTCTACTTAATGAATAGTTAGATAATCATCATTTTGACGGCATAACTACTTATGCTTGTCTCTTTGATTGTATGTTTCGAACATCCTATTTCCAATATTCCTTTACTTTCGTAGGGTTCATAACATGTATGGATCAAGGGCTTGGACATGGAACTACTCTCTTTAGCCATTTGGGATATTCTCGAAAGATCACAACTCGACTCGATTCCCCTCCCTCAAACGGTAAGCATGTCTTATCAATCCAATTCGATTATTAAATTTAATCGATATGGCCTAGCATTTCCTATTTCTATAATTCTCTCTGTTGCTTGTAAACCACGAGAAATGCAATACCAAGGGACATTATCTTCCAACGTCACAGATGATCGACATCAACGGGCTACACAACGGCCCGCAAGTCTCATTCCGTCTTATATAGTAAATTTTAATTGTTTTAAATATTCAATTAGAATTTTCTAACCTCCACCGCTTTCTTATTTGATTTCCATGAAAATTATGTGAGCTTCACGGGAATTCGACAAGACGAATCTCGAATATCAAAGACTTGAAGGCGCGTGTAACAAACCGCGTACGTTGGATCTCCACGCTTAAAAATGCGACGAACAAAGACCAAAGCATCCCAACCGACAAACCCAGGTACAAAGGGAGGTGTGGGCTTCCTGATTTCCTTCATTTTCACCTGTAACGGGCAGTGGGCCTAGATACATATGCCCTCGGTCACCGCCATTCGCCGCTCCCTTTGATCTAAATTATTGATTATGATTATTGCGGTACATGCTGGTAGGCTTTAGGATTTTTGTCGCATGTGACTATAAATTAACAAACATGAGTTCGGGTCCAACGCCTGTAAAACAATGACATGAGTTCGGAGTCATACCCGGATCGGGTTCAAAGCCCCTTAACGAAAAGCAAACTTTTGGAGAAAACGCCACATCTTCACATATTTAGAATGTAAGAGCTAGTAAATAGGAATCACTGGACCAACTGCTTTTTCGACTTAAACAGTTTTAAAAATAAGTCGGTGGCGACTCCGTAATAGATTGCTTAGGTTACTAATGAGCCATCATAGATGAGGGAAGGCGACACAAGCCACTTCCGATCCTTCCGAAAATTCCTTCTGTGGATCATGCTCCACCCTTCGCCCGTCGCCTCCTAAGGAGCATGGAGATGATTGGCAAGGGCTTGGGCAGGCCCAATTAAGAATCGAGGGAGTATCAACCCCGATGTCCTCTTCAGCACCTAGACATTCAAGTCCTGGCGTCGACCGGGGGACACCTAGGGGGAGCGGGTCTGGATCCTCGTGTTGTCCAGACCGCCGCGCGTGCTAGGCCGGAGGGCGCGCATATAGTGCTAACATGCAGTGGACCGGAGAGAGGGGCGGATAACCTAGGAGCACAGAAGGTGAGGGACTGACCAGTTTCTGTGATAGAACGTTCTGTGTATGCAAGATAACCTGGGGCAGGGGTTCTATGTTTGCTTAGCCATTATCTCGAGGGACCGCGCAGGAGAATCTCGAGCGTGCTTATTTAGTCGTTATCTCGAGGGATTGCACCAGGGAAGTCGCAGTAGGTTGTTGTGCAGGTGGGGACGCAACCGGAGTAAAAAGTCATGTGGAAGTCGGAGTAGATTACTGTATAAGTGGAGACACCGCCGGAGTGAAAAGTCTCGAAGGAAGTCGCAGCGGGATGCTGTGTAGGCAAGGACACCACCCGAGGGAAACGTCCAACAACTGGTTACCTTTGTTAGTCACGTTAACGCGTGCAACGAGTCACATTTGGGCAAAACCTTCTGGTCTGTGCTGTAAAGTTAGCTTTGGTGGAGAAACTTCTGGTTAGTGATGTAGAAGGCTGATCACGTATCACCTTCTGTAATCTCTATTACATTTTGTTTTAGTGATAACCATCCAAATTCTAGGTAAGAGTAGATGTAGTCAAATCTTGCCAAACCACTATAAATATCCTTGTGCCATACGAATCATTTCGATATTCGTTCATACATTTTGTCTTACATAAGCCTGTCCGCGAGGTTCTGTTTTACAGAAGCTTTCTTTCGCTTCGAGTTTGTTGAAAAGAAGTTAAAATCCTTAATTTGAATTTAACACTAATTCACCTCCTTTTAGTGTAACAACATCCTACCCATAATTCGGACATGCACAATTACCAGTGTCGTGACTCATTGCACTTCCCACCTAGTGCCCAAAGTGGAATTTTCAACTCTAGCGACTCCCACACAACATGTTCTATCGTCTTTCTAGGTGTTTGAGAATTTTGCACAGCTACCTTTTTCGCTTATGGGGAACTCTCACTCTGACGGCGTTCTCAAGTCCTACTCTACCTGCATACACGTGACTTCTTGCGCACACCCGCAAATACGTGTCTATCTGCACAAACTCCGTCGGTTCGTGACTTCCCACAATGAGACACAACATGAACGATTTCCTGTCGATGGGTTAGCAAATAATTACTACAATACATATTTGTATTCACTTAGCTTCCTGAAGACAATTCCCCAACCACTCGTTGAATGCACCGGGGACACACAGTTCCTCTTAGGATGACCAAGGTAGCACAAAACCCTTGGCACTCTCAAACGCAGTTGTAAGAGATAGGAACCAAGCGATCACTTAGCACTTTCCGTTCCTCGTCCAATCACACAGACACAACTCACACAGATGACTCTAATATGTGAGCTTCATCTCATTTTATGGAAAAACCATTGTGGGAGTTGTACAAGTTCATTGGGACAATTCGATTGATTTGTTTCCTAAAGTATCAAATCACAGCGAATCACATGCGTCTTCGAAGAAGCTTCTCAATAGTCATTGTGCTTAAGAAGGAAGTAACAGCTGATCAAATTCATCTAAGCAGATAGCTCCTCACGGTCGTTGCGTCTAACAAGGAAAGTCCTTGAATGATAATTTCCTTAATTGGTTTATTCATTCGAATAAGATTATTAATACACTACTGGCAATTAGTGACACGCTTCTCATGTCATCGGCATAATCAAAGCTAACAAAGACATTCCTTTGATTGATATCACGGGGTTGTATGCAATAATGTTGAATTGGTGGTCCCATTATACATATCATCCCCATGCCTTATGTTCGAATGCTTGCAAATTATGCAATGTGATCCGTATACCTCGTCATGTCTTCTTTCTTTACTAAAAGATGCGCATGGAAATGAAATAATAGGACAAACGGCCGAACTAATCGAGTCACTAAATCATGGAAGTTCCCATTTTGGCATTGTGTCATCCGAAATGTTCAACGCCGGACAAATAATAAATGGAAAGAGGAACCATCAAAGAAGAAAAATAACAAAGAAACCCCTATTAAAGCTCCTATAAAGAAGCAATAATGTTAAAAGCATACCTAGGTGCAGTGAGGCATGGCCATTGCGCATCGCACCCGAGTGTTAGAGTGGCACACAAGAAGCGATACCAGGCACCGAACGCCAAAAAGCACCACGAAATGCGCAACGGTCGGACGCCCTTTCCCCTTTGCCAAAATAATGAAAACCCTCCCCCTATTTTGACCTAGGAGTTGTTTCTCCATCCCGGATACCTTCCCTCCTATACCAAACTCCCTTTCCTTCCTCCTCCTCCACCCAAACGTCATCCTTCTTCCGACTATTTATTGTGATTTGTTCTGATTCTTGGTGTCTGATTGTCTTTTTATTTAATGGTTTGATTGCTAGTGTATGACAATCATGCCATATTTCATTCTATATTTGTATTGTGTTTTTAGTGTAACTAATCAAATATGCGGAAATTGATACCGTAGAGTACCATGGTGTCCGTGAATAATGTTTTCTAGTCTCTTGTTTTCTTGATGATGATGACGAAGTCGTTGATTGCTGCATTGACAATTGGCTGACTAATATTAGGAATGGATTCTTTAGAATATTTCAAATCTTCCAGAAGAGACATGGGATGGAAGTACAACTATGTAAAGTATCCAAAATAGTTGAATGTCGTTATATGCAATTTATGTGTTATAACTCTAAAGGCGTATTTTTTTGGTGAATCAACATCAAATAGGATCCTTTAGGAATGCAAGATCATGTGTCAAATGTCCTAATAAGTGAGGGATGAGTTACAAAGCCATATGAACGAGGCAAAAAAAGCACAACTTGAAATGGTTGGCACTATACAATTAACAATTGATGACGACCTCCAGATAAAAGAGCGGGATTCTATTATTCATTCGAAAAGAGTAGCATCATTTAGTGGGGAAGTGAATCAAAAAATAAGTGAGGGAAATGGTCCTATGGATCTATTCTTGATTGAGAAGGATAAGATGAGGCAGCGGAGTGTGGTGGATGCATGTGACAGAGAGACGCGAAACAGGACCATACAGAGCATTGTTAGATGGTTTTATTAGGTGAGACTTTCTTTTAATGCTGTGAATTTACTGACTTTTGGGAAAATGGTGGATGAAATTCAAAGATATGGTCCTAACTTGAAGCCACCGAGGTACCATAAGATGCGGGTCATGCTTCTCAAGAATAAGGTTGCTCACACGAAGGAATTGATGAAAGACCACATGGAGAATCGGTCTGAACAAGGTTATTCGATAATGTATGATGCAGGACAGACATAAGAGGTAAAACTTTGATCAATTTCTTAGTACATTCTTCAAAGGGCAGTATGTTTATTAAATCTGTCGATGGTTCCGCCTATTCGAAGATGGGAGAAAAGTTATTTAAATTTCTTGATCAGTTTGTGGATGAGATTGGTGAGAAGAACCTTGTTCCAGTGATTATCAGCAATAGAAGTAATTATATATTGGCTGGTAAGACATGTTTTAAATTTTTATATCTTATATCATATTTAAATTTTTCCTATGGTAGCATTTTAGTTTTGTAATGAATATAAGAAAGTTGTTTCAGACGAAGAGAAATAATTTGTACTGGACACATTGTGCCGTTCATTGTGTTGACTTGATGTTGAAAGACATCGGAAAGATTCCACGAGTGAAGAGGATTGTTGATCAAGCCATTTTCTTGGTAGAATTCATATATGATCATGACAATGTCTTAAATACCATGAGAACGTATGAAAAAAAATGTGTTGATCTGGCATGGTGCTACCAGATGTAAAACGACGTTTGTCATATTGTAAAGGCTACATTTGTTGAAGATTAACTTAAGAAAGATGTTCGGATAATAGGTACTTTCCTCTTAGCTTTTTCAATTTACATGTTATGTTCAATCAATGCTAATGCTAATTGTTTAATCGGTAATTGATATACAATTTTCATGAGAATGGAAGGTAAACAAGTTATCCAAGATGGGTAAAGGGAAAAGGGCATTTCGAGTTGTGTACATGAGAGCTTTTTGAGATATGCACTCAAAGTGATGAGTCCACTGATGATGATTCTTCGGCTTGTGGATAATGAGAAGAAGCTAGTCATAGGATATATATAGGAGGCAATGGATATGACCAAAGAGACGATCCAAAAGTCACTCAATAGGAAGGAAGAAATGCATGTGGATGTCTTCAAAATGATTGATGATAGCTGAAATTGCCAGCTTCACCATTCTTTGCAGGTTGCGGGATATTACTTGAATCCGCCTTTTTGCAATCCAAACTCCATGTACCTTAGTGATTCAAAGTCATTAGTGGATTATATGATTGTGTAGAGAGGTTGAATCCATATATAGCTGTTCAAGATAAAATCATTGAAGAAATAGCATATTATTCGAGAAGCGTTGGAAATTTTGGAACACTATAAGCCAATCGAGCTAGGACTCAGAGCATATACTTTCTTCATAGCTATTTAAATTACATATTCAACGATATTGCCATTAATGAATCATTAACGTATATAGTTTTCATGACAGTGGAACGGTGGGTTTTGTTTGGTGGTGATACCCCCACTCTTCCAAAATTTGCAATTCAAATACTAAGTTTGACATGCAGTGCAACTGGTTGTGAGCGAAATTGGAGTACTTTTAACCATGTAAGCCCCTTCATCATGCCATTAACATGTATTATTTCTCATTTGCTATTATGAGAAGATGAATCGACTTGAGCATCAAAGGTTACCGGACCTTGTCTATGTGAAGTATATAACTAGAAGAACATCAAAGTAATATATGATGCATGAGATAGTATTGATCCTCTTTGCATGGATAACATTCATTGTTGTAATGAATGGCTAGTTTGTGAGATTGTTGTAACGAATGGCTACTAGACGAGGAGAGAGCATCCAATGTTGATCAAATTATGAGTAACACCCAGGTTTCAAGTTTTGAGAGTGTTTGATAATGTTGAAGTCCATAAGGACGTCGAGGAAGAGATTGAAGGATATATGGATGAAGATAACACTTTGAAATTGTTGATATGAAGATGAGAAGATGACAATGACATAGATTTTGGTGATTAGATTGTTATGTTTTCATGTCCTTTTATTATAAACTTACTTACACATTGGTGACATTTTAGAAGTTTAGTTTCATGGCATTGAGATGCAATGTTAAACTTTGCTTTCATGGCATTTAAAAACTTTAGTTTCCCTTTAACATTGGCGTCTTCCTGTCAAAAAGTGCGCCTTGCGCTTTACACTTAAAGTAATTTGGGATGATTGCATTTCGGATGCGCCGTGATGTTGGCATCACTCAATAAAGACAATGCCAATCTTACACTAAAGTGAATTCTAAGATTTCCCAAAGTGATGTTGTTTCCTCCATGGTTCCCCCTTTTCTTCTGCTGTTCCCGCTCCTCATCAACTTTGTGGTATTTGCGTTCGTCGACGGTGTTATTCCCCATGGCGACGAATGTAAGATATCATATTGTGAGTAATGGAACTGATTATGACGTATGTGTGTGCATATGTAAACTTTGATTCAACAAAATTCAGGCCTACTTAGTTTACATGGACGACAAGGGCGACCGAGATGAGGACTTGGTACCATTAAGGCACATGGACATACTTCGAGCAGTCGTCGGGTGGACTGGCGATCGTATTCTCTGTTGATATTAAATGAATTTCACTGACAAGATCATTAGTCGTCAAAGTTGTTCGTGACCAAATGTCGTTGGGGATTTTTAGGGGCGAGGATGCTGGGTTGGATTTGCGACCATGTTAATGGATGAAGAAGCTCAGCGGATGACCGATTAGGACTTGCTCCTCTTGTCCTTTCCTTGATAACTAAACAACCGCAGTAAAATTGTTTTCCATCATCCGCACGACAAGGTCATGGGATTTCATTGGAATGCAGCTAGGAATGCAGTGGAGTCAACAAGCCTTTATGTCCACTTTCACTTTGATTTATTCATAATTTTATGTTTTGAATTTCCTTCATTGGAAGCCGTCTCGATCGAGTTTTTGCATGTCAAAAGCCGATAACACCTGTAACAACTTCAGAATCAACTCACCCGCTTCAACTTTGTCAATTTCGACTACTCCTCTTCGACTATCCCAACACCGACTATAGCAGTTTAGTAATCGAATGGGATGGTCGAATTTGCATCTTTTGCATAACATATCGACTTTATTCACGTCTTTTCGACCACATGCCCATTTACTCTAGAATTATTTCTTCGAACATCGTACTCCGTTCATTTCCTCACGTTCGTATGGACTTGGTTACATGGAATAAGGAATTATTTATCGTTGCCCCTTCCCCAGTATTGAAGCTTCTTCACTACACTTGGGAAGGAGTCTCCGAAGACGGTGCTCAAGATAGGATGGCGCTCAGGGATACTGCGAAGGAAATGCTTTACTAGAGCGGCTCCAACCGATGAAAAGCCATCTCCGTTGGGCCTAAAGTACAAAGGGGAGGTGTGGGCCTCCTTGAACCATTCTATCTCACTTGTTGGCTGCGAGCCCAAATATATATACCCGCAGTCACCTTACTTTCATGAACCCTCTGATCTAAATACTTATGTGTTGTGGTGCATGTTGTTATGATCATGTTTATGCCACATGTGTGTTGCCAATCAAATAAGCATGAGTTCAGGCCCAAAAACTCGAATTGATTCTCACGCCCGTAAAACACTAATACGAGTGCGGCCTTATTTCTGAATGAGGTCCAACATCCATTAATCAGAGACAAACTATTTTTAAGCAAACATCACCTCTTCGCTTGTAAAGATGAAATAGTTAATAAATGGTAATCATTGAACTAATTGTTTTTTTTTTTCACTTAAAGAATTTTATAAAAATAAGTCGGTGGCGACTTTATAATAACTTACTTAGGTAAAGAAGCACCAACAATCATTTTTAAGAACCATCGTGGATGGGTGAAGGCAGCATGGGCCGCTCCCGATCCTCTCAAATTTTTCCTTTCACGGATCATGCTAAGGTTTTTGGTCGTTGCCTTTGACTCTTTCATAGGGAATTAGTGACGATTAAAGGAGGGCCCGAACATGCCCAATTAGGAAACTAGAAAGAATCCAGTCTGGTCTCTTCCACAATACCCCGATGCCCAAGTCAAGATATCGACTGACGGATACCTAAAGAGAGTGAACTTTGAATACTCGTGTTGTTCGATCCGTCGTCGCGCGCCGCAAGTTCATATAAAAGCTCGTACACGTTTGAATATATCTCAATTGAGTTTTAAATATACGTTGGAATTAGTTGAGTGAAGTTTTATAATATTAAATATTAATATTATTTTATTTTATTGTATTTTATTTTATTATTTGAATTAACGTGATAAGAAAACTCACGCTATCAAAACGGAAAAATGAAAGTTGTTAAAAAAATAGAGAAATCGGCCGTATAAAGAATAGGGTACTCTTCGGCGGAGAGAAAATATAGAAGTTCCCTATAAATATTGACAAAGAACTTCGAGCGCTAGGACCAAAAAAGAGCTCGAAGTGTTTGTGATTCATGTATGTGACTCACTTTTAAAGGAGTCAGATCGAAATTCTTAAAGACGGTAACGTTTAACCATACGGAAATGTTTATTTATCGTGTTTTATTATTCGATGGATACATATTGCATTATTTTGGATAGTTTTTACAAAACAAGATTCCGCTGTATTCCATGGAAACCTTCCGGACTGATCATGAAAGAGCTAAGTACCGAAGATCGTTCTCTTTTGCTGACGGTAGGAAGTATCGGTAAACACGGTTACGTCGATGTCGAAGTCATATCCCAACATTTGCGGCGGTAGTGCCCCAGATGCTTCCAAGGGTGCAACTTCGACCACGTCGAGGTACTCCTTAGACCGAATTGTAGGGTCATGGTCATCCAAGACACTTTGCTGGCGACATTTTCTGGCTTTTCATATCTCAAAACCAAGTATTGCGGTACAAACTCGTTGGATAGCATAGTTGTGTACAATGAAGTCTCTTCTGCGGAAGGTTCTCTCAATGTTGGTGCCATGGGAACAGTAATGCCGGATTCTTATTACAAGGACAGTGCTTACAACTATCCGTTACCTGTGCCCTACTTGTCCTCGCAAAATGGAACGGAAGACATCGAGTACATATATTCCACAAGGTATTAGTTTTAGAACCTTAGTTATATCATTGCTCTTACATGAATATAGAAGGCTGATCCGGTTGCTCTTCAGAAAGGTGGCTTCCATATCCAAGAGTATGCATGGCCGAGACATGAATGCTCCTTTAGTAGTATACTTATCGTTTAGAGGTCCTAGTAACATCACAAGCGATATCTTGAAGGTCAAAGCTCTACTTCAGAGCAAATTATGTTTCTTGAATTTTAGGATACATGAGAAAAATTATTGCAGCCCGACAGAGTCGCCCCTGGGGTCGATATGTTAGTTGCATGGTCGCAAGCTGCTTGAGTTACTAGAGTGACATGCAATGATCATGTGAATCACCAACAAATGTTGGGAGATCTTGATAACGAACGGTGGGAAAGCTTCAATTTCTGTCAACGACAGATAAATTGTAAGGATGCAAATAACACTGATGGCCTTAACTTCACCGCGCGTGAGACACTCTCTTTAAGAAATTATTTGTCCCCACTATAAAGTTGCAGATGGAAAGTTGTATACAAATATCCCTCCAGGAGTAATGAAGAAAAGAACAAACACATCGATCCTGTAAGACCAAATGTTCCAACAAGAAATCTCAAAGGGAAATGGTTATTGGAGATTTTGGAGTTGTGTTGACCACTATTCTTGTCCACACACTTGTTTATTGTGTATATATAGGTTAGTAGTAGTTTCAAGCTACCATTGAAGCAAAGAGACATGACCGTCCGGTAATTAGAAACCGCTAACTGACCATTATACATGAGGAGATGCGACCCTTCATCACTAACGTATGTAACCTTTCATTATAAGAGACAACTCTTCATGAAAGAATGTGTCACAAACGACGGTTGTGACTCGTGCACCGTCAAAACAAACATTACGATGACCAGGTGTATATAATGTTTCACTTTTTAAGTGATACAACCCTTCACAGAAAACATTTTCGCCGCTCATATTTTCCTCCTCAAAACGTTGATGGATGCATCTGTCCGATTCGACGGATGCGTCCGTCGCCTGTCGGATAGCTCGGATGCATCCGTCAGGCATAAGGATGCGTCTATCCCTTGTTAGATATCTCGGAGGGATCCGTCGGATCAGACGGATGCATCCATCCTTAATAAGATATCTTGGATCCATCCTTCGGATCAGACGGATGCATCCATCCTTAGTAAGATATCTTGGATCAATCCGTCGGATCAGACGGATGCATCCATTGCTGTTATGTTCAACAATTTCGAACATTTCAATATCCGGTAACAACTCCAATTCATTCAATGGTGTGATCTACATCAATATGTATAACAATCCCGCACTTAGATCACACAGTTGAGAAACATCCAAATCCGACAATACTCTATATTCAAGATAGTGCCATTATAGATTAAGCTATCGATTAGTGCAGATGTCTCAAAGTTTCAACGAAATCTTTGGTGTCCGCAGATTAAAACTCGATATCATATGTCAAAACTGGAAACACTGCACGTAGAGCATCATCCCAATCCCCGAAGAGATTTCTATGTACACAACACGTTTCTGGCCTTGTGTTCTATCCTGGTTTCGTGAACAGTTACAAAAGTGAAAAACCCAAAACACTTTTGCTTGAAGCGGAACCACCTTGGATGCTCATATAGGCATGGTTCCCTTTCTTCCTGCCTCCGTTGTAATAGGCAACGAAATTTGAACCTTGTTAAGAGTATATACTCATCCACTATTCACAACGGTATGCACTAGAATCCGGAATGGAAGTAACCCAAGCGGTCAACCTAGTGTCTCCAGTCACGTATCGATAACTTGTTTTTACCTATTAAACCTATAGGACAGCGGTAGAACTGAGTAGAGGTTAGGTTCCTATCACCGGTGACTCATGTGGGTTTTAACCCCATTCCTAGAGAAGTCGAATCAACAAGGTCTCTACTTCGACCTTTTGTCAACGGATCCGCTAGTTTTTTACACGACTTCACATATATGATGATTATTACACCATCATCCAATAGTTGCCTAATATACGAGTGTCGCAGACTAATGTATCTAGATTCCCATTGTATATATTACTCAATGCTCTAAACATCGTCGGTTCACTATCACAGTACAAAGAGATGGCTGAAATCGCTTGTGGCCACGACACTATTTCTAATAACAAATTCCTCAGTCATTTCGTGCCCATAGAAGTCACGGCAACAAACTCCGACTCCATTGTGGAGTGAGTTATACAACTTTATTTATTTAACGCCCAAGAAACCGCACCATCTCCTAGTGTAAACACATATCCAGAGGTCGACTTATGATCGCATATACTGATAATCCAATTAGCATCCAAGTATCCCTCTAAAATCGCTGGATATCCTTCATAATGTAATCCCATGTCCTATGTCCTCTTTAGCTATCCAAATACTCTCCTTATTGCCTTCTAATGTGAGGCTCTGGGATTACTCGTATATCTTTATATTTTTCATATCGCAATTGATATATCCGGTCTTGTTCAATTCCTACGTACATTAGACTTCCAATTGCACTTGCATACTCTAATTGTTCAATGGCCCGGCCGAAATTTCTTTCGAGTTTAATTGATGCATCATAAGGACCGTTCACTTCCTTAAAGTTTAGATAACCAAACTTTGAGTTGATTTTGTCAATATAGTGGGCTTGACTAAGAGTATAACTTCCACTAATTTTGCGAACCTTGATTCCAAGAATCGTATCAACCTCATTCAAATCTTTCATTTTGAAACTCGAAGTAAGTACCTTTTGGTCACTTATATGTCCTTCATATTAGTCCCAACGATCATCATATCGTCGACATAAAGGCATATAATCATTCTGTATTCATCCGTGAGTTTTTGAGTAAATACACTATCTGCACCATTATGCGTAAAGCCATTACTCAACACCGCACTATCGAACTTTTCATGTCATTGTTTCGGCGTTTGCTTTAAGCCATATAAAGACTTAACAAGCCGACAAACTTTCTTTTCATTTCTAGGGAGTACGAACCCTTCAGGTTGTTCCATATACACCTTTTCATCTAAATCTCCATTTAGGAAAGCCGTCTTTACATCCATTTGATGGACATGTAATTTATAAATTGACGCAAGTTCTAAGAGCACTCTAATGGATGTTATTCACGCAATCGGAGCATATGTATCGAAATAATCTACACCCTCATTTTGTTTGAAACCTTTTGCCACCAATCTTGCCTTAAAGGTTTGTATTGACCCATCGACATTGTATTTTTCTTAAATACCCATTTGTTCCCTATTGCTTTGGCATCAGGAGGCAAATCTACAAGAACCCAAGTATTGTTATATAACAAGGAATCCATCTCTTAATTTATTGCCTCCTTTCAAAATGACACATCTCTAGATGATATCGCTTTCACCTACGTCTTCGGATCATCCTCGATGTTACATAACATGGGTATTTTATTTATGACTTCTGTCCTACTTCCTTCTACGAGGAAAAACATAAACCCTGGGTGTAACGATTTTTCTATCTGGGCTCTCTTACTTTTTCTTGGTTCAAGAGGAAGTTCGACCGCTTTCCTTGTCTCATCTATCAAGCCCCCTTGGCTACTTTCACATGCTTCCTTTTCCGTTGAGTCATATACAAATTTATCTTCCATAATCTCAACATCTCTTGATTCGACAATGACAGTTGAATCCAAATCCAAAAGACGATACGTTTTTTAATTTTCTGCATATCCAACTAATACACTTTTAAGTGCTCTTTCTCCAAGTTTAACTCGTTTCGGATATGGCACTCTATAAATTGCCAAACAACCCCAACCTTTAAGATAACTCAAGTTTCGTATCCGTCCTTTCCATATCTCATATGGAGACTTCTTAGTCCTTTTCGAAGTAAATCTATTGTGGATATGACATGCTGCTAGAAGCGCTTCACCCCATAGATTCATTATTAACCTCGCATTTAATAACATAACATTAACCATGTCAACCAATGTCCGGTTCTTTCACTCCGTCAAACCATTTTACTGTGGCTTATACGGCGCACTCGATTGGTGTATAATTCAATTTTCTTCGCAAAATAAAGAAAATTCCTGGGAGAAATACACTCCTCCACAATCACTCCTTAGAGCTTTAATATTTCTTCCTAGTTGATTCTCAACTAAGGCTATGAATGCCTTGAATTTCTCAAAGGCCTCATCTTCGTGTACACATAAGTATAACAAGAGTAATCATTAATAAAAGTAATAAAATATCGATTATCAACTCTCGTAAGAACACCGTTATGAGATCAAACAATTTCGAATTTCTTTCAACATTAGGAAAAACCTTCTTGTTCACTTTTGCTTGAACACATACTTCGCACTTTTCATTATCAAAATTCTTGCATGAGAAAAACCATTCTTTGCCATAAATTTTAACGAAGTTTTACCAATATGACCAAGTCTCGCATGCCATAAAGTAGAATCAACATCAACGATATAGGTAAAAACATTAATCTTATTCAAACTGAGTTTGTACATCTCATAACTTATGCAACCCTTTCCCACAAACACAATACTCTTGGAAATGATTATTTTGTCAAACTCAATTACAGCCTTAGCACCCCTTCTACATAACAAAATAGCCGACACAAGATTCTTTCGAATTTCAGGCACATGAACTACGTTAACAAGTAGCATTTTCTTCTCTGAAGTGAAATAAAGTTCAACAGTTCCATTGCCAAAGACCTTTGTCGGGACATTATTGCCCATGAGGACTTCTTGTCCAACAATCTCCTTATAGTACTTGAATAGTGCCTTGTCATGACAAACATGTACCGTTGCTCCCGAATCGTATCACCAATCAGCTGATTTAGTTGTAGTTGCCATGTGGACCTCCATGACCATATCTATTTTCAAGTTGTTCACCATTGCGACAATTTCATCAATGTTGTCCACATGATTCGCGTGCTTTATGTCGTGCCTTTTTATTTTCTTCATGAATCGACAATCTCTTTTGAAATGACCATTTTTGCCACAATGAAAGCAAACTTTATCCTTCCTTGGATTCATGTCATCATGTTTCCTCTTCTTCCCTACAAATACACCCTTTTTCTCAATGTTATTGACATTGGATCCCGGAAACTTACCATTTTCGTCTCTATATCGGGACTCCTCCTCGATCAGAATGTACTTCTCGATTTCCTCAAGATTATACATCTCTCTATAGTTAAGTAACTTCTTCCGGTATCCTCTCCAACTTGGAGGTAATCTGGAGATTATAACTCCCACCACAAATGAGTCCGGAAGTTCAACCTTCAAGTTCTTTAACTTGGAAACCATAAATAAACAAGTTGTGCAATTGACTTATGATGGGGATATCATCGTTCATTTAAACTCATCAAACTTTGATATTAGAACTTTGATGACGAGCCTCGAGAGTTCTCCATATTTCTTGTAGGGATTCTAGTGGGGATACAAGATCGTAGAATTTATCCGAGAGAGAATTGAAGATGTGGACGCGACAAAGCACTTCGCCATCCTTTTGTTTCTTCCGTTCAGCAACGAGCGCAGGGTCGTCATTATTCAATGATGAGGTGTCTGACGTCACTTCCAACTCAAGCATGTAAACAATCTTCAGCACCGTCAACAAGAACATCATCTTGTCCTTCCATCGCATGTAATTGGTGCCGTCAAACCGGTCCAATTTGGTTTAGTCGGAGTGCACCATTTTCATAGTAGTATCGGAGGATGAAACCACGATAAATCCTTAAAATTGTTGGGAGATTTTGATCACGAACGGTGGGGAAATCTAAATCTCTGTCAACGACGAACAAACTGTAAGGATGTAAACAACACCGATGGCCTTAACTTCACCGCGCGCGAGGCACTCTCTTTAAGGAATTATTTGCCCTTACTATAAAGTTGCAGATGAGAAGTTACATGCAAATATCCCTCCAGAAGTAATGAAGGAATAAACACGTCGATCCTACATAAGCCGAGTGTTCCAATAAGAAATCTCAAAGGTAAATAGTTATTGGAGTTTTTGGAGTTGTGTTGACCATTATTCTTTTCCACACACTTATTTAATGTGTATATATTGGTTAGCGGTAGTTTCAAGTAACCATTGAAACAAAGAGACATGACCGTCCGGTCATTGGAAACTGGTAACTGACCATTATACATGAGGAGATGCGACCCTTCATCATTATAAGAGAAAACTCTTTATGAAAGAACGTGTCAAAAACGACGACTGTGACTCGTACACCTTCAAAACAAATGTTACGATGACCGAGTGTGTATATTGTTTCACTTTTTAAGTGACACAACCCTTCACCGATAACATTGTCGTCGCTCATATTTTCCTCCTCAAAACGGACGAATGCATCCGTCGCCTGTCAGATAAACCGGATGCATCCGTTGGATCATGCGGATGCATCCGTCCCTTGCCAGAAATCTCAGAGGAATCTGTTGGATCAGGCAGATTCGTCCATCCCAAGTTAGATATCTCGGAGGCATCTGTTGGATCAGACGAATGCATCCATTGCTGTTCTGTTTAATAATTTCGAACATTCCAATATCCAGTAACAACTCCAATTGATTCAACGGTGTGATCTACATCAATATATACAACTACAAAAACGGTCCATAGTATTGACATTGCGCTGATTCGGCCACTCCACTTAACCATGCCTTCAATATCGATGAGGGATTCGCCTATGGCTCTGGGCAAGTGATCCCCATCAAGGCCTCTGACCCAGGAATGGTGTACGACGCAAAAGAGGAGCTAGAACACCAACACTCTCGGGCTAGTCATTTGCGACAACAGCAATTGTTCACAAAACCTACGCCATATCCCCCCAAGATCTGAATTACGTTCAGAGGACCGTAACAAACGTCGGTAAGCCAAAATTAACGTACAGGGCCATTGCCCATGCATCAAAGGGACTTCATATCTAGGTGGGACCCAAAGTTACGACATTCGTTCCGCGTCATCGTCACGGCTGAACTGGTGAAGTATTATGCTATTGGGGTCGTTGACATAGTCCGACGGGGTTCACAAGGTTAAACGTCCCATGGTCGCATTTTAAGCTTCAGATTCTCTCGTCCTACACGTTTTGTGCTTTGGAATGATGGCCAGCTGTCCGCAATACAAACATCAACACATGATAACTTCATCTATCATTACGTGTGGACAAATCGAAATCGAGAGAGTCGTGCATTTTCTTTCAATTTTTCTTTAAAAGAAAAAAGATTAGATTATGACTGCATGGAGGTTGATCTCAAACTATCTTTTCATATCCATCTATTCAGCCATCCCGCCTCATCTTCTACCCTGCCGACCACTCCCACGTCACTCCATTCCGCACCCACGTTTCGGTATTGGAATCATCTATTCCTTGCCGTCCCCGTATTATCATGGTGTTAGAGCATAAGGTTGTTACCATGCGCTCAAAGTTGCTGTATAATCACGGTTGTCAATGGCCGGAAGATTCAGACATGGTATGTCTCAAGACGAAGCAAATCGCTGATCCTCAGCAACAAGTTCAATCGTTGCGAACCCATAATGGATCGCTTTCCCATAGTCGATTAGACAGCGACGAAGAAGAGAATCCATGACGTGATGTTTCCCAACGAGGATCGTCACCAGAAAACCGGCGACCCGAAAGAAAATCCCAAACGATAAGTGTCCAGATTCCGGAGTTTGAGGGAAACCTTGACCCCGAGGAGTTCATTGATTGAATGCATACGGTTGAACGCATCTTCGATTACGAGGAGGTGCTTGAGGATCAAAAAGTTAAGATGACAGCATTACGGTTGAAAAAGTACGCAAGCCTATGGTGGGAGAACACCAATCATCAGTGCCACAGAGAAGGACATGGTAAGATCCGGACATGGTCAAAAATGACAAGGGCTATGACTAAGAGATTTTTGCCTGAGCACTATCGGCGAGATCTCTATCTCAAGTTGCAGTCGCTACAATAAGTCTCAATGGTGTCGGAGTACACATGGGAGTTTGAAAGACTCTTACTGCAGTGTGATGTCCATGAAGCCCCCGAGCAAACTATCGCTAGGTGTCTTCGAGGACTTGAGCCACATATTGCAGATGCTGTAGAACTTCAACAGTATTAGACTTTTGACGATGTTCGAGCGCTTGCCCACAAGGTTGAGCAGTAGCACACAAGGAAGTCTAGTACCCGCCCATTTGTGAAGGTTCCGCCTTTCAACAAGGGGAGTAGCTTTCACACGAAGCCATCATCGACTACGCCAAGAAGAACCCCATCGATGACTACTAGGCTAGAAGCCAAGACGAATGAGCAAGATCCTGTTCGTCGTTGTTTCAAATGCCAAGGGCAGGACACATGGCGTTGGAGTATCCCTCAAGGAGAAATGTAGTCATCAAGGAGTTGTATGATGTAGAAGAGGAGTTTGAAGAGAACGCAGATCCGATTTGGGATCAAGAGGAAACTGAGGAATATTCGGACGAAGGAGAGTTGGTAGTTGTCCGCAAGGCCTTAAACGAAACACCAGTTCGCGAGGAGAACCAACGTGAGTGCATCTTTCATACCAGGTGTACTGTTAAGAATAAAGTTTGCTTGGTAATTGTAGACAGCGGAAGTTGCACCAACGCAGTCTCTAGAATTGTGATAGAAAAGCTTAAGTTGCCCGTGGCCCCACATCCTCATCCTTATCGCCTACAATGGCTCAGTAAGGACAATGATGTTCGTGTGATGCAACAAGCGCGAGTTTCTTTTTCGATTGGGAAATGCTACAGGGATGAAGTCATTTGCGATGTTATTCCTATAAATGCGTTCCATTTGCTCCTAAGAAGCCTTCCACAGCACGATGGGTATCGTAATACCTATTCCATTAGCGTCGATGAAAAGAAGATCACCTTGATGCCATTAACAGCCCAGCCAGGCGAAGCACCAATCAACCAGTCACCCACTAAAGTGATCAAGCGAATGGAGTTGATTCGGGCGATGAGCGAAAGCGAGGATGTCTATTTTTTGGTTCTGGTCGAAACAATCCAGGATCAATCGTCAGAACATCCACGTGCGGAAGCTTTAATCAAGGAGTTCAAGGATGTGTTCCCGGAGTAGTTACCGGTTGAACTACCACCTTTGCGAAGTATCCAACACCAGATCGATTTGGTTCCGGAATCTTCCTTACTCAACCAACCAGCTTATCGCAATCCCGATGAAGCAAAAGAACTTCAAAGGCAGGTCGATGAGTTATTGAAGAAAGGTTTGGTACGAGAAAGCTTGAACCCTTGTTCAGTTCCAGCTATGTTAGTGTCAAAGAAGGATGGCAAGTGGAGAACGTGCATGGATAGTCGAGCGATCAACAAGATCACGGTGAAGTATCAATTTCCCATCCCTCGACTAGATGACATGTTAGATGAGTTGCATGGAGCGCAGATACTTTCAAAAGTAGACTTGCGAAGTGGCTACCACTATATCCGAATGAAGGAAGGTGACGAGTGGAAAACGGCCTTCAAAACTAAGTACGGGCTGTACGAATGGCTGGTGATGCCCTTTGGTTTGTCTAACGCGCCCAGCACGTTCATGCGACTAATGACCCATGTCTTGCGACCATTCATGGGGAAGTTTGTGGTTGTCTACTTCGACGACAATATGGTCTACAGCTGCAGTCTCGACGAGTATGTTGAGCACCTTCGTATAGTGTTTCCCACACTTCGTGACGAGAAGCTGCATGGAAATCTCAAGAAGTGTGATGTAGTAGCACATACGCGTCTTCTTTCCGACTATATGGGATTAGTCGACTGATACAGTCGTCCTGGGCTATGATACCACTCCATGTGGGGAAATGTAGCAGATTTGAGGGGAGATGATGTGGGAAATCATACTCCCAGTGCCAGTATTCTAGTGGGGTGTGATCATGATAAGCTAAAATGCTCAGGGTTGGGAAGCTGCTTATCTTGAAGTGAAGAAGAAGAAGAATAAGAAAGGATTAAATTCAAATTAAGGGGTGATCATTGACGTGAAGCAATGATTTCCAAATTTAATTGAAATGCAATCCAATGTTAAAATAAATGTTATTCTCTTTTAATGATCTTTCAAGTAAGAGAGGAAGAAACTTTCAAAAAATATAATAATAATTAGAAGAAGGGAGGAGAAGAAAGAAGAAGAGGAAGAAGGAGAAGGAAAGGCCGGAGTCGGTTCAGACAGGAAGAGAAAAAAATTCCAATAACCAAAAAGGCTCGTCCTTTTCGATAGAGCTAGGGTTTCCTCCGCAATTTGTCGTCTGGGAATGAAGGGCTTGTTGAATCCGACGTTGCTCGCCGCCTGCGGTGGCGACACCGTCAAGCTCTTCGACGTCTCGACCGATGGAGGAGGAGATCAGCCGTCGTCGTGTGTGCTTTCATACGTCCCGTCCCCCGGTTTCGCGGTTCACTCCCTCAAGTGGAACCACACCAGTAAGTTCCTCCCCATTCTCTTTGCTGACTCCGCCTCCTCCGTTTTCTTCCTTCCAGTGGGTTTTCAAATGTGCGGGTCGATCGAGGGATGCGAATTGGATGATGGGTGCTTGCGTAATTGAGTTGTGTTTATGGGTGAGAAAAGTCATGAACTGGGCAACCTCGCGTGTAAAATTACTTCAGAGGATGTCGGGGTGGTCCTCGAGGTTGGATTTTGCAGTTCCGTTTGAGGTTGAGGTGAAGCGTGGATGGGATTGTATTTGGCAATGACCTCTAATTGGTGAGTAAATTCTGGGTACTTAATGCAGATTTGGTAGTGGCAAGTGCTGGGGAAGACAAGAAGATTTCTCTGTGGAGGAAGAATGGGCAAAGCATGGGAACCATCCCGGTCTCCGGCATGGACAGTGGTGACGGCATTGATGTATGAAATCTCCTTGTGATGCCATCTTACTACTGTGTATGTGGAGAGCCTCTGTCTTGACTTTTGCTTTGGGATTCAGGAATCTATATTGGCCATTAGCTTCAGCAGCAAGAGCTCGAGGTACATTTGTTCAGGTGGTAGTGGTCAGGTTGTAAGAATATGGGACTTACAGAGGAAGCGTTGCATTAAATGGTTGAGGGGTCATACTAGCACGATAACAGGGGCCATGTACAACTGCAAAGATGACTCCTTGGCTTCTATTGGTGTCAACGGCAATATCATTCTCCATAACCTTGCTTCTGGTGCCAAGGCTTCTGAACTCAAAGACCCTGACGAGCAGGTCGTGTGTCTTTTGTGTTTTCAACATGCCATGTTGGTGATTCTACTTCTGTAACTGAATCCTGTTGCATGAACTTACTGCTTTTTCTGTTGACTATTTTAAGACCAGGTGCTTAGGGCCCTTGATTTCTCTCGAGTCAGTCGGCACCTTCTGGTTGTTGCTGGCGACGACGGTACTGTTCGTTTGTGGGACAAAAACACCTCTAGCCCCAAGGTTTGTACTTGTTATTGCTTTCATTTTAAAATTTTTCATTATGCTCGAGCCCTGATTACAACCTCCCAGGGGTGGTTTTTGTGGAAGTGACTCTCCAAAGTCTTGTTGATGGTTGTCATTTCACTTGTTTTGTGTTCTGCATCACACTCTTAAGGCTTTGTAATGATGGTCTTATTGTTTCCACAAGATTTCTTGGTTGAAGCAACATCTAGCACCAGCAGCTGGTATTAGCTTCTCACCGACTAATGATAAGGTTTGGAACTCCCATATCTTCTTCACCCATTTTTACTTGAAAAATATTTTATTATCGAGATTCTAATAAAACTCTACTTTAATGCACCCACAGATGATTGCTAGTGTTGGCCTAGACAAAAAGCTATATACGTTTGATTCCGGTTCAAAGAGGCCGTCATCATATATTACCTATGAATCGCCTTTTTCTTCTCTGGCTTTTAGAGATGATGGTCTGGTTCTGGGTGCTGGAACTAGCAATGGTCGAATAGTATTTTATGACGTTCGTGCAAAGCCACAACCTCTTACTGTTCTTACTGCTTACAGTAGTTCCGAGGTAAGTCTTATCTTCAGCATTCACTTTGGAACTGTCAAGAATGTTTTGAACATTGGAGATTCTTCTGATTGTGCTCTTTGTAAAACCATGTACTTGCATTTTTATTTAAATAATGCATGGTACATTTATTTGGCAAGAAAGAAGATGAAGTTCTCACTTGATGGAGCATGTTATTAGGCTGTGACAAGCCTGTGTTGGCAACGAGCGAAACCTGTTAGAGTGAATGAGAGTACTTGTTCAGCTGAGACTGCTCTCCTTGGAGGTTCTGTTGAAGATTCAATTCTGATGCCAGATCCACTTCCGTCAATGACATCGTCAGGCCTTTCATCATCAACTGCTCTATCTGGTCCATGGAATCCTATCCGTTCCAGTTCTTCACTTGATGCAGCTCCTGTAGCCTCTACAAGTGGATCAGTTTTGAGCTCACAATATGTAAATACATCTGAAGAAACACCGCACAGAAGCCATCTGTGGCCTGGTGGGAATTTGGCCCGGTTAAATGCTCCCCGTACATCGTACAGTATAAAGGATGAGATGGGTGTCTTCTCTCCACTGATGACTCCTATCACACCAGCAATCGATAAATTGTGGAATGATACTGATGGTTTAAAGAAAGACCATCCTGTTTTGGAAAGGAAGCCATCATTTTTATATCCATCAGCCTCTCAGAGATTCCCATTTGTGGACGACAGAAGTAATGATCACCCAATATCGAGCTTGAAATCTAGCTCTTCTTTCAGCCAGGTGAATCCCTCTGCATGCTTAGCATTAACTCATTCTTTAATGAGCAGGAATAGTTACATTTTCTCGGCAATGATGGTATGCAGGATGATAGTCAGACTCTTGGACAGTTGGGAACTGCTCCTGCGTCCTCATCTAAAATTGAAGATGCTTCGTTCACTCCTCCCGAAGCCTGGGGTGGTGAGAAGCTATCAGATAGATTTGCCAATGTGACATCTCGTTTTGGGTTGACTACAGGATCGGTGCTCTCTGGATACCCTGATATGCCCTCATCCATGAGTCAAATTAGCATCAGCTCTCTAACCAGTTCTAACTTCACCTACACTAACTCGAGGAACAAAGACTTTTCGTCTTTGGATAGTCGACTCACATTTACAGAAAGCTTCCCCTCTGGCTCATCGTCCCCGTCACTTGGAATGAGAAGTAACCTGGAACACGCTACTACTGATCCTCCAGGACCAACATCGTTGGCAGTTCCACGCTTGTTTTCCTCTTACGCTGAGAGGAGAAGCGCCAGTTCTGCCTTCAATGACGGGACATCTGTCTTAGTTGGCTCACCAAAGGTCAAGAAAACAGGTGCCGAAACCAGGGAAGAACTATTGAACAGCTTGTTGTCGAGGTCTTACACATCAAGTTCTGTAGATATGGGAGTTCTTGCCCCAGCTAATGTAAGTATATGATCACACCCCCCCCCCCCCCCCCAATCCAGTTCTATTTGGATGGAAAGAGCCCACTAGTTTTAATATCTGAGGACATTACATGTTGGCAGGGAGGAACGCCAAGGGCACAGACGGCAGTACCCGTGGAAACACAGCAAGCAAGCTCCTTTTCGTTTCAGCTCTTCGAGCGGACTCTCGTAGAAACTCTGGATTCGTTCCAGAAGTCGATCCATGGCGACATGAGGAATCTCCACATCGAAGTGTTGCGACAATCTCACATGAATCAGGTTTGACCCCTTCACCAACTTCCCCTTTTTTGTTCCCAAACTCAGATCAGATCGTTGTCAAGTCTATAGCTTCAACATTTGAGCAGATGGATATGTCAAGAGCTATTGGCTTATTACTCGAGAATCAGGCAGAGATGAAGAAGGAACTGCAACAGCTTCGCAAAGAAAACCAGCAGCTTCGCCAGTTGCTTTGAGATGACGGAATAACCACAAGACTGGGGAACGCAAGAAGTGCGTGATTGGCTGGGTACAGATCGTTGTGTTGATCCTTGTGTTACTTATAGAGTGGGTTGTTTGGGGTGTTCTTTCCCATGAGTCGACGTTTGTGAACGGTTTCTGCCATGATTATTATTTGTAAAGTTATGATTGAATGAACAAGTGAAAAGATGAAATCCCAATGTCCGCAATGAATTAAAACAGTTGACAAAAAAGAAAAAAGAACTTATTACTATTGCCCCGTCTTGGTCGGAAGTTCAGGCGGAGCTCGGGAATGGCCTCAAGACATCTCCAACGACCTTGTAACGAGTACCTTGCTGGGCTATTGGCTATAGGGGGAGTAGTCCGACTCAATTTTCTTTCCATGGGATTGTGTCTGCTCCATTGTGGGTTGCAACCCTTTTTCAACAAAGATCTGATCCCACCTTGTAGTACACAGGTATGTTTTGTACAAACAGAGCTTTCGCGAAATATACCCTTTTAAAAAAGTTGAATTTCTGTGAGGAGAAACATTTGGCGCAAAAGGGCAGCAATGCTCTATGGAATTCCCAACTCTTTCAATTGGTTAAAGCATTTATTCTGTCATATTAACCAATGCATTTGCATGTATAGCCATTGAAGGAATGTTTGCAGCACGGAAAGTGAAACGGAAACACTGTTCCATATCTCAGCCGCTAAAAGAGATAAGAGCTTGAACATCAAGTTATGTTGCCAAGGAATGGAAGCCCGATATTTAGAGCATGTGTTCAGTAAGGGTGGAAGGAGCATCTTTGGATCTCTCACTAACATACAGTTGAAGAGAAGTATCTGCACGGACAGTAGAACCTCGGGCACCACAGATCTAAAATTCCCAAAATTTCTGAGCAGAGGACTCGAGTCAACCATCAAAACGACTTGCCAACTAAATTTGCAGAAAATGCAAACTGATGTTAATGATCTATGCATTGCTTCCTTGTTCAGCCAAACTAAACAATAAATGTAATGTAGCTGAAAATATAATCTAGGCCGTGGCTTCAAAATCCTTACCATTCAGACCTTTGTACCAAAAGGCAAAGTATGGTTCTACTTCTACAACATCTAGAAGGCCATCCAATAAATTAAATGGATAGAAAAGATAATGTGGGAAGTTGGCCTCCCAAAAATTTAAACGGATTGAGAAAAATAATGAAAACTAGCTTTTCATGCCTTCACCTGTGTGGTCAGATTGTGGTCGCTTCCATCATTGCCCGACTTAGCGGATGATCCAGAAGCATCCGGATAGGTACTTTTGTCATAACATGTTGTTCTTCCCCTTCCCGAACTGCAATAGAAAACCACCGGGCACAAATTTCCATGCTTTCCGGGCTATGAGCACCGTCAAAGTAAAAAAAATCAATTCTCCTCAACTGTCAAGGCTTCTGGGTCCATCGGGAACAACTTATGCTCGACCTTGCAAGCAAGCTGTTGTCAACACCTCGATAAACTGGTCGGGCAAAGAACTCTGCCCTGGACCAAATGGTATTAATCATTATAATTTTTTGGATGGTTCAAATCATATATAGAGGCAAAGCAGACCCTACCATTTGCTGCATACATCCCACATCTTGATAACCAGTCCTTTGAAGCCATGCACAGCACAGAGCAACAGCAAGACCGGCATTAGTATACTGGTGCTCCCCCTCGAGTCCCAATTTCTGATCTTTTAACAAGTGGGCTTCTAGTGGACTTGCAACTTGAAGATTTACCTATTATCGTGTTCTCATAACATCAACCAAAAAAAAAAAAGGCCAGAACCATTTCTCAGGAATTATCACATTCCATATCTACTATTACAACTTCTCTAACAAAAATTATTTTAGATTCAAAAAAGAAAAGTGGACACCTTGCATGTTAAGGTGAATGAGATGATACTCCAGCACCTCCGTCACAAGTTTGACAACTAAATATTTTTTGTAAAAATCACGGGAATGTCTGCACTGCCTTAGCCTAATAACAGAAGGTATCCATCAGCCAACTTGAAGTATGAAGTGGTTTTAAGCTTCACTAAAATGTCCTGACAGTAACAGTTCCATCTACAGCAAATATAATGCTAATGATTCTCCTCTTATCAGATTATATTTGTTGAAAGAGCAATCTTATGCATTTCAGTGGAAACTTTTACTATGTATGTTCCATGCCAATTCGAAATGAATATGTAAGTTACAAGAAAAGCAACGAGAAATGTAGCCAAATTCCCCAAGATGAAAGTTCAAATTGATGAAAGCTTCATCAGGCTGAGGAACAGTAAATGCCACGCTGCACAATGATAAACAAAAAAATTGTGAGGGAAGCAATTGAAGTTGACAGAAAGTCCTTAGGATTTTCCAGCAACTTATGCTCTATATAGATCTTTTCTCCTTCGATTTCTCCTAGAGTGTGACATCAATGTGACGTTGGAAAACAAAACAGCTGGAATAGAAATAAAATTCCTATCCTCCTATTTGGTATTAGTTAGAAATAGATTTCTAATTTATGGTAAGTTTTAAGTCATTAAAAATACGCCTCAAGATAAAATTAAAAACATAATTTATAAAAAAAATGGAAAGTGAGTAATTTCCACGTAAGTCGGATTCGAAATTATTTTCCAACCTTATTAGGTGGAATTCCTTTTCCAACTAGATGGAATTGGATTTCCTAATAATTCCAAGTTAAAAAAAAATCTATCACAATAATTGGAAATCTCCTTCCAATTCCATCAGATTTTCCGTATACCAAACATAACACAAGAGAACTCGTAACTGAAAATTCCAGAATGTTTCAGATTGAAGCAAAAGAGACATGCTTACATAAATATGATCCATGCCAGAAAAATATTTTAGTCTTGGGAAAAATTAATAAAAAGAAATGTATAAAAATACTAAAATTCCTGAAGATGGTCCTAGACATTATGGAACCAAGGAACCTCCAAACAATCCAAACAACTTTGCATTGTCACCTCCTCGTACCTTGCGCCATCGGAGGGAGACACGCACGCAACGGCACGAAAAGGCAGGCTGCCAGAGAGGGACAGGCGGTTGTTGGAGCTCGTTAGCTTGCCGAAAAGGGATGGGATGAGGAGGGAGGATTTGGCCGATGAGAGGGAGTGGATGTGAGTTTTTGTGGTGGAGGACGATAGTGGTTGTTTGTCCCCTGAATCGAGGCTTTCATGTACGTAGTGACATTGGATTGTGAAACAGCAGGCAGCTCTTTTTGGTTCAGCGTATGATAATAAAACGCTAGCTTGCGGCGGGACTTTTATCCCACTCCAGAATTAAAAATAACGTCAAAAGCCTAAAGCAAGTTTTCTTTTCGGGTCCGGAAGGCTTGGGCCGGATCAGTGGGCCAACTCGGGCCTCCGCACATATCTTGTGGTGTGCCGCCTGATCCAGAGCTGGTACATCACCATGTGGAATGCATCCAACGGCTGAGGCGCCTCGTTCCACGAGAGGTGCCTGCTCGCTTCCGCACCTAATCTCCTCATCCTATCCACCTTCCTTCCCTCCCTCGCCACGTCACCCAGAGCCGTCCTTAACCTCTCCGGGTCCTTCCCTACGAACGCCCCTATCTCCCGCCAACTCAGCACGTCGATCAGCGGGAGGTCGTTCATCGGACGGTTGGTAATTACCGTGGGGACGCACCCGAAACGCATCGCTTCGCTAAGGCCGGTGAAGTCCCCTTCCCCGTACTCAAACAGGCAGAGCTCGCTACTCCCCATCTTGGTCCTCCACGTCACCTCATCTGACGGCTGAGATTCAACCAAGAACTCCTCGTCCTTCCTCAGCCCATCCAGTAGACCAGTGTTCTTCACAGCACCGAACCGCGCGTAAGCAAGATACTCCCTGCTTACCCTTGCCGTAACCGACTCCCCCGGCGAGGATTCTGCTCGGGGGACGAGTGTCACGTCCTTGTGAGGGATGAATCGGTTGGCGGGGAAGCAAGAGACCTGGATAGAGTTTTTCTTCAGCTCGAGGAGGCCGCGATCGGAGCTGAAAGCCAGGCCGTGGCACGAGAGATAGAAGTGATCGGAGCCGAGGGTGCGGTTCCAGTACGGGAGGCTGGACTTTAGGGAGGTGACGAGGCGGGCGAGGGCGCGGTTGGAGAGGGAGGTGGCGGAAGAGAACGGGACGAAGAACAGGTGAGCATCGTCAGCGGAGAGGGTTACGAAGGGGGATCGGAGGAGGCAATCGTAGAAGAGGGATTGGGCAGGGGAGGCGAAACGGGGAGGAGAGGAAGGATCGGTGGTGTTGTAGATGAAGATCTTGAAGGAACTGAGCATGTGGCTGTAGTCGGCAGCGAACGTGGAAGCGAAGAGGTAAGGCGAAGATGGAGGAGGAGGAGGGGACGATGAAGAAGCAGCAGCGGCAGTTATCGTTTTGGATCGAGATAGATAAACAAGAAGAAGAGGGAGGAGGAGTTTGACATTGTTGTCCGTCATTTTCTTTTAACGAAGACGGAAGAATGGTCCGAGGAAAGACAAGAGCCGAGAAAATGCCGAGACAGAAAACGGCGCCATTAGAGTTGCCCAACTGAAACTTCCCAAATCAAATCTGGATGAATAAAAAATATACATAGTGGGTTAGTAACACAACACCAATACGTCTAAAAAGCCACTCGCCTAACCAAACACAAGCACAGCACACGTGATAACCAAAGCCCTATTAACTCCCCCTCTCTCCAAAGAATCGAGTGCAACGCAACGTGTATTCATATGGTATTTACACATGACCTGTTACCAACCATAATCGTTTTTTTTCTTTCAAGAGCTAAAAACTGCTTCTAACACCTAACAAAACTGTGCCTAACTGAAACTCGAGGACTGTGTCGTGGTAATTAACTCAGGTGGGTGACTCCGATAAAAGTAGCGTGTGCCACCAACCACACGCTACCTTCCTTGGTTTGCAGCCTTCGATGTTGACTTCTGAAGGGATGTTCCGGTCGATCACATCGCCCAACCCCAGCTGCAATTGCCAAACGGACTCCTCAGAGTTTAGTGGTGGATAAACCGTGGTATAACGGGGATCAACTGGCACAGTGACTGATATAAATGTACCTGGCCGTATTTGTTCCAACCCCAGCAGAAAACTTTGCTATCCTCTACAATAACAGGAGCAACCGTAGTTGAGGACAATTCATTGGCAGATAGGAACAATATTACATGTAATTTAACATTGCAACATACCTGTGATCATTGCGGTGTGGCGAGCTCCACAAGAGAGTGCATTTGCATGGATATTCTCCAGGCTAGGTGCATCCAAGAGCCTGGGGAGGGTCTGATTTAGGAATGTGAGAAATTATTAAAAATAATCCTTGCCAAAATTGCTCCTGTCTGATGTATCTAAAACAGATTGTAATTCTCAAAATTCAAGATCCATATGCGTCCCATCAACGAAATTACAAAAACCAATTTTGGAGTTGAAAACTAAGAATATTCACGAGTAAAAAAAACTGTTAATAGAAGGATGCAGAGATTAATATGCTACCAAAGGCGTCTGGGAGTGTATCACAATGTACCTCGGCTTGATCAGCACCAGTACCTAACTGACCAAACTGGTTTCCGCCAAAAGCATAGACATCACCATCGACAGAAACACACACAGTGTGCCAAAGCCCCGCCGCCACCCCCTTTATCCCGATACCCAGCAAGGAAGATACGCACACAGGGCTTAGTTCATCATCTGTGCTTCCCTGTCCACACTGAAACCACAAAACACACGTCAAAACAATTGTCCGATTCATTCATCAAGAAGACTGACTTTGAGAAGAAACACAATCGAGGGTCCCTTTCACAATGTTTGCAGATCTTGAACATCTACTTTGCTTTTTTTCTTCATCATTTCCTACTATACCTACATGTTCATCCTGAAAGAAGTTAATACCAGGAATAATCACAGTTATCATGTTCCAAGGATATGACAGCATTAGAATGGAATATGGAAATTCAAGGCCACCGGCATGAGGAAACAACAATACAGAGTTGAAAGGCTAGATTATATGTATGAAATGGGAGAAACTGCAGAGATAAAGGTGCCACAATGTTTCACCTGTCCATATAATCCCCAACCAAATGTGAGCAGTGCCCCGGCATCTGACAGAAAAGGGAGGAAATCCATCAGAACATGATAAACAGCCCACAAGTTAGATCATGGACCATGAATGATTTAGGCCTAAAAATGCAGCATCTGTAAGGTTATCCTAATCGCTACATTTCTTGTATCTTCACTTTCTGTTCAAGTCAATGTCTGCATCATGTAATTCAGAGAAATCCATATTGAAAGTTGAAATCCATAATTTCAGCTCATTGACGTTATAATTGATACATGATAAATCGATCCATTCATTGATCTTTATTTTTTTCACAGGCGACTTAGGTTGTTGGTTCTGTTACAACTGAATAGAACATATCAGAATCTTGGTTGACAGGACTTGGATTTACTTCCCTACTGACCTGTTATAACTGCACTATGTCGTCCGCCACATGCTATCTGCTTCACATAGCTCCCGGGAAATCTATAGCTCTGCCCGTCAGAACACATTATCATTCGTGATATTCCTGCAGATTTATCTTTCCCGCATGATGACTCAATGCAAGGAACGGGATGGGGAGAGGACACCATACGAATCCGAGAGCCCAAACCAAGCTGCCCCTCGCCTCCATACCCCCAGCCCCACACCTGCCCCACATCTGAAGCTTCCAAAATTAGGGCTCTTTCATTGCCAAAGTGAGCAGAGCTGTAACTGTTTACATAAATTCCCATCCAATTACCAGAGAGAGCAAGAGTATGGCGTCCCCCGGCAGCCACAGCAGCTATCCTTACTCCTGGACTCAACGAAACCAAGCATGGAAATGCTGACAAAGTCTCCTCCCCAGAGGACGAGCTTTCGGCTGCTTGCTTGGATGCAGACACTTTTCTCCGCTTCGTACTTTCTTCTGCACCACTCTTGCTGTCACTACCTCCGCCAGATCTTGAGCCTTGAGTGCGAGGGCTAACTATAAATACAGAAGCTATTTTCAGTCAAATGTGATCAGCCTTTCCAGTCCCGCTAAATCATTCCCAGGGCTGAAAAAAATTCAAAAGAAGGGATTATAAGAATCAATTACCTTGCTCTGTCAAGAATGAACTATGCCTCTCAGTAACATCTTTATCCAGACTTCCTCCAATTGTTGGGTCACCAAACACCCTGCCAGAAGGCACACACTCCTTCCACCCCCATGTATAAACATCCCCATTTTCTACACTCGGTCAAGGATAAAGAATGATCAGCTACTTTACCAGAAGCCAGAATACTCACTGGTGTAGAAAGGAAATTAAACCAGTTTCGGGGAGAACTACCAGTAGCAGCGACACAATGAGCCCAACCAGAAGCAGCATTCACGATGGAGGCTTCGGTTGGAAGAGGGAAAGGCTCCGGCATTTCCTGCATAGAATAGTCTCACAAACATAAGGCAAAGCTAGGAAGGGAGAAATGCAACGACTAAAGTTGCAACCACAAGGATACCCCGTGCTTTCCAGCTGTGATGTAGCTTTGACCGAGATCGTCGGTCGACCCCCAGGTGATCAGCTTCCCAGAATCTGCCACAGAACAACACAATGCCTTTTAGCTAAACAACCAATTCGCCTGCTGATAATAGGGAACCACAAACAAACCAAACCAGCCGGAATTGGAGAAAGAGGAAAAATAAAGGACCGGCCACTGAAGCGTTGGAAACCAGTTTACAGCAAAGCCAACTCAATCGAGCGGCATTATCAATAAATGAAAAGAACAGGACGAACCAGAAATGGCGAGGGCGAAACCGCATCCGCCGCCGCAGACGTCCCTCCACGAGGCTTCCGCTGGGGGTAACCTGACGACGACAGGGGAGAGCAACGGAGCCCTCTGCGGCAGGGCTCCTGGGAGGTACCCCCACATGTGAGCTACCCTCTTCCCCCCAGCCCATTCCTCTTCCTCCATCCTATCTCCGTTCATCTCGAAATTATAGACTCAGGAAAACAAGAAACCGCCGACTAAATCCAGATCCTACGCCGCCTCCAGTGGTGGTCGCGGTGGTTGTGAAGTGAGAGCATCGAGTAGACAAGTGGGAAAGTGAAGCAGTGCCCTAAAATCGGGAAGAGAAAGAAAAAAAAGAGAGAAAAGAAAAGGGCGGCAGACAGGCCAAGGGTTTGGTGGTGGGGGCGTGCGTATCGTTTCCAGGCGATGGGCGACGCCACGTAGGAAGCCCCATTGTTTGGTGGCACACGTGGCCGATTCTCAGCAAGTAAATCCATCGGCCATTCTCCGCCACTAGTTTTAAGGAAGTTTCTGGAAACTGCTCCTCCCCTCCCACTCCCACACGCATACGAACACGCATGTTGTCCAACTCCAGTCAATATCTATTTTTTTTTTCCTTCCCCCTCCGATTCCGTGACCGTCCTATTTGATGTTAATAATAATTTCCTTACGACCACCTCGGATTATGTCCGGTCGGTTCACTTTATGCAAACAATTTTAGTGGACTTTCGTGACCGACCCAAAAGATAAGGTACTAAGAAAAAATATATAACCCCCAAGATCTGTTCCATACGGTTGGGACCGATGTCCAGTCGACACGTGTCACGTGCGCACAGACGGACGGTCGTCGTGACAGATGCATTGACACGTCATCGAGTGGTGGGACCCGGCGAGGTTCGGCTGTTCGAGGTGGTTAGAAAACGCACTTTCTGTTAGCGTTTTTTTCTTCACCACAAAATTAGTTGGCGACTTTTGTGGCTACTTTTCCGGTGCGTCTCTTCCCTGTTTGCTCTCTCTGCCCGGGCGCTCCAATCAATAATCGAAATCAGCTTTTGAGATTTTTGTGGCGTCGCTCAAATATCTCGACAATATGAAATAATTTTACATGGCCATCTCCCAGCCATCTGATGAGGGAGGGATCGTGTGGCTCAAAACGCCAGCCCAATGATTATTGATCGTGTGGCGTAGGACGAATGCATTCGTCGGCTGATCCAACACCACACCACACCTCCGCCCCCAACTCAAATTTTCCTTTGGTGTCGTCGTTTCCTCGGGACATAATTAATCTCATTAACGATGCAATGTTTTCGGCATCAAATTATTATGTGATGGAATGACTTCCCAACTGATCCACACAGTCGCAATAATGGACCACAAAGTTATTGGGGAGGCCTCTCATTTTGATTGAAGACACCCACCCTCTTACCCACGTGCCCAAATGATTGAAATAACACGACGAATTACAGTGGACGACCCCTCTTAAATTTTATCAATCATATGAACACCCCCACCGTGGTTTAAATTGTGCACAAACCCCCCTCTTTTTACCGGGTCCACCATCTCTGTCCAGGTGGAAAACCACCTTCTTCCACGTCAAGAAAAGAAAAACATCAACATGGCTCACTTCTAATTTTTGTTTTTATTATTTAGGTTTATGTATTAGCTTATACCTTTTGTTTTTCTTTAAAATTAGTTGGTTTCTCTCCCAAGTTAATTCAACACTGAGTCTTTCGTTGTCTTCTTCCTCGACCTAATTTTATCCCATCAAATCCTTAATCCCCACAAAGAGCTTCTTCATCTGCATTGTGCTTTTTGAGGTAATTCAGTTTAGTTTCTTTTTATACTATTCAATATTTTCTGAGACGAAATTCATGACTTGAGAGTTCATTTCGATGGCACCAAACACAATTGAAAGAAAATAGATCCTTGCCAGGTTGGATTTATTGGCATAGTTTGTGAGCATTTTATACATAAAAATTGTGAACTTTCTTGAACCGTGTCACTTTCCAGAAAAATTTTGATCGAGAAAATCTTTGAATGGAATATTTGGTTAGAAAGATTATAATAGTTTCCGACTCTAAAAAAAGATAGTGTCTCAAGAAAATGTTCTGTGTCCCTCAGAATCTTGAAAATCTTTTAAGAATATAAATAATTTTTTAAAGAAAGACTCCATACATAAAATATTTGACGAGTTTCGGAATTGATATAATCACAAGTAACCTAATAAAGTGAAGCTATCTTGGGCCTAATTTTGATAAAGCCCACAAAAGCCCATAGTCATATACTAGGCCTGTGCCTGTGGAGAGAAGTCTACAGAAGTAATATAGTAACCCTGTAATCAAGGGAAATCTACAAGCCTGCGCCTCCGATAGACATCAGGCCTGCGCCTGGGTCACGAAGTCTACAGGCTTGTGCCTGCGACACAAAGCCTACAGGCTTGTGCCTGTAGAGGATATTAAGACTATAGGCCTGTGCCTGCGAGAGACACGTGTCAAAGGAAAATAGTTCCATGGCCCCGAGATAATCGGGACTTGTTACCCACGCATAACATTAGCACACGTCTTAAAGAAAATCAATTAAACCCGAAGTCAGAGGAGCTGATCCATGTTTAAATGAATGGGAATCAGTTAGCTCCGAGATTCTTGGGGTGAGTTGGGTCTGGAAGATCTTCAGAAGGTCGTAACAGACCAAGTATAAAAGGGAGGAGATCTCCCTCAGAGAAAATCACGATCAAATCAGACAACAAAAGCTTATCTTGCTCGTCACCCCTTATTGTAGTTGTTAGGATTCCCCGACCTGGGAGAGACCCTTAATGTTTCATTGGTCTTCACTTCCACCATCAGAGTGAGCAACCGTAGCTCTGGTAACAACTCTCCACCTTCACTTCCACCATCAGAGTGAGCAACCGTAGCTCTGGTAACAACCATCCGCCTTCACTTCCACCATCAGAGTGCGCAACCGTAGCTCTGGTACCAATCCTCCGCCTTCACTTCCACCATCAGAGTGAGCAACCGTAGCTCTGGTAACAACCCTCCCCCTTCACTTCCACCATCAGAGTGAGCAACCGTAGCTCTGGTAACAACCCTCCGCCCTCGACTTCAACGCCAGGACGAGCCACCGTAGTCCCAGTACACATCTCCGCCTTCGACACACTTGCCAACACAGACCACCACAGCCTTGATGTCCATGTCCGCCTCAGCATCCGACCGTACCCGGTTCATCAAGCTCAGCAACTAAGTCCTGCCACCAGAGGAACGCCAGCTTGCAACGTTCCACGGTTAAGTCTGCGACGACGCTCTAAGTCTACGAAGCACTGTAGCCAGTCAACGACTTTTCGTCCTTATTTTATTTCTATGACTGTAAGCTCTTATTTTCTATTGTAAGACTTCATTCAATCGATTTCTTCAATTACTTACTGGCGATCACATCTACAAAATCCCTGTGAGTCTTATTGCCAAATATTTCCGAAGTGATCCGTTTCCGACGCGAACACGTTTTTGGCGACCACAGTGGGAGTCGTGAAACTTAAAGTTTTCATATGGCAAAGAACACTCGGAGCGGACTAAATCGTGATCCTCCTCCCCTTCCATTTGATGGGGATGAGCAGAATCCACCAGTCGACTTAAATGTCGAAGACACGGCTCTAAGAAGCCATGAAGCCAGGAATCAATCCGATTCCGAGGGTCATAATCCTTCTGAGTTTATTTCCAAAATTGAATTCCATAAGGAATTCAATGATATGAGGAGCCTAATGGACAGGCATATCACTGGTTTGCAAGATAATATGGCTCAGATTTTGGAGCAACTCAGTGCATTGAGTAGGCTAAGCGCTGCGGCAAAAACAGGCTTTCCTGTAGACAGGGAAAATTCCTTTATGGGAGATGCTCGGCGCGTAGAGAGGCGCAACGTATCGTTTCAGGGAGATGAGCCTTGGAGTGGTATTAACCAACGTGCTGCAGAGATCAGTAGCAGGGACCGAGTGTCCCCATCTAGGCCTACGACCTCCCGATCTCCTACCTGGAGAGCGAATGCGGTGTACGCAACGAATCCTGCAGATAATGAAGTAGAGGTTCAGGACGAGACGAATAGGTACGCGAGTGCCATACCACCTCGTCAACTTGGTAAAGAACCTGTTGAGGAGATTCCTCCAGGAGAAATTCCCATAATGGGAAATCTACCACGGGCAGAGAGCTTATACACTAATGTCTCAGTGAACCCTCAGCCACCTCGAGTAACCCCGAGGATGCCGTATCCTCCAGATAAAGTGGGATACATTCGAGAGCAGCTCGACCCCGTTCCTACACCACCACCGAATCTGAGGGAGACGATCGCTCAGGTTTTGGAGCAGATGGTACCTAGAGCTGTTAGGCAAGAGGACCCTGGTTTATATAGGAGTCCCTACCCTGCCTATATTGACAGAGAATATCCTCTTCCTAGGGGATACAGGGTGCCTGACTTTACCCAATTTTCGGGAAAAGATGAGATGACGCCCGTAGAGCATATAGCCCGGTTCACTCATCAGGCAGGGGTTGCTGCAGCAAACGATTTTTGGAAGCTAAAGCTCTTCTCGAACTCTCTCACAGGAGATGCCTTTACATGGTACGCAAGTCTACCTCCTAGATCAGTGACGACATGGGCAGAGATGCAGTATTCTTTTATGAAGGCATTCGCACGGTTAGACACGCCTATGTCAATCTTCAAGGTAATGCGACTTAAGCAAGCCGCCGGAGAACATCCAGGGCAGTTCCTTATGCGCCTGCGAAAAGCACTATTACGCTGTAGACCTGCGATTCCTGAAAGAGATCAGCTGATGATCGCATTAAACCCGTTGTCTATGCCTTTCAAGAAAAAGCTGCAGGGAGAAAGATTTAATGACCTGTATGACTTGGCCAGAAGGGCGACAAAGTACCATCAGTTACTGATGGAAGAGGCGCAAGCTAAGCATGCCTTTCAGCTCGAAACCTTTGAGGTGGATATGGCCGAATTCGTGAAAGGCGAAGCGACGGTTTGTGAACCCCTCACAAGGAAAAACTCCAAAGCCAAAGCATCCCAGAAGTCTAACGAAGAAAGAAAGTATTCGTTCCACGTAGACAAGGCGGATGCGATTTTCGATTGGCTCATCCAACGGAAGCGCATTAAACTTAAATCGGGTCATAGAGCTCCCCAGACAGAGAGGGAAAAGACTAGAAATTATTGTAAATGGCATGGGTCATTTATACATATGACCAGAGATTGCTTGTCATTCAGGAATATAATCCATGACCTAATAGAGTCTAAGGAATTATGTTTCCCTGAGGTCGACGAAGTGACATTGGTCGACCTTTTGATGACGAAGCGACAATTATGTTTCCATATGTTTGATGTTGCTGATGTAGACATCAATTTCATTGAAACTAATATAGATCATCATTCCCTGCAGGACGTAAAGATCCCCGGGGAGACTTTGGTGGCGAATGCCCTTTTTCGCCGACTGACTAATAAAGGTGTAGTCACCTGTCCGGTCAAAGAGGTGCGCCTAGCTTTTGCTGCTGGCATATGGATGATACGCACACCACCGATAGATGCAATACATTCAGGAAGTATCTCCAGAACAATCAAAGCGACACCTAGTACGATCTGACCCCACTTGAGGAGGTAGCGATGGGAGTAGTACACTCGGGCTCGCGAAGCGCTTCCAACAACTCGCAAAGGGGTTTTAAGAGCCCTCCAAGCGCAGAGCGCAGGCCGGCAAACCGAGGGGGGAGAGGTGGTCCACATGGCTGAGGCCGAGCGCCTGAGCCACAGCCACGTGCGTCCGAACGTCCCAGGCGACATCTGGAGTTTAATAACTCCTCGTCCCAGCTAGGTGCCAGGTCAGGGCAAGAAAGGCCTGGCCATCTTGAGGAGTCTCGCCCTGGAAGCGCAGAAGCAGATAATCCTAATAGAGCCCAGAGGCCTGAGCGAACACTAGAGAGGATGAACAAGCCTAGACAGGGAATGCCTAAGTTAGACATCCAAGCAATCCGAACAGGCCCACCGATAGCTCAGTTTTTGGAAGCAAAGATGCTCTGTCAGAAATGCAAGCTCATAGCTCAAAACATGATCCTGATTACTCAGCTCTGCACTTCCTGCTGCGTCGACTACTTCCTCAATCTTGTAGACCTGTCCTCAAATGGAGAAATTGTGGTCAAACCCGCGTGCTCTACAACTACAGGTACTTGTGAAACTAACAGCACTTGCTCGGAAATGCAGCAAGGTCCTACGCGAATGGTAGTAGGGTATGACTAATTCCTTGGCGACTACGTTGAGGTACGTCAAATTTTCCTTAGTTATAAGAAATCAATGGTAATTAAAGCAGTTAACCCTTCGAAATATTGGCAGAAGGCAATGGGCAAGACCACTTTGCCTCCGAGGGCGCGCAAGAGGAGGGACAGACGTCTAAGTCACGTCGCCAAAAGGCCCAGGCCTGCCCTCTCAGGAGCAGCCCCACCGGCTAGAGTACTTGCGAATGGAGTTAACGCCGAGGCAGAGCGCTTTGAGTCTACGGATCATTCAGAAGAATCTGGCTCAAGTTTTGACTATACCCCACTTCAGAGCGAGATCCCAAGTGATGTCGAGGGGGAAATGAGGCCAGTCGTAAGCTGCAATGCTCTTACCCTGCCTGTAGACTTCGCTTGTAAGCGGGATGCAAGGACTCTAGTAGGTAAAGTGCCTCTTCCTTGCTCTCCTGTTTACCCAGCAAGCTTTCCATTAAATTGGTTAGAAAAGCCATCTGACAGCATGAAACAACACATGCATTCATTATACATAACTGCTACCTTTAACGGTACAGTAGTAAGTCGAGTCCTTGTAGACAACGGAGCGACTATAAACGTGCTCCCTCTATCCAGGTTTAAATTGCTTGGATATAAGCCTTGCGACTTGGTTAAAACCAATGTCGCAGTGAGTGGGTTTAATGGCATGAAATCTGAATGCCTAGGGGTATTCTCGGTGCACCTTGAAGTAGGTCGCCAGGAAAGGGAAACTGCCTTATTCGTGATAGACATAATTCCCACTTTTAATGCACTATTGGGCCGCGACTGGCTCCATAAAGCTACTGCTAGCCCTTCTACGTTGCATAGGGAGTTGTTGCTTTGGGTTGACTCCGAAATTGAAATTATCAAGACTGATGAATATTCCTGCTGTAACAAGGGTATCTTGCATGCATAAACAAGCAAGACAGTCAAGGACCTCACGCTGGACCAGCGCTATAAGCTTGGTGACCCTACGGTAGGGCCCCTTGGCGAGCCGTCAGGAAAGTTCGATTACATCGTAGACTACGGGACATTACACCCCAAGCTAGATACATGGCCGATTGTTCCAACTGGTTGGGGAGACGAGCTGTCTACTCAAGACATTGAGGAGGTTCTCCAAGAAGTTAACTCGGGGAAGAACCCGGTGGCGACTGACAAACCAAGAGAAGAGGAAGTGGAGAGAGACCAGCACAATGGTACTACAGAGTTGGAGCCCGATAGACTCCTCAAGGAAGGGACTTATGGACCAGAATGAGAGAGTAACCGAAGCAGTCGCCGATGTCCTTCAACGACTACAAGTCTACCAAGGAAATCGCTACTGTTGTCAACCCGTCTCTTGGTTTTCAATAAACTCAGAAGCGCTTAGAGCGCCCAATGCTTGTAATAAGCCCGTGTCTATTGACTTAGTTGGTTCTGAGGAATGTAAACTCAGAAGCGCTTAGAGCGCCCAATGCTTGTAATAAGCCCGTGTCTATTGACTTAGTTGGTTCTGAGGAATGTAAGTCTTTGATGACACCTTGCGACCCATTGGTCAACATTAACCTTGGAAGTGAGTCCTCTCCTAGACTTCTTTTCATTAGTTCTTCTTTAAACAAAGAGCTTTTTAATGCGAATAAGAGAGTACTTGAGGAATTCAAAGACTGTTTCGCATGGGATTACACTGAAATGCCAGGATTAGGCAGTAGACTTGTAGAACACACCCTTCCTATTAAAAAAGATTTTAAGCCGGTGCAGCAAGTGCCCAGGCGCATGACTACTGAAGTCACGCAACTAGTCTTTGAAGAAGTTAAAAAACTTTTTCGAGCAGGTTATATTAGGACCTCACGCTATACAGAATGAATTTCCAATATAGTTCCTGTCCTTAAAAAGAATGAAAAAATCAGAGTCTGCATAGACTTTCGAGATCTCAATTGCGCCACTCCAAAAGATGAATACCCAATGCCAATCGCAGACGACCTTGTTGACAAGACAACGGGGCATCAGATTATGTCCTTTATGGACGGTTTTTCTGGTTATAACCAAATCTTCATCGTAAAGGAAGACAAACATAAGACTGCATTTAGATGTCCCTTAGGGATTTTCGAATGGGTTGTAATGCCATTTGGATTAAAAAATGCTGACACAACTTATCAGCGAGCGATGAATACTATATTTGATGCCTCTCTTGGTAAGACAGTAGAAGTCTACATCGAAGATATAGTAGTTAAGTCGACGACAGGAAAACCTTAGTCTTAGTCTATGTTTTCAGTAATGCGTCCAAATAAAAAGGAAGAAAATAGAGGAACAGAAGAGAGAAAAAAAAGAAGCTCTAAATAAAGTCTACTTCTGCTGTTTTCCGCTCTTGGTTAACCTTTCAACTATTCCCGCACCGTGGACTTAGCCGGTTCCACTTCTTCCTCTACTTCTTGTTTCCTTCTACCTGCTCGCTATGAGGGTCAGGCAAGAATAGGTCAGCCCAGGAATGTCTATGTTTTGGCATATTGGGCAATCGCCTCTGCATGCCTAAGAAACTGACAGGAGGCAGAGCAACTAGTGAATACCTCCGGTCTGTCTTACTTAACTCCTGCTTCACCCTTCCTGGAGCTTGGCAGAAGCAAGTAAGCTTATGAATACCTACGGTCTATCTCACTTGGCCAAGAGAAAACTCACAGGCTCGAACGTCGTTAGCTTTCTGCCTGGAGAGGTCAGTCTGCTGTAATACTCGACGATGAAGATGATGAAACCCGGAAGCTTCGTTTGCTCCAGAAAGAGAACTGGGCCATTTGCAACAATACATAACTGGCCGAACAACCTTTTGAGGTTGTCCAGGCATTGGATTGCGCATGAAGGCCATATCTCACGGGGAGGGATGACGTTGCGAAGTGACCCTTCTTCGCCAAAGAATAGGGCAGACAAAGGGAAGAGGAGATTAGTCGCAGCGCATTCTTTTAAAGATCTAGTAGAACGAAGGCGTTTTAGTGCAAAGATGGACAGCCATCCTGGTTGGTTAAAGATGGCTATCCTCATTCCCCCAAAGGTGGTTTTGGGCCATTCATCTCCTTACGGAAGGGTGGCGAAGAAGACTGCTTTTGTTAAAAGATTCAAAAAGAGGTTTCTGATAAAAAAAGGGACTTTCTCTGGGATATGGGTGCGAAAGGCTAATGAAAGGTAAAGTTTGAAAAGTGAACCGAAAAAACTTAGAAGTTTAAGAAATGAGAAATGAGAAATTCTCGGAAGGTTTGCAAGAGGATTTAAAGAACGACCCGAGTCAGGAGTAAATGTGAAAAGTTCCGAGGAAGGGAGGCGAAAGGTTTTCCTCTCGGGAAAGGAAAGAAGACAAACGGTCTTTGAAAAAGGGAGGTGAAAAGACACTTTTACAGAAAATATCTTTTCGCAGGGACAATATCCTGTCTGCAGAAGATCGAATATTTGATTTACTGAAGCACGCAACGTCAGAAGTGCTCAGGCGACGTAAGTCCCCTCAGCAAAAAAGGGGGGCTTATGTTGACATGCAACTAACGTGCAAGCTATCTTGGGCCTAATTTTGATAAAGCCCACAAAAGCCCATAGCCATATACTAGGCCTGTGCCTATGGAGAGAAGTCTACAAAAGTAATATAGTGACTCTGTAATCAAGGGAAGTCTACAAGCCTTCGCCTCCGATAGACATCACGTCTACAGGCCTGCGCCTGAGGGCCTGCGCCTGGGTCACGAAGTCTACAGGCTTGTGCCTGCGACACAAAGCCTACAGGCTTGTGCCTGTAGAGGATATTAAGACTATAGGCCTGTGCCTGCGAGAGACACGTGTCAAAGGAAAATAGTTCCATGGCCCCGAGATAATCGGGACTTGTTACCCACGCATAACATTAGCACACGTCTTAAAGAAAATCAATTAAACCCGAAGTCAGAGGAGCTGATCCATGTTTAAATGAATGGGAATCAGTTAGCTCCGAGATTCTTGGGGTGAGTTGGGTCTGGAAGATCTTCAGAAGGTCGTAACAGACCAAGTATAAAAGGGAGGAGATCTCCCTCAGAGAAAATCACGATCAAATCAGACAACAAAAGCTTATCTTGCTCGTCACCCCTTATTGTAGTTGTTAGGATTCCCCGACTTGCGAGAAACCTTTAAGGTTTCATTGGTCTTCACTTCCACCATCAGAGTGAGCAACCGTAGCTCTGGTAACAATCCTCCGCCTTCACTTCCACCATCAGAGTGAGCAACCGTAGCTCTGGTAACAATCCTCCGCCTTCACTTCCACCATCAGAGTGAGCAACCGTAGCTCTGGTAACAACCCTCCCCCTTCACTTCCACCATCAGAGTGAGCAACCGTAGCTCTGGTAACAACCCTCCGCCCTCGACTTCAACGCCAGGACGAGCCACCGTAGTCCCGGTACGCATCTTCGCCTTCGACACACTCACCAACACTGACCACTACAGCCTTGACGTACACGTCCGCCTTAGCATCCGACCGAACCCAGTCCATCAAGCTCAGCAACTAAGTCCTGCCATTAGAGGAACACCAGCCTACAGCGTTCCACCGTCAAGTCTGCGACGACGCTCCAAGTCTACGAAGCACTGTAGCTAGTCAACGACTTTCCCTCCTTATTTTATTTCTATGACTGTAAGTTCTTATTTTCTATTGTAAGACTTCATTCAATCGATTTCTTCAATTACTTACTGGCGACCACATCTACAAAATCCCTGTGAGTCTTATTGCCAAATATTTCCAACGTGATCCGTTTCCGACGCGAGCAAACGTGTATCAATATCAACAACTGCTTGGAGAGAACTTGTATCAACCAACCAATTGAAGATCCACAACTAGAGAGGAGAACCTGTACCAACCAGCTTAATCTATAAAATTTCTAACTAGATTCTCTTTTGCATGTCGTGCAATGCCACCGAAATATTTCTATTTTCAATTTCATTTCTTAGCAGTGTTCGACCCGGGCGAGAAGGTCGGGTCGGGGCGCTAAAAGGAAGTTTAGGCGCCGAAGCCCCTCCAAATAACCCTAAACACTCCGTTGCCTCCCTCTTTTGTCGCCTCGGTCTTGTCTGTTGCCCCCCAACACCAGTCATTGGGGCCCTCAATCTCGTCCCTCCCTCCCTCCCTCCCTGCCTCCTTCTCCCCCATCGACCCAGGTTCGTTTCTCCCTCTCTCTGCCTTCTGATTGGTTCATCCCTCCTCTGATCTTCTCTCTGCCTTCTGATCCGGATACGAACAAGATTGCTTGACACTGAAGCCTTTTTTTTTTTGATCTCCTTTCTGTCGCTGCAATAAGATATGTGGGAAGAAGAGGGGAATTTGGCAAGAGGGTTTTCCAGAAATTTAGACTTTTCGTTTCTTACCTTTGACTTCCATTTTTTTTTTCTTTTTGTTGCTTAAAATTGCTAGATGAAATTTGTTATTTTTACATTTGTTTACTGTTTTTTGCAATGAAATTATGTGTTCAGCGTTTGTTGGCGACTCCATATGATATGCATATGTATCTGTTTGCTTACTCTAATATTTGGATCTTTAGCATCAATTTTTGGGTTTTAATGTTTAGAACGAATTATTCGGAATCGGATGGCACTAAATATGGTAAAAGAGACATCGAATAATGGAAGTATAGTTATTTGCGGGATGTAAAGAATACCAATGCAGTTACTTGCAATTTTTGCGGTTACGTGACAAGTGGCGGGATTTATCGAGGGAAGCAACATCAAATTGGAATGTACAAAAGTGCAAAGTCTTGCACAAAGTGTCCCCCGGAGGTTAAGGATGAACTTAGAAGTCAAATGAAGGGCATAAAATGTACACGAACGAAGACAATTGGTGTTGATAGTGCATCCTTCCGATAAATATTAATTTAGTTGGTGACGAGCTTGGGAAAGGTGTAGTAAGTTAGACCGATAAATATTAATTTAGTTCCTTCGTTTGACCGTAAAAAAGAAGCGCACCAATGAGCAATGAAGTACGTTAGAGGTATAGTGTGGGGACTGAAATCAATCAAAGTAGTAAGGAAAATGGTCCCATGGATTTTTTTTGATGGAAAAAGTAAGAAGAAACAACATAATCTTATTGATGCATGTGACAAGGAAGCGCGTTACAGGACCATACAAACTATAGTTAGATGATTTATTTAGGAGAGCATACCTTTTAATGTTGTTAATTCACTGAGCTTCGGAAGGATGCTAGAAGTAGTGGGAAGACATGGTCCGAACTTGAAGCCCCCAAGTTTATGCGGGTTATACTTCTTAATACGGAGGTTGAACATACCAAGGACATGATGAAAGATCGTATTGAAAGTTGGTCTCTGGATGGATGTTCCATATTGTCGGATGGATGGACATATAAAAGATCTTGTAGTTTGATTAACTTTTTGGTATATATCTCGAAAGGTGCAATGTTTATTAAATCAGTAGATGCTTCTACTTATGTAAAGAATGGGAAAAATTTGTTTGAGTCGCTTGATGGTATCTGGAGGAAATTGGAGAGGATAATATCATTCAAGTGATCACGACAATGGTAGTAATTATGAATTGGCAGGTAAGATGTTCATGTCACTTTATCATTTATTTATTTATTTTTTGACATTAATGAGGATAAAACTTATTGTCTATATAAATGTTATATAGGAAAGTGACTTCAAGCCAAAAGAAAACATTTATATTAGACACCTTGCGTGGCTCATGGTATTGATTTGATGTTCGAAGATATTGGAAAGATTCAAAATGTCAAGCAGACTATCAAGCATGCAATCTTATTAGTGGGTTCATTTATAATCATAGTAGTGTATTGAAAACCATGAGAGGTTTTACGGAGAAGGAATTTCTTAGATATGGTGCTACTAGATTCGTAACGAGATTTCACGTCGCAAAGGTTGCATAACCGGAAAAGTAATTTGAGGAGGATGTTCGGATCATAGGAGTGGGAGGATAACCAATTATCGAAGATAGTGAAAGGGAAGCGAGCTTTTAGAATTGTGTTAAGTCAATCGTTTTGGAATGTGTTGTATGTACTAAAGGTGCTAGTATCTATTCTTCGTCTCGTTGACAATGAGAAGAAACCGACTATGGGTTACATATATGAGGCGATGGACAAAGCGAGAGAGACCATCCAAAGGTCATTTAAGGAAAAATCCGAGAAGTGTGAGAATGTTATAAAAATCAGTGATCACTGATGGAATTGTCAGCTTCATCAGCCCTTACATGCAACAACACACTTCTTAAATCTAAAATGTTTTTAGTAAAGCTCATCTATCTTGTCAAATTCCAAAGTGACAGATGATTTGTTCGCTTGTATTGAGAGGTTTTCTCCAAGCATTTAGCTAGCTGATAAAATCATCATTGAAATTTCTTATTAAAAACGATGAAAAGGGAAATTTGGTATGCCATTAGTTATACAATCAAGGAAAACTAGATCGCAAGCTCTATATAGATTCATTTAAAAAAGAGAAATCGCCTTGAGCACCGTAGGTTGCTTGATCTAGTGTACGTTGAGTAGAACTAGAAACTCAAAGCTAGATATGAGGATTACATAAATGAATGGTTGATTGGAGAATGGTGGATGATGATGGGGATGAATTGGTCTTTGGTAATGAAGACTTAACATACAAACCAGTTGTGATCCGATTAGGAACATCATACAACATGCTAGTTCAAGTCATTCTCGATTCTTGATTAGCGATGATGCCGATTTCAAAGAGGAAAAGGAGATTGAAGGAGGCTTTCATAATGGTGGTTCACTTGATGATAACTTGGACTTCGTTAATGATGAGGACAATGAAGATGACGACTAAGATATTATTTAAACGCTATGACTTTGTAATTTTGTCGGATTGTTGATTTCAATGTGACAATTTGATGGTTATGTTGATAACTTTGACATTTCTTTGGATTACGATGAATGTTAACTTTAATATTTTGGGAAACATAAACTATATGTGGTTGAACAGTTGAAGCGTAAAAAATATTATGTCCATGGCGCCTTGATCACCTTTTTAATGCCTTATTAACACCTCAGTGCCTCGGGCATGAGAAACCTTGGCCCCTTGACTCCTTAACAATACTATTTCTTAGACGATCTTCTCACTATGTCCTATGTTCCTATTTCCATGTGAATACGCATTTCAATTTAATGAAGCACAGAAAATAATGACAATCATTTTTCCTCGCTTCTTTGGTAAAGAAGTCGACAATCACGGTGGGTCTCTCCGTATTCTAACGTTTCAACGGCAACCAAATCGAGTACCCCATCACACAATTCGATTCATGTTACGCTCCGTCACATTTGAGCGACAACATGTTTTTGGCGACGAAAAATTTTGAAGTCCACTCTAATAGAGATGGTATAGATTACTACGAGAAGTCGTCAACCATAATTATAGATTTTAGAGAGGAGTTATACAAAAGAGTTCTAAGGCAAAACTCGAGAAGCGTATTGGAAAAAAATCTTCTCAATAGAGCGACTGGGATAAGATATTAGAAAAGCTAAACTATTTTTACTCATTTAAAAATGAGTACGTGTAAGCGGACAAAAAATTTACGCATGAAAATTTCATTCTTTCTCGAGGGCATAAAATCGAGGAGAGCGTGTCACTCTCGAGAAAGAATTTAACTGGTATCTCGAGAAAAATCTTTGATTGGAATGTTTAGTTAAAAGGATAGGATGTTTTTTTTTTAACTATTTTGATATGTGAGTGTCTCGAGAAGATCTTTTGTGTCCCTCTCGAGAATCTTTGATTAGAGAAAAATATGAGCATTCTTAAGATGAATATAACTAATTGGTTAAAGAAAGACTCGATATCCCGTACATTTAAGAAGAGAAAATATCTTAAAATATATTTTCATGAAATATTTGATGAGCTTCTCTCCAAATTGAAGCAATCCCACTTTAAAGAGCCTATGGGATCTCGTAACATTACCATCTTTCTTACTAATCCCACAAATGACCACTAGTAATGAAATTGATTTATATCCCAACTCACCCAATTCTAAGGATTTTGGACCTTTCTATGAGAATATTCCTGCATCTTTGCATTGAATTGATAATTTCCAATCTCCCATAATTCCATCAATCGAAATTACCTCTTCAGACGTTATGGCAAAGATGAAACGAAAAGATTTGGTTATACAAATACATTCGGTCCATTTACAAAACCGACTATGATTCGAGTAGTCCTATCTATAACAGTCTCTTAGGGTTGGAAAATCAGACAGTTTGATGTGTATAATGAATGCATTTCTCAAGGATCAGAAATGGTTTTGATGTGTCAACCCCCTTGATATGAAGATATGGCTTAGCCCCATCATGTTTGCAAGCTCCACAAGGCCCTCTATGAATTAAAATGAAGTTCGTGAGAAAGATATTGGATACTCCATGACAGTTTATCTGATTAGGGATTCGCTATCTCAAAGACATATGCTTCACTATTTTATAAATTTTTCGATTCATCGGTGATTTTGGTTTTAGTTTATTGTTGATATCTTAGTTACCGGATCGGATTATGTTATTGTACAAGATGTCTTAGATCAACTAAATGAGAAATTCATGTTGAAGGACCTTGGTAATTTGTCAATCTTTCTGGAAGTACAGGTAACACATGACTACAACTCAATTCATCTCCGACAAGAGAAGTATATAAAGGACCTTCTTAAAAGGGCGAAAATGGAGGAATGTAGGTCGACCTCCACACCGGTGATGCTAAGCTCAATATCGTGATATGATGGGGAGTTCTTGCTAGAACATTTGTTATATTACGGCGTAGTTGGTGGGCTCAAATAAACAAAGTATGTCAATTCATCTATGCCCCGGCTACAACAGATTTTCAAGCTATGAAGGGAATCCTTGATACTTAAAAGGTACAATCTCTCATGGAGTTACTTCTACTTTGGAAAATAATTTGGACCTACGTTGCTTTATTGCTGCTTATTGGGCAAGTTGTCCGGGCAATCACAAAAGTACAAGCGATTTCAATACATTTTTAGGCCCTAATCTCATCTCATGGTCATCGAGTGAGCAACCCTTAGTATCCCGATCAAGCATGGAATTGGAATATCGAGCACTTACTGATGCAGTAGCCGAGGCTGTGTGGATTGAATCATTGCTGAAAGAATTAAAGGTTACAAACATTGCTCCACCCATAGTGTGTTGCGACAATATGATCTCTCTACAATAGGTAGTAAATCATGTTCTCCATACACTACAAAACATGTAGAATTTAGCTACCACTTCACAGGGGAAAGAGTTGTTAGTGGAAAATTGCAAGTTTGTTCATGTTTTTACGGGAGATCAAGTTGTTAATCCGCTTAACCAAGGATTAGAATATTTTATACAACACACACATATATATAGGCACACTGTGTAACAAGGATAATGTAGAGACTTATAGTGTGTACCACCATCCTTTCCTTTCACATACCGAGTCTACGGTTATTGGTCCAGGTTGGAGCCACATGATATCGCGTTGGTCTGACGTGGAGTTGTCGTTCGAGTACATGTCTGTTTCATGCCGACGTCCGTTAAATCCACGTAGGTTTGTCGCCTAACGTTTTTCATTTGTCAATAAAATATGTTAAAACGTAAGTCGGTGATATAATCATATAACAAATTAAATTAAGGTCAAAACAGAAAGTTGACCAATAATTGAGGTCATAAGATGATACTTTACTGAAATTTTGTGGTGAATCTAGAAGTGATGCGAAATGTATCGACTTGAGTGGCGAACATGAATTTGAAATTGACTCGAACTCGTCGATAGAGCGACGAGCAGCCATGACCCTATCAGAGTGGTCAACCCCAGGTACAAGAAGGTACAAGAGAGTTAGCGAAGTAGTCGGGCGAAACAACATACACTAGCGGGGATCCAATCGATGAGAAACATCAGTTGACAAGAGTTGTCAGACGATACGCACAGTGTAGGGACGATGCCCCTACTCCACCAACTTCGTCAGACAAGCCATCCCTGCTCTCCGACGTCCAGATTGTCGAGAAACTCTTTATCTTCGTTCCTTTATCATAATTTATTTCCTTTATCATCTTTCATGCCCTTTATTATCTTTATTTCCTTTCGTTATCTTTTCTTAGCTTTGGAACGTCATATATAAGCCCTTGTCAGGAGAGCGTGAAAAAACAGACATTCAATATCATATTTCCGAAAAAATCTGACTTTATCCTTCACTTGTCATTCGGTGGATTCCGAGTGTGGTGAGTTTATCCGAACGTTCATTATTCCGGTGATGGCTTAGCTTGTATCCGGACGTAGTGTCATTCAATCACGTGTTCGTCGACAGCGGTGCTATTGTTGTATCCATACATGTTCTAAGTAGCGCTTGTTCTTCCTGGTGGTGGCTTAGCTTGTATCATTTATCCCTTATTTTCGTTGTCCCGTTGATTGAGTTCCGTATCCCAGTTTGCTCGTTGTTCGTCGTCGGTCAACTGAATCAACTGAATCCTTTACCTACCCCGTCCCGCGTCTCAAGAAGCCTAAAGTTGTTCGCAGTTTGGGTTTGTGAACATTCTGGTACGCCATGCAAACACATTGTTTCCATCATCCATTTAAGGGCAAATATTGAAGACTATGTTCATGAGTACTTTTCGAAAGAGAAATATCTTGTTGCATACGGATAGATAATACACCGAGTTTTGTTCCTAAATAACGTTGGTCCCGTAATTATTTCGTCAAATAGGGTCCCAACTTTCGAAATTCCTTGACTAAGGTGAGGAAATTGGCCTTAGAAAGGCCGACTTCGATCATGAAGGAAGTCGGCCTTTGTAAGGCCGATTTCAACGTAGCGAAGTGAAGTCGGCCTTATAAAAGTCGACTTCATGCCATCCGTCCCTCCCGCATGAAGTCGGCCTTTGTAAGGCCGACTTTTGAACACTTAAGAGAAAAACAAAACTTCTCCGAAGTCTGCCTTACAATGGCCATAGCTTCTTGAGAGAGTTTAGTCCGACGCGTTTGTATGGACGGGGTGAAGGGCTACAGGAGGAGGACGACTTTCAAGAAGAGCCAGCGGAACAAGCGCAACTGGTCGAGCAAGAAGAGGAGGAGGAGGAAGAGGATGACGAGGACGAGGAAGAGGAGGACGAGGATGATCGGGTTGACATCTTTGATATTGATCAGTTTATTATGCAGTCGTAGGAGGATGAGGTGTATCTGTCTCTTGTGCTTGATCCGACTCCCGTGGATGCCTTTCAGATTCCTTTGGCACATGCCTCTACGTCATCCACTCGCGTGGCTCCAAGGAAGACCAGGAACCATCGACCACCCGTAGGTGATGCATATAACTCACAGATTTCTTAGCTCACACAAATGGTCTCTCGGAGGTTTGGACGCTTCTACTCGAGCAAAAGCAGGTGAGGACATTAGATGGATTACTTTGTATCACTTAAGGTCCGATCATAGTACTCTAGTTTTGGATGTGAACTTTTGAGAAAGACTTGGTTGGATTACTTATATTGCGTCTCTAGTTCTATGTAGTATACATTACAGGTGCGATATCGGAATTTAAATTTATTTATTTTAACCCTAAAGGAGTCGGCCTTTGTAAGGCCGACTTCCTTCGTCACATGGAAGTCGGTCTTACAAAGGCCGACTTTCTTGGTGTCTGATCAAAGTCGGCTTTTGTAAGGCCGACTTTGATGAAATTTTATTTTTTTAAGTTTTGTTTTTTTAAGTGTTCAAAAGTCGGCCTTATAAATGTCGAGTTCATGCGGGTGGGACGGATGGCATGAAGTCGGTTTTTGTAAGACCGACTTCGCTTCGGTTAAGATGAAATCGGCTTTACAAAGGCCGACTTCCTTCATGAGTGAAGTCGACTTTGTAAGGCCGATTTCCCCAACTTAGTCAATGAATTTTAAAAGTTGAGACCCTATTTGACGAAATAATTAAGAGACCAACGTTATTTAGGAATAAAACTCGATAATACACCCTCATCCAGATCGAACGAGGCATCAAGAAAAGCTTTATCCCCCATTTTTTACACGGGTTCCAGGAAAGACCCCCGATTGTATAGGAGATTGGATGCAGATGAGACCAAAGCCATGAGTTATAGTACAAGGCATCGGACTCTTCTATGCACCAACTGTCAGCAACTAGGTCATAATAGTCGAGCCGCGTCGACGTTCAATGAAAAACACATCAACAAGTTACAAGAATAAGGCATTGCCCTTAGGCATTTCCATTTTTCTGTTCTATAATTTTTTGTAGAGACGAAATGATGCTGGTTCACAAACATCAATGACCCCAACTTTTTGCCCAAGAGAAAGGTATAGAAAATTATATTAATTTGACAAAGCTCTTTAAGCGAAGAATAAGTCGAAACCAAGATGAACATGACGCAGATGGCATGCTATTGAGCCAAGGATGCTACGCCAATCCATATTCGAAAAAGAATGGAACAATTCACATCGCTTCCGTGCCTCAAGGAACTCGCGTAGCTTCCGAATCGAATCACTCCTGAAGGATCGCGAGAATAGCAGCTTTGGAATTGGTGGCACCGGAGGAGAACTGATTGCCGCAGTCATGGTCGTGGTTTCTTAATGGCACATGCTCCCCATAAAGTTCCTAAGTTGCTTAATGTGACTTAAAGCCCAACAAGGAGTTCGCGTTTCTCAAACGCGGTGTACTTGTTATAACATAAAATCAAACTCGATTTAGTATTTTCAGGAAAAACTGAAAAGATTATTTTAAGGAAGAAAATGTTTCAAAATTAAATCTTAAGTCGCTGCCTTTTGAAATTTGTAATACCTATCACCTTATTCAAAGATTTATATATATATATATATATATATATAGCAAGAAAATAAACTCCTTATGGAGGAGCTTTTTATCCGGGGGAGACTCTCCCAAAAGTCCAAACAATGGTTTTTCTCTTACCTTGATCAGCCTGGGGCACGTCCTTTTACAGTTCGTTTCCACAATTGTTCATTTTCCCATATTTACTCTCCACCCTCTTCTATCACCACAGAATCAACCTGTCTTTAAAAAAAAATATTCTAAAGAAATACCACAAGACTCAGTTTCTACTAATGGTGGTCCAAACTGATATCGCCTCCCCCGAGGCAACACTCACTTCTCGGACCGGGAACGTGGGAAATGCCCACCATTTATTTCACTGGAATAAAATTATGTTTATACACAATGGTTCTTGCTGGGTGTCTGTGTCTCCCATTCCTACACACTTAACTTCCATCACGCACGGCCGTTTCTCTCTTTAGTTTAGCCGAAAGTTTTAGTTCATCAATTTCTATTAAGTAAGACGTTGGGTATCTGGGTATTTGAATTTGGGTGTCCCTCGAGGGGGGGTTTAGAAAGCTTCCTCCCCCTCCCCCCTCCTCTCTCGGGGCATATGGATGAGTTCTAACTGGCAAAAAGGGATAAAAGTTCACTGTCCATCCTCGCCTTCGTGTGTAGCAAAAGCACAAACAGCACACACTCTCCCTTCTTGGGTCTCTCCCCCATCCCAAAAAAAATAACTTCCCTGAGGGAAAGAGACAACCTGCGAAGGTGACCCACATGATTCAATAAGTCAAAGCCGTGCATTTGAATACAAGAAGAGATTGCATTTAGGGGGGGGGGGGGGCGGGGAAGAAGAGACTGATTGCATGGAGGATTCTCCGGTCCATATATTATATCAATAATTTCCTTCTTTTTTGCTTCGGACCGATTCTTCTTCATTGTTCGGCGTGGTCTTGTCTGGACTTGCATAAATATATTACAAAGTGTGGTTTGGGGACATGCTTTGTTTCTGATAGTCTTAGCGATGCGATCCGAAACAACATTCACAAGCGGTCAGAGGATCAGACCATCGCCGTACTCTTCTTACAACGATAACTACGACAGTTGTTTGGACGATCCATCGATCCTTCTCCCCCTTATGATCCGACAGTTGTTTAAATGGTAAGTATTATCAGTTTTAACTTCACTGCCGAGCCCTGATTGTTCGGTCCTTAAATATTGTAAACCCTAAATTGGCCATTAACCCAACACACTAAATATTAATCGGATTTTTAAGTCCCGACTAAATTGAGAAGGCTAGCCAAATCTAGAGACTCAATCGGTAAATATAGTTTCGGCAACAAATGATGCCAAGGACTTCACATGGCCTCGAAGCCCAAGACCCGACAAAGCGTCAAAGATTCAATCCTTTGTGTTGAGCCCGATCCTTTTTCCTAATCTCTATTCTTGCTGGAACAATAAAACGACAATGAACATCCACACACGGGACCACTTTTCTTCAAACAAAGCGTAGAGCCAAAAAGGAATAGGAGACAATAACGGACGACCTTCCCACCCGACAAGAATCCCACAGCAGGCAAAGGACGATCCCGGAGCACGCTTTTCTTTAATTCTTCCAACAACGTTCTTCCTCAAATTCTTTTGGCAACTGCCAATTAAAGCCGTGATAGATAAAGAAATAGTATCAAACAACTGAATCTCTCTTCTTCAACCACCACCACCACCATTCTCAGGCTCAATAATGGGGGATAACAGCCTCTAACATCAATGGGACCACACCTCTAACAATATTCCCTCACCTAGACAAGAGGTTACAGCAAATCAGGGGATCACCTGCAAGAAGGATAATTCCCGACAATATCCATGGCAGACTGAAGAATAAGAACGCCCGTGTCCCCAAACGGTCTTCGCAACAATCCCCACTTTAATTTTCCAAACCGAAATAATTGGATTCTAACTAAATTAATTGAATTCCAATGAAATTAACGTGGTTCCAATGAACTTCAGAATGAAGTTATTGAACTAAGAAGAAGAGACTAACCTGGCAGTTGGGGGACTAGAACCAACAAGTTTCTGATTCCCCGGAGGCCTGATAAAACAAGAGCATCTTCTTCATGTCAGGGGTGGAGGAGATTTGATTTTTTGGGGGCGAGATATTTGAAGCCATCGATCATTCTGTCATGTTCCTTCATCTCCTTCTTTCTTTTTTGGATCACAGGAGTCTCTTCCCATCAGCGTCTTTCCCAATCTTCAAAGGCGAGATCCCCCATTTGATCAATTTCCTCACTTTTGGGCCGTCCCAACATACTTTCCTTCAACCTGCACACCCCATTTCAAAACTTCCTCCTCCTTTCGGGTCCTGGTAACCAATCAACTCTACGACCAAGGTGAGCACGATCGACAAAAAGGGACCTCCTCGAACCAGCTCAAGTCTGGCGTTCAGCGGCGACGAGAAAAATGCAGCGACATTCATGATGGAGCTCTCTCCCTCCAGCTAACTCAACATTTGACTCACCTTGGCAACGGCAATGGTGGCCAACTCTGGTGACCGTTACAGAAGCTTCAAACTTCCAGCCATCCCGAGCCACTCCCTTGACGTTCCAAACGGCAGCGGCAGCAACAAGAGTTAACGATGACCTCGAAGAAAGCCACCCCTGTGTCCCCATCCACGCTTCTCGTGGCTGCACATCAGCACCGCGGGAAGCTGTCTTACACTCTAAGATGTTTGTTCACTTGCGTGGAATAGACAAAAACGAAGATGATGACAACCGCCCTCTCTTCAGCCGCAAAGCAAGCACGAACCAGCCACCTTCCTCATCATGTTATTCACACTTCCTACACTCTTGTCACAAGGTGACTAACAACAATGAATAACCACCCTACTTCCACATGCTACGGTGACCGCCAACCTTCACCCCTCTTCAGAGAGCCAAAGTTCCCTCCTCATTCTAGCGAGCTCAACTAAGGAATATCGTGATATCTTCCTTGGTTCACCAGTGGCAATGCGAATAGCGACCCAAGGTGGCTACAACCGACCTCAATCATAACCTTCAAGCCTTATCTCCTCAGTCCAGAACACAGAGCGCCCCTCGTTCAGCTACCACTTCGCTCATACCATCAAGGCCATCGCAGCTCTCAAGCTTGACCACCACTCGACTGTGGTAAACCAGTGCAGCTCGCCTTCGAGTTGTCGACATCCAGCTGAGAAGCCCCCTTCCAACGCACACATGAGTTTCCCATCACGAGCGTGCGTGCTCGAGAGGTGTGGGGTAGGCCTTAATCTCACATCAATGTCCTTTGAGTTCAATAATCAAGCAAACAGCAAAGAGCCAGAACATCCCCCGACCTCTACCTTGAGAAGAACCCAAAGCCTCTTCGATTCCTCCTCGGCCACCCCGAGGCGAGGTACCTTCGGTGAGACCTCCTCTCACTTTTTTAACTCATTAAACGAACACCCATGATGTCTGTTACACTAACCGCATTCTTTCGACTCGTGTTTTGGTGTTAATTTGCATGAACACACAGTTATTCACGAGTTCAGGATGGTCAAAAGCTGGGAATCGCAAAGTATGACGTTGCAGTAAACTTCTTGGGGTGCTGTTCTTCCGTCCAGCGACGAAATCAAGCTTAGTCAGGTCCATCATCTTCCTTTCTCTCTCCTGATCATGTGGTTAGCTTATGCGTCTAAATCGAGCATGTGTTGCCTGATTTATGACTCATTCTTGGGATATATGCGTTCTGAAACTTCGTTGCTGTCGTTGCTTGATGTTTTCTATGCATAATTTCTTGCTCATTGCATGAAATGAATTGACTTTTAGCCAAAGTCTTGTAGCAATTTCGTCAAACCTTCAATTCCATCGGACGAAGACGCAATGACAAAATTATACAAAAGGGAAGAACCAAAACTCTACTTCACCTTTCTTACGAACGAAGTTACATGAGCAAACTTCATTCTTGCTCTAACATAAACAAGTTGCATGCACTCACTTGTTTCTCGCTAGCTGTTTGATAGGTACATGAGCATTCTTACACAATAGACATCAGGCAAGAGCAACAATTTTGTTAATCCTTCGATTTTATCGAACGAAGATGCAATGATGAAATACATAGAAAAGGGAAGTATCAAAACTTTACTTTGCCTTTCATATAAATGAAGTTATATGAGCAAACTTCATTCTTACTTTAAAATAAACAAGTTACATGATATCACTTGTTTTCTTCACGTCTGTTTGATAGGTACATGAGCAGCCTTATACAACAGGCACAAGGCCAAAGAGTATTTCATCAATCCTTTGATTCCATCAGATGAAGACGCATTGATGAAATAACATGAAAGGGAGTATTAATCCAATTTTTAATACTTTCTCTATGAAATAAGTTACACGAACTCACTTGTTGTCTGTTCTTTGGCTAGTGTAGGTACAAGAATATCCTATAATAGAAACAAAAGCGTGGGTGGTCGGGTGAAAACTTTCGAACCAAAGCTTCAAAATTGCCTTTGTTGTCACCAAGGATGATCATACTAAAAGAGAGTATTATCTACACTATTATCTAACAAAATTTCTCACCATTCCCCAAATGGAGTCATATCTCTATTTCCCCAACTGAATTCATGCCTCCATTTCCCCAAGCTAGAGTCGTTACGTACACCGGATTCCTCAACCAGAGTTGAATATACAAGCATATTCTTCCAGAATGACCATTGAGATGGACATAACCTCATTTCCCCAGTGTATACTCAACTTTATTACTATCTCCCCAAGCGAGAGTCGAAATACATGAGCTAACTTCGTCTTAGCCCGTTGTCAACTGTGTAGGCACATGAACATCCGTACAGTATGGTACAAACTCCTAACCAACGGCGCGGGTGGTCAGGTGGAAGCCGTTTCGAGTCTAATCTCGAAGGATGTGTCTGGAACATGGAATTGCAAACACTTTCCACACGAAGCATGCACAAGAACACCACCTCAGTACGAAGTCTCCAAAAAGATTTTACCTAACATATTCATTTCTTAAGCATTTGTGCGCCCATTTGCATACAATTCGAAAAGATTTTTTACAATAAGAATGCTTTTGGGCGAGAGTGGAGAAAGCAAATCCACTCTTAAACATCTACCCCAGAGATGAGTGCAAACACTATGAGGGTTCATACACAAACGTCCGGGCGGACAACGAATCCTTTGACAAAAGAGGCTCAAACTGGGATGAGATTGAGCGTTTTTTCTCTACCCCAAACATAGACCATCGACCATTGTTGACCCCTTTCGAGCCAAATTTGAAGTTTTCGTATGCACTACGCCCTCCGAGTCTAAGAACCACCTCATGTCGAGGTTAAAGGAGATTATATAGTCAGAAGGACACTTCCTCAAGGTTCATGCGAAGAGTTGTTCCCAAGGATGGAAGCCTCCAACAACACTACAACAAATCCAAATCCCCAAAGAGTCCAAAACATCTAAAAAAAGGGAAAAGTGGGACAAATCCCAGCAAAATAGCAAAGAAAAAGCAGAATCAGTGGAAAGACCAAAGTCTTCAAGAGCAAAGCGCAAGATAAAATCCAAACAAGCAAAATAAAATGTCAGGGCCAACATTAACGATCGCAAGAGCAAATGTGTCATTTTCTTAACAAGTCCACATAACGCATTCCCCAAAGCGTATCATCAACACCTACTTGTGAGTTCATCCCCAACAGAACGCGTCAACTGGCGAGCTATTCAAAGATGGAGAATTGGCTTGAACGGTGAAACCTCTACAGTCAAGTTGCTTCTAATGAGGTCCTTAGACTTGTTCAATCAAAACACGAATTTAAAGCCTCAATCAAAACGCCTTATGCCAAAGCCACATTACAACCTAGATAAAGACTCCTTCGACCAGTACACGAGCATCCGAATCAAAGGTATTTCTAAGTCCAACCGAGATAATTTTCAGATATAAGAGTGAACTGTGAGAGGAACCAATAAACCCTTCTCTGATCTCGCTTATAACCATTCTTACTATCTTAAAAAAATGAAATATGACATACATGAGTGTCATAATCATACATGTTTGATTATCCCCAACACTCTACGGGGTTGTATTTGTTACAATTTGGGGTATCTATTATGTCCTTGCGAGAAAATCTTATCAGATTCTCCCGCAAGGAGGGGCAAACTGTAGATCCCCAAATTGGCTATTAACCCAACACACTCAACATTAATCAGATTTTTATTCAAGTCCCGACCAAATTGAGAAGCCTAGCCAAATCTAGAGGCTCAATCGGTAAATATAGTTTCGGCACCAAATGATGCCACGGACATCACATGGCCTCGAAGCCCAAGACCAGAACAAAGCCTCAAAGATTCAATCCTTTGTGTTGAGCCCAATCCTTTTTCCTAATCTCTCTTCTAGCTGGAACAACAAAAGGACAATGGACATCCACGGGACCACTTTTCTTCAAATAAAGTTTAGAGCCAAAAAGGAATAGGAGACAATGACAGACGACCTTTCCCCCGACAAGAATCCCACAGTAGGCAAAGGACGATCCCGAAGCACGCTTTTCTTTAATTCTTCCAACAACGTTCTTCCTCAAATTCTTTTGGCAGCTGCCAATTGAAGCCGTGATAGATAAAGAAATAATGTCAAACAATCGAATCCCTCTTCTTCAGCCACCACTACCATCCTCTGGCTCAACAATGGGGATAACAGCCTCAATCATAAATGGGACCACTCCTCCGACAATATTCCCCCACCTGGCCAAGAGCTAATAGCAAATCTGGGGATCAACTGAAAGAAGGATAATTCCCGACAACATCTATGGAAGACTAAAGAACAAGGATGCCCGTATCCCCCAACGATCTTCGCAGCAATCCCCACTTTAATTTCCCTAACCGAAATAATTGGATTCACTAAATTAATTGAATTCCAATGAAATTAACGCGGTTCCAATAAACTTCAACAAAGAAGTTATTGAACTAAGAAGAAGAGACTAACCAAGCAGTTGAAGGAATAGAACCGATAAGTTTCTGATTCCCCATAGGCCTGATAAAACGAGAGCATCTTCTTCATGTCAGGGGGTGGAGGAGATTTGATTTTTCTTAGGAAGACTTTCAAGGCCATCAATCATTCTCCCATGTTCCTTTATCTCCTTCGATCTTTTCTGGATCAGAGGAGTCTTTTCCCATCAGCTCCTCTCCCTATCTTCAAAGACGAGATCCCCCATTTGATCCATTTCCTCACTTTTCGGCCGTCCCGGCATACTTTTCTTCAACCTTCACTCCCCATTTCGAAAATTCCTCGGCTAGATGTTTTCCCCTCCTTTTGGGTCTGGGCAATCAATCAACTCTACGACCAAGGTGAGCACGATAGACAAAAAGGGAACCCCCTCGAGCCAGCTAAAGTCTGGCGTTCAGCGGCGACGAGAAAAATGCAGCAACATTCATGATGGAGCTCTCTCTCCCGCCAGTTAACTCAACATTTGACTCGCCTCATCAACGACAACAGCGGTCAACTCCGGTGTCTGTTGCAGAAGCTTCAAACTTTTAGCCATCCCGAGCCACTCCCTTAGCGTTCCAAACGGCGGCGGCGACAACGAAAGTTGACGACGACCTCGAAGAAAACAGCCCCCGTGTACCCATCCACGCTTCTCGTGGTTACACATCAGCACCATGGGAAGTTGTCTTACACTCTAACATATTTGTTCACTTGTGCAGAATAGACAAAAACAAAGGCAACGACAACCGCGTTCCTTCAGCCGCAAAGCAAGCACGAAACAGCCACCTTCCTCATCATGTTATTCACACTTCCTACACTCCTGTCACAAGGTGACTAACAACAATGAATAACCACCCTACTTCCACATGTTGCGGTTACCGCCCACCTTCACCCCTCTTCAGAGAGCCAAAGTTTCCTCCTCACTCCAGTGAGCTCAACCAAGGAATACTATGATATCTTCCTCGGTGCAGCAGTGGCAACGTGAATAGCGACCTAAGGTGGCCACAACCGGCCTCAGTCGATTTCTCGACCCTGGCGGCGTCGTAACTCCCCCAGAAGCACGACCAGCCCTCTCGTTCGGATTCCCCTTAGCCCCCGCCCACACTCACTCAAGTGTTTGCTCACGTACTCTCGTGTATCGCTCACGCTCACACTCAAGGACGCTCGCAAGGACAAGGACTCGCTCAGCAATGACAGAAGGAACACAAGGATATGGCCAAGGCACGAATTGTATTTCTCACTCAATCTTTTCAATGTGTCCTGCCCATGCCCCCTTACATCTTTTATTTATAGGGGCGATGGGGCATGCATGTATTATACACGTGTACATCATGCAACCAACTAGAAGACATCAAGGGTCGCCCACTCTAAGCAGCCCAAGGGTCGTCTGCTCCCACCTGATCCGTCAGAGGAAGCTGCGGGGTCGCGGCGTCAGAGGAAGCTCCAGGGTCGCCTGCCGTAGCGTCAGTGGAAGCTCCAGAGTCTCCTGCCGCACCCGTCTGGTCATGTCAGACCTACCCCAACATGCGTCTGACCCAAGTAAGCGACTATCTAGCTTCCCTTGTTGCCGATGACCAGCTTGCTCGTGCCTCCCTCACGAGCCATGCCCAAGGAACCGTCCTGGGCATGTGCCTTGCCTAGCACCCGTCCATGGGCGCTTACAAACTTCCCCCACCAGAGGAAGTCGACGCCCTCGTCGACACCTTGCTAAGGTATGCTTGCACTCCGTCCTCGAACTGCCACAACGTGTTGGCCTTCTCCCACGTAGCCTCTGCCGCCTCCTTGCCCCTCCATTGGACAAGGTACTCCGTTCTACGATTCTTCTTGCTCTGCCCCAAGACACGATGATCAAGTATGCGCTCCACCTGAAGCTCATGCTGTACCCGCACAGTAGGAGGCGCCCGTTCTGCTTGGACTCTCCCTTCAGTACGAGCCTTATCTCCTCAGCCTAGAACGCAGGGCGCCACTGCTTCAACTGTTGTAACTTCGCCTATACCATCAAGGCCATCGCAGTTTTCAAGCTTGATCACCACTCAACTATGGTAAACCAGCGCAGCTCGCCTTGGAGTTGCCGACATCCAGCACACGAGCCTCCCATCGCGAACGTGCGTGCTTAGGAGGTGTAGGGTAGGGCTTAATCTCACATCCAACATCCTATGAGTTCAAAAATCAAGCAAACAGCAAAGAGCCAGAACATCCCCTGACCTCTACCTTGAGAAGAACCCAAAGCCTCTTCGATTCCTCCTCGGCCACCCCGAGGCGAGGTACCTTCGGTAAGATCTCCTTTCACTTTTTCAACTCATTAAACGAACACCCATGACGTCTGTTACACTAACCGCATTCTGTCTACTCGTGTTTTAGTGTTAATTTGCATGAACACACCGTTATTCACGAGTTCGGGATGGTCGAAAGCTGGGAATCACGAAGTATGACGTCGCAATTCACTTTTGGGGGCTCTACTCTTCCGTCCAGCGACGGAATCAAGCTTAGCTAGGTCCATCCTATTCCTTTCTCTCTCCTGGTCATGTGGATAGCTTATGCGTTTAAATCGAGCATGTGTAGCCTGAGTTATGACTAATTCTTGGGATATATGCATGCTGAAATTTCGCTGTTGTCGTTGCTTGACGTTTTTTATGCATAATTTCTTTCTCATTGCATGGAATGAGTTGATTTTTGCTCATTCCATTGGACCTAACTTAGTCCGTGTAGTTTGGAATTACTTGAAGCTACTTGAGATCACTCCCTCTTCAACTTATTTACAACTTTCATGTCTTGAACTTTTCAATTTGAGGCCATTTTTGGTCAAGTTTTTGTTGACTTTGCAGAACAATATATTTATGTTCAAGAGCAGAACTGCTACTTTTGTTTCTTGGACATAACTTGAGCATCAAAGTCCCTTTTAACCTGAAACCATTTTGGTTGGATGCATCTTCACATTTTCTACAACTTTTACGTTTTGAACATTTTGATTTTGAGTCATTTTAGTCAAGCTTTTGTTGGTCAAATATCAGCTACATGGCGCAACTGTTCTGTACTCGAGTAGCAATACTACTATGATCAAGGAGCGTAATTTTGGGTATTGAGCTTCAATTGACTCAAAAGTGATTGGGTTAGTTTCCTCTCTAGTCAATCTACAATTTTTATTTTTTGAACTTTTCCATTCGAAGCCTTTTTGGTCAACCTATTACGAGTTGAATGTTGTGTTGCATTTTGTACATGAGCAGAAACGCTGATTCAGTTTTCAGGCCATAATTTAGGCTATATAGCTTTATTCAACCTGAAACCAATTGAGTTAGCTTTATATTTTACTTATCTACAACTTTCATGTTTTACGCTTTTCATTTTAATCAATGTTAACCTATGTTCAGTGGAGGTCAAACTTGCTGCAAAATGTTATCCAATTCCAATTTGAATGACCAAATTCATTCTTTTACTAACATCAAACTACATGCTCGTCTTTCCTAAACTCTTGCATGCGAAAATTACATTAAGTTTCTTATTCCCTGATAAAATTTTATGATTTTTGGACAAGCATATGAAATGTTATGATTTTTCTCACTTTCATCGTCTCGCTGAAATGTGAGAAAATTGCATTGGATTGATTGAACTGCTCCCCCATTCTATGTCTCGGACATTCTACTTCCACAATTGTATTTTATTTTACATGTACACTGAGCATGCTAGAAGGATCGACCCCAAATTTTCGAAGAATACTCGAAGGCGCGTGTAGCAAACCGCGTGGATCTTTCCGTATGTGTAAAAATCGCGTTGTCAAGACGATAGACCGACCCCAACCGTCATATAAGGTACTACCTCCCCGAAAGAATCAAAATTTCACTTGTAACGGGCTGTGGGCCCAAGTGTATAGGCCCGCAATCACCGTCCTTCCTCGTCTCTTTTATATAAATAATTGGATGTGGATGAGTGTGCTGTACGCCCATTATGATTGCTATCGCGTGCTTGATGGTTTTCTTAAACAACAAACATAAGTTCGTGTCCAAAGCCTGAATCAGGTCCCACACCCGTAAGACATTCATACGAGTCTGTCCAATTCCCAGATCGGGTCCAACGCCTGTTAAACAAAAGCAAATCTTTTGGAGCAAACGCTACCTCCTTTTTCGCATGTTAGAATGTAAGAGTCTGTAAATATGAATCCCCGAACTAACTCTCGTTTTTCCGACTCAAACCATTTTCAAAATTAAGTCGATGGCGACTCTGTATAATTTATCTAGGTTAAACAATACCCCTTCTTACGGAGCTTTTTTGGATCCGTAACGGTGACATGAGCCGCTCCCTGAATCCTCTCAAATGAGGTCTTAACGCAGTTTTTCGCTTGCCATCTCCAAGGAGGACGAAACGCTCCGCGGGCCCATTCGGAAACCCCCAACCCAATCTCTTTCCGCAGCGTCCGATGCTCGAGTCGTTACGCCGACTGGATTGGGACTTAGGAGAGTGAGCCGGATCCTCGGATCGTCCGAATCGCCATGCGCGTGCTAGGCCGGAGGGCACACGTACCCATTATTAATTCAATTATGTCTCCGTGTGTATCTTTATTACGTCCCTCTTTTGTCCAGCGGATTTGATTCTCGAAGGGCATTGTCTTGCTCAAATTAATTATGTCTAGGACCAATTTCAACATGAGATATTTATCAGCCTAGGGTGTCATGTATAGTTTCGCATCCACGATCGTGTGCACACTTGAGAAATATCGATTTGAGGTTAAGATCGCATCGATATCGCTTACGTATGGTCTGTCATTTTTCCTGCATATGCGATGTGCCTTACCCTAATGAGACTATTATAGAAAGTGTTGAGGTGTTTTGATGATAAGCAATGACCTTCTGCAAAGCAGAAGTCAACCCTCTACACGACAGAAGCTAATCCTGACAGGAACCTTCTGTAAGGAAATATTTTTGTAATTAATAATTAATTACGAAATTAAGTGGGAATATTCCTTTGGAATTATCCAATATGATCAGGTTAATTATCTGATCGAAATCATTGCCAAAGAAATAAAATAGAATAATATATTTCCATTGGAGGAAATATAATCTTCTATTTATGGTAACATTCTACAAGGTTGTTTCAACCTTCTGTGAATCCATCCGATCACCAAGACCCGTTATCTAGGATGTTTATCCACGTCATCTGTCTAGATACATTCACTTAAGTATCTTGAACAGAATGAATCGAATTAAACCATTAAGGAAGTTAATCTTTGATTATTTCCGTTTGTAGAAGGCTGTCGACAAACCAGAACCTTCTGTAATGCAATATTCGTGGAAACAATCATCAAATTATTATTAATTTGATTTGATACGTTTACCTAAAGAATATATGCCTAGTGTGACGTATTTGTAAATTAAATATTGTATTACATTCTAACCTTTTACTTTCCTTGTTCTGCAGAAGGCTGATTCGTCAGATTACCTTCTACACTTAGCGTTTTTGTCTTTGTGTATAAATAGGACATTAGTTCATGCTTTCAGATACATAGAATACCTAGACAGAACTGCCACGAATCTTCTTGTATTCTAAGAGCGTAAGTTTCGAGTTTTGTTAGTCACGCACGAGGGACGCTACCTGCAGAAGGCTGCATCGTTGGTGAAGTCTTCTGGGAGAGTGACTCGGGGGCCACGAGGGACTCGGTTGGAAGCTGCAGGAGACGTTGGTGGATAGCACGGCTGGGTGTCGTGTGCCAACGTGTGGTGGGCCGGAGAGAAGGGCAGATACCCCGGGAGCACAGAAGGTGAGGGACTAACCAGCTTCTGTAGTGTAACGTTCTGTGTGTGCAGGTACCTAGGACGGAGGTTGCCGTCTGCTTGCGTGGGGTTTGCCGCGTGCTTGCGCAGGGTCTGCTGCGTGCTTGCGTAGGGTATGCTACGTGCTTGTGTGGGGTACGCCACATAGTCGCTATCTCGAGGAGATCGTGCAGGTCGTGTGGAGCCGCCGCAGGGAAAATCCATCCTTGAACATGGGTTGCTGTTCGCTTGCGTAGGGTCCGCTACGTGCTCGCGTGGGGTACGCCACGAAGTCGTTGTCCTTGAGAGGATTGTGCATTGGTTACTTTGTTAGTCACATCAACGTGTGCATTGAGTTACTATAGTGCAGAACCTTCGGGTCTGTACAACCTACTATAGTGCAGAACCTTCGGGTCTGTGAATCTACTTCAGTGCAGAACCTTACGGTCTGTACTTATCAAGTCACTTCCTACATAGAACCTTCTGGTCTATAGTGGATTGACATTTACAACACAGAACCTTCTGGTCTGTGATCTTTCACTCGGAGTTCTACGGTACAGAACCTTCTGGTTTGTGCTGTGTAACATGTTCTACGGTACAGAACCTTCTGGTCTGTGCTCTGCCACTCAGACTTCTACAGTGAAGAACTTTCTGATCAGCTCTATTTGCTATCGATTGTGTAATCTGTATTGAGATACAATTGAGTGGAAACCATCCAAGTTTCTGGGTGAAGAGTGGAGTAGGCGATTTGCCGAACCACTATAAAAGTCTTGCGTACTTAAAACAAATCGCAATCACAATCCAACGTTCTGTTTTACAGAAACCTATCTCTAAGGTTCTGTGGCACAGAAGCTTTCTTCTGCTGCGGGGTTAATCGAACAGGAGTTAAATATCCTTAATTTGACTTTAACACTAATTCACCCCCCTCTTAGTGTAACAATTGGTATCAGAGCGGGTTCCAACAGAAGCTTAACCGCTTGTTGTAGATCCACAGAAGCTCGTGCCAGCTACACACTCTACGCTGCAGAAGCCTCTGACTCTGCGATTATCATCTAAACAGATCAAAATTTGTTTCTGTTTGGATTGCTCTGTTCAGTACTCTTGTTCTCACTATCTAGAACTTGATTATCAAAGGAATCAGATTTACTTCCACAGAAGCTTTAAGTTCTGTGAAAAGTTATCCGTCTCTACTCTGTAGAAGTCTACGCTCTATCAGAATTATATTTCAACAGAAGCTTACACTCTGTTAAAATACAAAAATTGATATAAGAGTTCTGGTCAAACAGAGGCTAATTGTCCTGCTGTGATCTTACAAAGACTCTACCACTTAAATACTCTTTTGCGATTTGCATCTTGGTTCTGTTCTGCAGAAGCCTATTGCTCTGCGAGAATTTGACATCTGCTATCGAAAAAGACAATTCAGATTTGTCATATTGACATTCATTCTCTAATTACTAGAGACCTTACGGTCGGTTTGATAACTGTCTTCTACCCAACAGAAGCTTTCAGCTTGTTGAGGTTCTACGCAGTAATCGTCAACGTTCTGTTCTATAGAAGTCTGATACTCTATACGAATTGAACTAATGGCTGATAACTATCATATACCAAAACCACATGTTGGGAATCCTCCCATATTTGATGGTAAGAATTTTGCCTATTGGAAAATTCGAGTGAGTGTATTCGTCGATGCTATTGACGACGACTTATGGTCCTATATAGAAGATGGTCCACCTTCTATACCAGAGAACCAACAAAATGATCGTGATGGTCGTCCTACACGGGAATACCTCAAGATCAAACGACTCACTAAGACGGCAAAGTATCTAATGTTTAGTGCTATGTCTGAAAGTGAATTCGTGAAAGTTTCTACTTGCACTTCGGGCAAGGAAATCTGGGATAAGCTTGTCACCATGTATGTTGGGACAGACCAGATTAGAGAAACTAAGATGAATTTTCTAATTCATCAATATGAAAATTTTACTATGAAGGCTGATGAATCTGTAGAACAGATGTTCCAGAGACTCAACCTCCTAGTTGATGCCTTAACACATTTAGGCAAAATCTATACAAATTCTGAGATAGTTCGAAAGGTTCTGCGTACTCTACCCAAATCTTGGGAAGCTAAGAAAACAGCTATAGAGGAAGCTAAAGATCTTTCTACTCTTCGACTAGATCAGTTGATGAGCTCCTTAATATCATATGAGATGGAAAGATCCTCTCGATCTGATACAAAGAGAGCAATAGCTTTCAGAGCATCGGAAGAACCTACAGAAGGTTCTGATGATGAAGCAGAAGCTGACTCGGATGATGAACTCGCAATGATAGCTAAACGTCTTCTGCGGTTCGCCACCAAGAAACGCTTCAATAAAAGAAGCCAAAATCGTGAAAAGCAATTTGATCCAAGATTGGTCACTTGTTTTGAATGTAAAAAGAAAGGACACTATAAGACAGAATGTCCTTTACTTAAAGAGAAGGAAAAACCTTCTACACAATCTAAGTCCAGGAAAGCAATTGCTGCTTGGGCAGATCTTGATGATTCTGATGTTGAGGATGAAGAAGCACTAATGTGTCTCACCGCTCACACAGAACCTCAAAATGAAATGCATACCTGCTTTCAAACAGAAGCTGTTGAAAGTGAATGGTATCTGGATAGCGGATGCTCCAGGCATATGACCGGAGATCCTTCAAAATTTTCACAATTGACTCTACATAATGGAGGGTCTGTGAAATTTGGTGACAATAGCAAAGGCTCTGTCATTGGAAAAGGTACCATTGGAAGTCCTGACTCCATGGTCATAGATGAGGTTCTATTGGTCACAGAACTCAAGCATAATTTGCTGAGCATTAGCCAGCTTTGTGACAAAGGTTATAAAATAACTTTTGATCAAGACAAGTGTTCTGGTATCCTAGACAATGAAGTTCGCTTCATTGGAAATCGGAAAAGGAACATTTATACCTTGACACAGGAGAGCTTCTGTATTACAGAAAACTGCCTTCTGTCCGTTAAAGATGAGAGCCATCTATGGCATAGAAGGTTGGGACATTCCAACTTCAAATTGTTATCCAAGCTTGTGAAAAAGGATTTGGTTAAGGGATTACCCAATATCCGTTTTGAGCATGACAGCTTCTGTGAAGCATGTTCTCTTGGAAAATAAACTAAGTCTTCATTCAAATCTAAGAATGAAGTCTCTACTACACAGCCACTTGAACTTCTACATATGGATCTATTTGGACCTACTAGAGTTCAGAGTGTCGGCGGTAAAAGATACTATCTAGTTGTGGTCGATGACTACTCTAGATACACGTGGGTTAAATTTCTAACTCACAAAAGTGATGCTTTTGAAACTTTCATTAAGCTAGCTAAGAAATTACATAATGAAACTGGATCTTCTGTAAAAGGTATAAGAACGGATCATGGTACTGAGTTTGAAAACCATGACTTCGCTACTTTCTGTGACGAACAAGGTATCGATCACAATTTTTCTGCACCATATACTCCTCAACAGAATGGAGTAGCAGAAAGGAAAAATCGGACGCTTATAGACATGGCTAGAACCATGATATGTGAGAGCAACGCTCCACAGAACCTATGGGCAGAAGCTGTTAATACAGCCTGCTACATATCAAACAGGGTTCTACTTAGACCCATACTTGAGAAAACTCCCTATGGGGGAGAAAACCGAACATCTCCTATTTCTACTCCTTTGGAAGTCCTTGTTTTATCTTGAGACCTTCTAAGGACAATTTAGGAAAGTTCGAAGCTAAGACAGATGAGGGCATCTTTCTCGGATACTCTTTGTCTAGCAAAGCTTATAGAGTTCTAAACAAAAGAACTTCTACTATAGAGGAGTCTATTAATGTAAAAATTAATGACCTTCCTACTATTATTACAAGAGATGTTATATCTCAAGAACCTACAAAAGATGCTGTAGAACCTCTACCCTCTACGAAAGAGAAGGGTGAACCTTCTGTTCATGAATCTAAAAATGATCTTGAACAAACAAATGATAATTATGAAGAACATTCTCATAATAATCAACAAAGTGATATTAGAGCACCTGCTCTTTATCAAAGACGTCATCCTATAGACCAAGTCATAGGAGATCTTAACAGAGGCATACAGACTAGAAGTTCTGTAAATGCCTTCTATGAACACTCGGCTTTTCTATCACAGAAAGAGCCAGAGAATATTGATGAAGCTCTAAATGATCCAGATTGGATACTTGCTATGCAAGAGGAGCTTAATCAATTTGAAAGGAGCAAAGTGTGGTCACTTGTTCCTAAACCTGACAACCGTTCCATCATTGGAACTAAATGGGTTTTTAGGAACAAACTAAATGAGTCTGGTATTGTTGTGAGGAACAAGGCTCGACTCGTTGCAAAAGGGTACTCTCAAGAAGAGGGTATAGACTTTGATGAGACGTTTGCTCCTGTAGCACGTCTAGAGGCAATAAGACTCTTATTAGCTTATGCTTGCTACAACAATTTTAAGTTGTATCAAATGGACGTAAAAAGTGCATTCCTCAATGGAGAAATCAAAGAAGAGGTATACGTAAGTCAACCTCCTGGTTTCAAGGATCTGCAACACAGAGACTACGTCTATAAACTCTCCAAAGCTCTGTATGGCCTTAAACAGGCTCCTAGGGCATGGTATGAAAGGCTTAGCTCCTTCCTTGTTGAAAAGGGCTACAAAAGAGGAAGAGTAGATACCACTCTCTTTCTCAAACACAGAAGCAATCATCTCATTGTTGTTTAGATTTATGTCGATGACATTATCTTTGGATCAACTGATGAAACGCTCTGTAACGAATTCTCCAAACTCATGACAAGTGAGTTTGAGATGAGCATGATGGGAGAACTCACGTTCTTCCTTGGTTTACAAATTCAGCAGACTGCAGAAGGTACATTCTTGCATCAAGAAAAGTACACTAAGCAGCTCCTGAAGAAATTTGGCCTAGAAGGCACAAAACCTTTGTCTACTCCAATGGGTACAAATACCCAAATAGACAAGGATGAAAACGGGAAAGAAGTGGATAGTAAGCTCTACAGAAGCATGATAGGTTCCCTTCTGTATCTTACAGCTTCTAGACCTGACATACTCTTCAGTGTATGTCTCTGTGCTAGATTTCAATCAGCACCTAAAGAGTCTCACATGACAGCAGTCAAGAGAATCTTTAGATATTTACAGGGTTCTATGAACCTAGGCATTTGGTATCCAAAAGGATCAAACTTTGATCTCATTGGATATTCCGATGCAGACTTCGCAGGATGTAAGGTTGACAGAAAAAGTACTAGTGGTACATGTCAGCTTATGGGAAACATGTTGATTTCATGGTTCTCTAAGAAGCAGACTTTTGTTGCCCTCTCCACTGCAGAAGCCGAGTACATAGCAGCCGCAAGCTGTTGTGCTCAACTTCTATGGATGAGACAACAACTTGAGGACTACGGTCACTCATTTACAAAAATTCCGATCAATTGTGATAATACTAGTGCGATAAGCCTAGCTAAGAATCCAGTGTATCACTCTAGATCGAAGCACATTGAACTCAGACATCATTTTCTGAGAGACAATGTACAACAGGGTTCTGTTAGTGTAGAATACATTAACACAGAACATCAATTGGCTGACATTTTCACCAAGCCTCTGAATAAAGAAAAGTTTTTCTTTTTTAGAAGCGAATTGGGAATCTGCCATCCCCTATAACGTCTTACAAAAGACAAGGAAAAGTCATGTAAGTACTTTATATAATATAGAAACTTACAACAGAAGGTAGAATACTTAGTATGCTACACTATAGAAGGTACATCCTTCTACGCTACAGAAGGTATAGCAAGAGTATACCTTAATAAACACAACTCGAATTAAAAATTTCCAAAAATAAAATTGGAAGTTTAAAGCAGAAGATATATTGTGAAAATATATCTGCAAAATGATTCGAGCAAAAATTAGCTTTCCAAAATCGAAAGCATCTACAGAAGGAATCCTTCTGTCAAGCAGAAGCCACCCAAAGTGCGGACCTTCTGCAGTTCGTTAAACAAAATCTTGGAGATTAAAACCAATTACGTGTGAAAATCTCCAAAAAGATATTGTTTCTGAATATCTTAGGTGGAACAAGATTTTCCATCTAAAGAAATCATTCATGAAATATTTATAATGGAAGAAAATATCTTCTTTCCAATTTATTGAATTTTAGGAAATAAAATTTTTTTTCTAATTTCACTAAGAAGCTTTACTTAAACTCAATCGGAGGTCTCTGTTTCGTCTTCACTAGAAGAAAACACGAAACCCTAGCATTCCATTCTCCGATTCTCTCAAAAACCATGGCACCCAAGACCAAATTTCTCCGGAAAAAGTCTCTTGCTGCCGCCACACCCTCTTCATCGGAGAAATCTCCATCTCCCCTGAAGGAAACACCTGCTGCCATCGTTGCTGAACACTCAGCCGATGAGGACACCATCTCCGAGGATCTAGGGCTTCCTACAGTCCAGCTCCAAGAGGATTTGGAAGACACGGATGCAATTCCACCCACTGCGACAGAGGAACCTCCTGTCGTCCAGCCCTCTGTTGAGGAAACCCCTGCTGTTGGAGACGATGATTCGCCCAACGATGATGATGTCGAGAATGCTGTTTCTGACAAGGGAAAGCAACCCTCTACCGATGATGAGGCTGATGATGAGATTCTTGAGGTTGAGCCCATCTCTCAAGTACTCTCCATGCCGGATCGAAAGCAGAAGGGCAAAGCCTCTGCATCTCAGGCGTCTCTTATACAGACGACTTCTCCAAAGGCTAAACTTCTCCATGACGCTATGAAGCCAGGAGCTATTGCTTCTCGCACTCGGCAGAAAAGGAAAGTTCCTGAGACCGTGAGCTCATCAATGACAAAGATCGACGTGAAGAAACCTAAGTCACCGGCAAAGGTCTCTCTCACGGACGTTTCTACCATCGAGGTCATCAAAGGCTTCACTCCTTCGGTAACATCTCTTGTCTCACAAAAAGAGATTGATGATGTTCTTGCTGACACTAGGCTGCCTAGTTATGATGCTATGGGTAGGCAGATTGCTACCTTCAAGCGTATTGATTTCAATTGGTTTGCCGCTAATGATCTCGATATAGCTCCTCTCTTTGAGAAACTTGGATTGAAATCCTTATGCGAAACGTATGCTGAGTTGCCCGTAGTGAAATTGAGAGAATTCTACGCCAACATTACGTTTCATGAGGATGGTCCACTTGTGAAGTTCATCAAGACGGTTGTGGACGGGATCACTCTTGTCTTCTCCGCTCACGATGTAAACCAAATGTTTGGATGTGAGGAGCACGACCCACTGTCTGAGCTTGGTCGGACTGCTTCTTACAGCATCATCCTTGGAAAGAAGGCACAAGTGCCGAGGTATCTTGAGTCCACGAGGCTGGACATCAAATGCAGAATTCTACACAGGGCTGTGCTATTCTGCCTTCTACCGCGTAGTGGGAGCATTGACACCATTACTCCAAATGATGCGTTGGTCATGGCGCACATTCTGAAAGGGATCCCCTTCAACCTTGGACTTCTAGTCTTTCAGCACATGAAAAGGTGCTGCAACACCACCGGGAAAGCTCTCCCGTACGGCCAGGTAATTGCCGGCCTCTTGAAACTTGCTGGAATTTCTTCTAATGCATCTGCTATGCAAGAGAAGTGGAAGGTTGGAACCTTCGGGAACCAAATCATCACCAGCATGCACTATGTGAAGTCGGGTTCGACTTGGACTCTCAAAGGGAAGTCTACAGAATCATCCCCTGCTGCTGAGGAGAAACCTCCAGCCCCCAGAGCTGTGAAGAAGGCTGCTACTGCAACACCTTCTACTGCTTCAGCCTCTGCTGCACAGAAAGCAGCTGGACTATCTGAGGACGTCTTACTTCCCTCGGATCTCCGCACACTCCTCAATGATCTCAAGCAGCAAGCTGTGGAGAATGGGGAAGATATTCGCGTGCTCCAGCGTATGGTGCTAGACCTTACTCGCACAGTGGAACGCCAGGACAAGCTTCTGCGCGATAACCTTGCTGATGCACCTTCTGTGGATGAAGCATAATGCACTTCTTTTGTTGCTTTGCTTTATCAGTACCTTTGGCCAAAAACTGATTCTCTTGGCCTCATGGTTTGATGTAATAAGTGCCATTTATGGACACACTTTCGCATTTGAGTTTGAATAATTCATCTGCAGCTTATGCTTCTCCGTTATAACGTTCTGTTCTCCTTATTTCTTTTTGATGTGACAAAAAGGGGGAGAAATTATGTTGAGGGAGAGTACATAGAACTAAGTACTTTATGTACTTCGCTCTGTATGATGGTTATTGAAAAATCCTTGATTTTCAATAACTAAATGGGTGTAGAAGGCTATGGGTATCAAAGCTCATATTCACCCTTCTGCTGGGAAGGCGAATAGTGATCTTGTATAGTCACCTTTGCTGGGAGTACAAAAGTGAAAACTCATCATTTTTGTCGGGCTAAATACAGAAGCTTCATGCTCTGTACATTATAGAAGCTTTGTGCTCTATGAATAGCTTTTTCTATAACAGAAGCTTCTATGCTCTGTTCGACAGAAACCACATGGTTCTGTGAAATGCAAGACTCGTACTCGCACCTATTTAGGGGGAGTCAGGGGGAGTTACTTGCAAAAATATTTCCCTCAACGATGAATGTTTTGTCATCATCAAAAAGGGGGAGATTGTTGAGGTGTTTTGATGATAAGCAATGACCTTCTGCAAAGCAGAAGTCAACCCTCTACACGACAGAAGCTAATCCTGACAGGAACCTTCTGTAAGGAAATATTTTTGTAATTAATAATTAATTACGAAATTAAGTGGGAATATTCCTTTGGAATTATCCAATATGATCAGGTTAATTATCTGATCGAAATCATTGCCAAAGAAATAAAATAGAATAATATATTTCCATTGGAGGAAATATAATCTTCTATTTATGGTAACATTCTACAAGGTTGTTTCAACCTTCTGTGAATCCATCCGATCACCAAGACCCGTTATCTAGGATGTTTATCCACGTCATCTGTCTAGATACATTCACTTAAGTATCTTGAACAGAATGAATCGAATTAAACCATTAAGGAAGTTAATCTTTGATTATTTCCGTTTGTAGAAGGCTGTCGACAAACCAGAACCTTCTGTAATGCAATATTCGTGGAAACAATCATCAAATTATTATTAATTTGATTTGATACGTTTACCTAAAGAATATATGCCTAGTGTGACGTATTTGTAAATTAAATATTGTATTATATTCTAACCTTTTACTTTCCTTGTTCTGCAGAAGGCTGATTCGTCAGATTACCTTCTACACTTAGCGTTTTTGTCTTTGTGTATAAATAGGACATTAGTTCATGCTTTCAGATACATAGTATACCTAGACAGAACTGCCACGAATCTTCTTGTATTCTAAGAGCGTAAGTTTCGAGTTTTGTTAGTCACGCACGAGGGACGCTACCTGCAGAAGGCTGCATCGTTGGTGAAGTCTTCTGGGAGAGTGACTCGGGGGCCACGAGGGACTCGGTTGGAAGCTGCAGGAGACGTTGGTGGATAGCACGGCTGGGTGTCGTGTGCCAACGTGCGGTGGGCCGGAGAGAAGGGCAGATACCCCGAGAGCACAGAAGGTGAGGGACTAACCAGCTTCTGTAGTGTAACGTTCTGTGTGTGCAGGTACCTAGGACGGAGGTTGCCGTCTGCTTGCGTGGGGTTTGCCGCGTGCTTGCGCAGGGTCTGCTGCGTGCTTGCGTAGGGTATGCTACGTGCTTGTGTGGGGTACGCCACATAGTCGCTATCTCGAGGAGATCGTGCAGGTCGTGTGGAGCCGCCGGAGGGAAAATCCATCCTTGAACAGGGGTTGCTGTTCGCTTGCGTAGGGTCCGCTACGTGCTCGCGTGGGGTACGCCATGAAGTCGTTGTCCTTGAGAGGATTGCGCATTGGTTACTTTGTTAGTCACATCAACGTGTGCATTGAGTTACTATAGTGCAGAACCTTCGGGTCTGTACAACCTACTATAGTGCAGAACCTTCGGGTCTGTGAATCTACTTCAGTGCAGAACCTTACGGTCTGTACTTATCAAGTCACTTCCTACATAGAACCTTCTGGTCTATAGTGGATTGACATTTACAACACAGAACCTTCTGGTCTGTGATCTTTCACTCAGAGTTCTACGGTACAGAACCTTCTGGTTTGTGCTGTGTAACAAGTTCTACGGTACAGAACCTTCTGGTCTGTGCTCTGCCACTCAGACTTCTACAGTGATGAACTTTCTGATCAGCTCTATTTGCTATCGATTGTGTAATCTGTATTGAGATACAATTGAGTGGAAACCATCCAAGTTTCTGGGTGAAGAGTGGAGTAGGCGATTTGCCGAACCACTATAAAAGTCTTGCGTACTTAAAACAAATCGCAATCACAATCCAACGTTCTGTTTTACAGAAACCTATCTCTAAGGTTCTGTGGCACAGAAGCTTTCTTCCGCTGCGGGGTTAATCGAAAAGGAGTTAAATATCCTTAATTGGACTTTAACACTAATTCACCCCCCTCTTAGTGTAACAGAAAGATCAAGACATAAATGTAGCTCGAGAAAATGTTGAGAATATAGCTTTCGCCTGATTTGCTATTTGATTACAACATAACTCAAATGGTAAATCATAAACCATGGGGTGAGAAACTTTTCCTTGCACTTGTGAAATCTCTTCACCCTCCTACTAGGAGAACAAACCCTACTATCTACTTCACTTTGTGCGGGCTGCCGAGCCTTAGTTCGAGGTCGATCTCTTCCTTTGGCATAGCTTTCCCCCTGTTAACCTCTGGCTTATGCAAGCAGCCCTCGGCAAAAAGTCGGTCCAAGGGAAACCTAGACAACATCCGTGACTCCGAGATTTTATCCTTGCCAAATCTAGTTTTTTCGCTGATGTAGTATTTACAAGGCAACGGACCACGAGTGGATGCCCCCTTGTCACCGATGCGTCGGAGCTTGTGGTAATGACTCGTGTCGGAAATATTCTTCATGGCTTTCACACTAGTGGGATAAACCGAGGATTGGCTCCTGAGCAAGCTGATGCCCCTATTCTCCTCTTGCCTCCGAACAAGCTGACACCAGTAAGGAGAGGAAGGGAACATCTTTTCACCAAGAACAGACCTTCTCCTATCAGGAAGCAGCTGCGGCAGCGATGAAACCCTAGGATTAACAGCGTCAAGATCCGCATACGTACGAGACGGGATCAGGTTCGAAGTGAGGCATCCATCCTTGTTGTGATGATGATCAGTCATGATCTGCTCCCCCTCGTCTGTCTGGCCTGACTGGGACAGCTTGAGCCTGGCCCTATCCCGGCGATGGACGTTCATGTGGCCCCCAAGCGCCTGGGCCGACCTAAACACCCTGCTGCAGAAGCTACAAGAGTACGATCTGGGCGGCCACACGCTGCCGTGATCCCCAGCCGAGTCCTCAGCGAATGCCCTCTCCTCCCAGGTCGCAAAGACATCGTACCTCGACGAACCCTTGGAGGAGCCCCAACAGCAGAGACGACCCCGGTCCATGTCTTCTTCCCAAGGAATGAAAGTGAGGGTCTTCTTGGGGGGTTACAAAAATTAAGACTAAAAGCGGTAGGGCTAAATATATAGAGAGGTTAGTTGAACTTGTACACACTACATGGACTAATGTTGTCCGAGTGTAGAGATGTAGCAATGAATGACAGGGGAGGGACTCTCTCGCTCTAATTGGATCTCCCTGCCCAATGGAATTGGATGGCGATGGTGACATAATCCCTAGGTAATGACAAAGTGGGAGATGAAGAAGGGAGAAAGGGTTGTCAGAAGCATAAAAAGTGGGCGTCGTTGCTGTCTTTTGCAAACTGGGAACTTGCTTGTTTTGGCCTCTCAAACCCAACCCCCCCCCCCCAAAAAAAAAATCCAACCCATTGCTTTAGATGAAAAAGAAAGAGAATACCATCGTCGTCATGATTATTAAAGGGGTATTGTCTTTTGAGTTTGAAGAGGGTTGTGGAGGGGGTGGACATAAGAGCCACTGTCATACATACACTTGATGTCCACATGCACCGCGTAGTTAACGGGGGAAACCCCAACACTCTCTACTCAATTAATTAATACCTTACTGTCAAACCCAAATAGTACAACACCCCCCCCCCCCCCAAAAAAAAAAAAAACAAAAAAAGAATAATAATAATAACATATTCAACATTTAAATTAGTACAAAGACATTATTTATTGTAGGGGTCCCGTGACGAGTCCAGATCAACGCGCGTCTTATTCGGAAGATAAATAATTACCCGACCGATGTGTGTAGACGCGAAGGATTTCCATTGAATTTTCGATCGAGAGAGGCGCAAGCAACAACTTTGACTACCCCATCGACCAGTTTGTCGTCTGGACTCCATTATTGCAACTTGCGTACGAAGGTTCTCTCCCCTACTCCTCCTCCCTCATCAATTCTTGTCTTCAAAGAAGGCATTTCATGGGGTGTGGAGGATTTCGATGATTCTTTGAGCATGTATTTCTGGCTAATCATCCGCACGCCCCCCCCCCCCCCCCCCCCCTCCTCTTCTCTATATATAAAAAACCAACAAATGATTTATTTGTCCGACACAGTTTGGACATACTCCACAACTAAAATGCCCCCCCCCCCCCCTCTATCAACTCAAATGTCACCCTCACTGGACAAATGTTGCAAATGTCCCGATATCCTTTTCGATTTTGTCTATAAATATTTTAGTATTGACGATCCGTTCTATTCATTCGTGATTTAAAAATAAGGTTAGTGAGTAAATATATAAAAATGACCGGGGGGGGGAGGCTCCACTCCCTGAAATCAAGACTTGTGGGATGAGAAAACAAACAAAATTAGATGTGTGGACAAGATTAGAACAGCTCTCGGATAGTATCGGGAAAACTGTGTGCATATCATATATACAATACAGTTTCATATATACATGAATTTGATTGGGGTCTTGTCAGGTTGACATATCATTTTATAAGTTGTAATCGGCTCATCATAAACGATGGGGTTCCCAACCCAATTAAACAAAAGTCGACAATCGTTTCGGGTTTCCCCTCATTGTCGCCCAACGTGTGTTATTACGTGGTATTTAGTTATATAGTATTATGAAAATAAAAAATGTAGGAAAAAATGATTGTATATAACAATATTCTTCAAAGGGGGAGTTGGAGTTGCGTGTGTTGTATAGAATTGGAGGCGACAGAGAAAACACACACAAGTGTGTTGGGTGGGGGGGGATGTGCTTTTCCGAAAGGTAGTCACATTCAAAGGCCTGATGCGAAATACGAACCAAGGAAATTGGGGTGGACTCCAGTTTTCGAGTAAAGATTTGGGCCTCTTCTGCCCCTAGTAAGAAATAGACGGCTTTGTAGGAGACGGACGAATTATTATCACAATCCATGCCCTCGAAATGTTGCGTGTCCTCCCTTTCGGATTCTCAACCCCCACTTTTGGCTTTACCTAAACACCAACTTCTCACAATGGGTGTTATTTTGATCCCAGTTCAATTCAATGGGAGAATAAATTTAAATGTTAAAACAAAAAAAGAATCACAATAGCTAAACCCATAAATCCGAGAAATTATTAGTTTGGATACTTAGCCGTTTTATATAATATTTTGTGGCTTTTTTTTATAAAAGAGAGAAAAGTAGAGATGTGGATCATTGGGTGCCCCACAGCTGCACCGTTTCTAACTAATAATTTCTCCATAAATCCTAAACACCATTATTTTTTCCACAGTCGCTTGAACTTACAATATCTAGATACTTCCACTTGCCCTTGCAAACACATACACCAACCCCACCTAAAACTTATGCCACCAACAATAATGTGCGGAGCATATATTTATTTTTATGGTAGAAAAATTAGAAAGGAGATGTTAAGAAAATAGAGTATCACATTTGGTTTATCCGAATCAAACCAGAAAAAATCAATATTTATCGATTAGGTTTTGTTTTTTAGATTGAATTTTTTTTCGAGACTAAACCGAATCCGAATAAAAAGTTTTTTTTTGGAATTTGGTTTAGCCATTGTAAAACCAAACGAATCCGAAAAACCGCATTCTTATATAGTCAATTTAGAAATCATAATTGCTTATTTAATTATAGGACTAATTTAATAAAAATCATAGTATATATATATATATATTAAAGTTTTGAATAATTTTACTTTCAATATTTAAAACTTTTTAATAGTTGGAAATCAAACTATCCAAGATTAAAAGGAAACCCTTTTGGTTCCAAACTAAACCAAAACAAACCGAGTTTTCCAGTTTGGTTAAATTTGATTTAGTTTATAAAATAAAACCCAACATAAAATTATTAAAAATTATTTTCTTCAGAAAAAATCCTAGCATATTAGTACACATGGTTGGCTTATTAGTAAGTCAAATAATTATTAAATGTTGAAGAGTTATTTTTTTATATAAAATATTTCTTAATTCAATATATATTAATTACATATCAATTTTTTACATTAATCTAAATCATTTTGTCATTATTTAAAATTATCATAAATATTTTTATAATTAATCAATTGCATTATGTAGTTTTAAAATTTATTTATTTTCTCTATTTTTAAATGTTTCAATATAGGTCTCAAAAGTCAAATTAGTAAAAAAAAAGCGGAAATGTTAGAGCAAAGTGAGTCTCTCTATCTCCCCCCCTGGTGTCTCTGTATGAAATCCCCTCCTTCAAACAAACAATTCACTCTCCAAATCCAAACCTCAAACCCCCCCTCCAAATCGTACTTTCAAGCCATCATCATTCCTCTTTCAGTCAAAGTTCCCAGATTTGTATTCGATAGATCTCAAAAAACAAAAAGAAAGAGAGCAAAGATGGGTGTGTTTAGGGTAAAGGGAGAAGAGGTAAAAGAGCCAAACGAGACCCATATCTGTATTCCTGCTGTCTACTCGGAATCCGTAGACATGGTTGTTGTCTGGGAGTGTGTGTTTTGAATTTGATTTGAGTGTATTGAGGAGGAGAGGATAAGGTTTTTATTGTTTTTTGGGGAAGAGGGGGTCGCGAAATCAGACCTCTTTGGATTCCCTTCTTCATTGAGCATCCAGCTTAAGCTTCAGCAGCCATCGATCCAGCCAAAACCCACCACTCTTCTCTTCCTCCTGAGGGCTTCTTCTCCCTTCTTTCCTAATTCTTAGTCTAGGTTTGTTTGAAGTGGTAGAGTCTAGATCTGGGTTATGGCTAACCGTTGGAGGGGCAATGCGGCGATGATTGGCGGTGGAAGAGGGTTCGATCCCATGTCGTCTCCCCCAACCTCTCTTCACTTGAGGAGAGGGGTTGATCAATTCGACGACCATCATCTTCATCGTCATGAGGCTCTCAGAAGGGAACATGAGTTCTCGCTTGGTGGTAACTGCCTCAATAGCTCCGGCAACAACAACCTTGGCAGCGGAACTCCAACCAACAGCAGTAGCAACAATACCAACCCTAGCAATACGGATATGGATGACAGGGGCCACGTTGAGCTCCCAGATGACCGCCTCGAGGGGATGACAGCACAGGGCCGGGGGAGCAGCGGAGGGAAGCAGCGTCGCCCTAGGGGACGCCCTCATGGGTCAAAGAACAAGCCTAACGTTCCTGTCGTCCTCACCAAGGAGAGCCCCAACACCCTCCACAGCCACATCCTGGAGGTTGCGAGCGGGGCTGACATGATTGAGAGTATCGCCGCATTTTCACGGAAGCGACAACGAGGGGTCTCGGTGCTCAGTGGGACCGGGGTAGTCGCAGACGTCACGCTGAGGCAGCCAACTGCTCCGGATAGGATCATCACACTCCAGGGAAGGTTTGAGATACTGTCTTTGACCGGGTCGTTTCTCCCCACACCATCCCCGCCCGGGGCAACAGGGCTTTCTGTCTACCTGTCTGGAGGCCAGGGGCAAGTTGTGGGGGGGACCGTAATGGGGAGGCTGGTGGCTTCGGGCCCAGTGATGCTAGTGGCTGCAACATTCTCGAATGCGACTTACGAGAGACTTCCCGTGGATGAGGAAGAGGAAGATCATCCGGGAGGCATGGCCACAACTGATCAGGCGGGGGCACTCGGAAACCACGTGGCATCCGATCCCGTGGAAGGACAAGGACCAGGGGACCGCCATCACGGAGGCAGAGGTGGGGGGTCGATGCCGATGTTCGGACTGCCCCAGAACCTGATCCAGCCGGGGAAGGGCCAGGTTCCGGCGGATGTGTTCTGGGCTGGAACTCATCGACAACCTCCTAACTACTGAGGTAGTAGCTGATCTGATGCCAGCTGGTTTACTTTTCTTTTTTGTTGTAAAATAAAATAAAATAAAAACTGTGTTGCTGTGCAAGAAAAGGAGTTTTGGGGCAACCCGTTTGGCTATGTGGTGGTGGTGGTGATGGGTTAGTCAAAAATCACGTCGATTAAGGAATATGGGGGGGTTTCCTCTCCTCTGCCCCTTTGGTGTGCGGGTCAAACTTTCCTCCTAGAAAACAATGTATGACTTCCTCGTGAAGTTCTGGTGCCATATATATATATATAGATTAGATATATAAACAGGGTAGGGTGGGGAAGTAGCTGGTCAAAGTATGTTGTTCACCCGAGAGACGCGGGCCAAACGGGCCCATTACAGCTGACTTTGCTTATCAAGTTGCGAGCAATTTGACAGAAAGAAGAAGTAGAAATCAAACTTTGCTCTTCTTGACCATTTCCTGATCCAACCACTCTCCTTCGGACAGACTTTTGTAGCTTTTTGTATACATCCGGGATATTCAGCATGAAGACAAGTATTTATCGATCACTTGTGAAGAATTAACGACCATCAACCAGAATTTATTGTCATTATTTCCGACGTGCGATTAAAGCAAGAACCAAGTAAATGGATGAAAACGAACAGCGGCAATCACAAAAAAGAAAAAAAAAAAAAAAGCTGACTTCGACTAAAAAGTGTTGGTATACATAGGGGTTACTCCAATGGCTGGTTCGTTCCAACTTGAACCAGTACGTCCTCCTCTCCTTAGGGTCGTCAGGGGTTAGTTAGCTTCACCAAATCTATCTAAGGCCCAATAAGTATCCCATGACACGTGCACAAAGACTCAACCCATAATTAAGTGGATCATTAGTGCTTTTTTTTTTAACCATCCAGGCGTACCTTTTTAGAGACCAAAGAGTTTGCATTTGCCTACGGGCATGAAGAATTAAGTTGTGCTATACTTCACACATCATCATCATCCTAAACTTTCATAACTACCCTGCGCGCGTATTGAAACACCATCTCTCTTAGAACATGGCTAAGAATGTGGCTACATGGGATCGGCACGACCCAAAGGACTTGATCACTGCCCCATTTTGAGCTGCCCCTTGGTGTTATTTTATAAGGGTTGGGCCGGGCTGGCTTCTAAATCAAACTACTTCCAGTGATTATGAGCGTATAGTTAAATTGTGTAAAACAGAACAGATCTAATCCAACTCCGCCATCTTTGGAATGTTGGATGCCAAAAAAAGCTTAAACTCGAATCCCCACAGAACGCCACATCGGATGGGATCGTCTGGTTCTTAAGACGAATCAACGAATCAGAAGCATGTAATGAAATCAAACCAGTCGTTCTCGAGCTGACACGTGTCACATGAGGCAAATCCACAACGTATGGCCTTCGTTCAATCCCTCTGGAGGGGGGAAATCGATTTTGGTACACTCGTTAATCAGTTTTTATCCACAATTCAAACCCCCCCCAAGATATTTCGAAAGCTTGTGAGTTTATCCCCGACCCAACCCCCCACCTTAACGATTTATATAAACCACAGGGATTACTTCTGGAAATCCCTAACAATGGCGACCTCCTCGTCGATTGCAGGAACGTTTAACAGCTCACTGGTAAGGAGAGATCCCGTTCTCTTCCTTCGGTGGTACGATGATGTCTGTAGTTTAGTTTGCATGTCTGATGGTTCCAACGGGACGAGGTGGTCTCCTCGATGGACGCTTTTTGGTCCATGCGCATGCTTAGTAGCTGACTGACTGGTCATGATGCAGGTGAATGTGAACGGATCAAAGTCCGTCGCAAGTTCTGCCTTCCTTGGAAGCGGACTGAAGAAGGCGTGCTCTTCTCCTGCCTCGAGATCAACCAGGAGAGGCGGCAGCTTCAGGGTTGTGGCACAGGAGATTGATGAGGATAAGCAGACGGACAAGGACAGATGGAGGGGTCTCGCCTACGACACATCGGACGACCAGCAGGACATCACCAGAGGCAAAGGGATGGTGGATCCCCTCTTCCAGGCTCCCCAGGACTCCGGCACCCATTACGCCGTCATGAGCTCGTACGAGTACATCAGCACAGGGCTCCGCCAGTAAGATCTTGAGAACCCCTCTTCTTCGTCCTCTTCCCTTTTCCCGCATGTTCCTCCAATGATGTCCGTCCATCGTTATTAAAGGTACAACCTTGACAACACCATGGATGGATTTTACATCGCTCCTGCTTTCATGGACAAGCTCGTCGTTCACATCTCCAAGAACTTTATGAGTCTTCCTAACATTAAGGTTCCGTTGATCCTCGGTATTTGGGGAGGCAAAGGTCAAGGGAAATCATTCCAGTGTGAGCTTGTGTTCGCCAAGATGGGAATCAAGTGAGGTTTACCGACAATCTGATCGATCCGAAGGGCAACTGCTCTGAAAGCATGAACTGTTGAACTTTCTACTTGTCGTGACAAATCCTTGTTGATCTTTCAGCCCGATTATGATGAGCGCCGGAGAACTGGAGAGCGGGAATGCAGGGGAGCCGGCAAAGCTCATCCGTCAGAGGTACAGGGAGGCGGCCGACATAATCAAGAAGGGGAAAATGTGCTGCCTATTCATCAACGACCTCGACGCCGGTGCTGGTCGTCTTGGGGGGACGACACAGTACACCGTGAACAACCAGATGGTTAATGCCACCCTGATGAACATCGCAGACAACCCAACAAACGTCCAACTTCCTGGGATGTACAACAAGGAGGAGAACCCAAGGGTCCCGATTATCGTTACGGGCAATGACTTCTCGACTCTGTATGCCCCGCTGATCCGTGATGGCAGGATGGAGAAGTTCTACTGGGCACCAACGAGGGAGGACCGGATTGGGGTCTGCACAGGGATATTCAGGAGCGACAACATCCCCGACGAGGCCATCGTGAAGCTGGTCGACACATTTCCGGGCCAGTCCATCGACTTCTTCGGGGCACTGAGGGCGAGGGTGTACGATGATGAGGTGAGGAAGTGGGTCAGTGGGGTCGGGGTGCAGAGCGTTGGGAAGAAGCTGGTGAACTCCAAGGAGGGACCCCCAACGTTTGAGAAGCCAAAGATGACCCTCGAGAAGCTGCTCGAGTACGGGAACATGCTTGTCCAGGAGCAGGAGAACGTGAAGAGGGTTCAGCTCGCCGACAAGTACCTGAGCGAGGCTGCCCTCGGGGACGCCAACCAGGATGCCATCGACAGCGGAACCTTCTTTGGTTAGCTCGGGCTCCAATTCCCCTCCAAATTTCAATAACTCTGTGCACTTAATCTGTCCCACCCTGTCAACATTCGACCTCTTGACAAAGCTGTTGGCGTGCAGGGAAAGCGGCACAGAGCATGAACGTGCCCTCGGCCGCTGAAGGATGCACTGACCCCGGCGCGAGCAACTTCAATCCCGTTGCCCGGAGTGACGATGGAAGCTGCCATTACACATTGTAGAGATCCTTTTTCCCGTACGAATGTATGAGCAAAAAAATAAACTACTGGGACATGATGTATTCTGAATATCCCATGATTTAGTCCTAAGATCATGTGTAATTATCCGACGTTTGAATTGCGAATGTGTTGCTTTGCGTTATCCCTTTTTGGTTATGTTTCTTCCCTGAATATGTTACTAAAACTTGCCAAAAACACATGTTTTGTAATTTAAAAGGACAAAAAAATAAATAAATTTAATATCCAAGCTTTAGCCCCAAAGCTAATGATGTCGGGAGTGTTTACTTGGGCCTAAGCATAACAAGCACATCATCATTTTTTCGGGTTTTCAGTGAGAGGAGCTGATCTCGAAAATTTTCTTCGAAATCGAGCGATCAATGTTCGTGTAAATGTTTTGGTGTGAACATATAGGTTATATATATAACTGAGGTCTAAGAATCATCGATTACTTTGTTATTCAATCTCTTCGTGTCGTTGAAATATCGATTAATTTAGTACATAACTAAATTAATCATTTTACTTGATTTATGAGATATAATAAATCTTAACTCGAATATTCATAATAATGTACTTAAAATCACTAATATCTCAATCAATAGGCTAGGATGTCAACGTTATAATATAGACTCAATATTATCCTCTTTATCGCTAAACACAACAACTTTATTACTCATAACATGATTAGAGACGTTTTAACGGTATCAAAGTGCATAACTCCACACAGAATAATTGAAGGTCACAAGTCAAGAGATTAGTTACACTCGTTCAACAAGAGAAGTAATCAATGTTGTTTAACATGTGGTATTCTCTGTTGACGAATCATATCCAACATACTCTCCAACATACTCCTAAACTGGAACATTCCAAGTATAATTTGAATATTCATCCATTAATTTAACTCAACTTGAGTTCCTTCCCGGTCCTCTCGTACTAATGAAAGGTCTTCTCAATGCTCTAACGCCCACACCAGATATAGACCAAACTGTCTCACGACATTCTGAACCCAACTCACGGAAGGGCAGGGACAGATCTGGAAAGGAAGTAAGCCCGATTTCACGGTAATTAGCATGAGAGATTGTCTCCTACCGGACTGTCTTTTTCGGGCCTATTTTTTTTAGGCCTCGTAACTCTTCCCCTATGCTTGGTCAAAACAACAGAGTAAGGGTATTAGTAGCATAACAAAAATGCGTTCTATGTTTGCTCGTGGTAATGGAATTGTGGCCTCTCAAGAGAATCGATAACTGCATCTTTGATGCATTTGCTAGTACTAGATAAAAGTACATTGAAGCCATATGAAGTTTTGCCATGAGCGGATTGCATCCATTGGGTAAATATTAGTTCGATTAAGATTTGTTTATCCGAGTACCAAAAGCAAGCATAACATCATTATGAACATAAAGCTCCCATGATCCTGAACTGATCTTACCCGGGAGCACAAATCCCAAGTTTGTCTATGAAGAGTATAGCTAATTGTATTAGTGTTTGAAATTGATTTCTTCATTGGTAAGTGCTACAAGATCTCGTACATTGGATACCATGATTATGAACCTATATTCAAAATTGATCTAAATTTTGATATATCAACTATTTTCGTCGTATTCTATTATCTCCCTTTTTATTTCCCGTTCTCTTCCTTTAGAAGAAAAACCACTCCTAGGGCATTTAAATACATATTTTATTTTAATTTTATAAAATTTGAAGTTTAAAATATTACTAAATCTTATATCCAAATTGACTCCAATTTCTACCATTTAAGAGCTAATGGGATGCTTGGTTCGTGGAATCATAGAGGGAATGACCATTTTCATTCACTTTCTTAAGAACGATGGAATTATCTCATTGGAACGAATCTCATTCCATTCTAAATATTCATTCGTTTAATTGACGTTAATTCTTACTTCCATTAATTTCATCTTTCCGCGGTCCAAACACGCCATAAAACAAAACTTCTGCCGTGCGGGAGTTCTCTTTTCGGGAAAGGAAATTTAGATGAAAGAATAGATAAAATTATGTAAATTCAGTGAAAGAAACAAAATAGAAGATTTAAACAAATTATTGTGGGAGGGTAATGGCGTTCTCCTCCGTAGCATTCCTTCGTCTGTGAGGGAAACTCCCAAACACAGCCGTAGTCCGTGAAAAGAAGAGAACTTCCTCCATTCAAACTGCAGAATGAATGATAAAATAATGTAACTGAGTTGAAGATAAAAGCAGGCAAGAAGACAGACAGAGGTGGGATAGATAAGATGGGTCATTTTCTCCTAACCACATCCCAAATCAGAACACCCCAAAAGAAAAAAGTACAAAGCAGGAGGACATGGGGATGGTTTGGGAAGATAATACGTCAAAAAAACTCAGTCCCCTTCCGGCCCAAACAACACGAGAACTTTATCTACATTTCTTCCTTCACTCCCTCTCTTTCCTCCTGCTCCTTTCTGCGGCTGTTGATATCCCAAGGGTGATGAGACCTCTCTCTCTGGTTCATCCAGACTATGGGCGGGATCTCCCACATCCATACTTGGGTCCAAATACGAAAGGCGGGTGCCCTCCTCGCTTTTTGTTTCAGGGATCGCCATAACAGACGAGCATGGCGACGCAACGGCGCATTATGTAGAACCTCGCCCTCTGTTCCCTGAACAGCCTGGCACACCTCCGGTTGAAGGGACACTTCCTGCTGCTCTTGGACGACGACCTGGGATGGGAAGAGGGCAGCGTCTCCTCCTTCGGAAGCCTCCACCTCTCGTCGAATACCACGGGAGGAGGAGGGGGGATGGAGATGGGAACGCCATTCGCTTCACCCACCCACTGTTGACAACTTAGAGATTGATGGAGATGTTTGGACCGTATCAGCTATACAATATCCGGGCTGCAATCCGTTATTCCCGTCAAAGTATTGTTAATTTTTGAAATTGGGTATTATTCTACGGATTTTGTATTACATTTTAATAAGGGCAATGGTTGGACATGGACTAACGGTGGTTCATCCCATGGCAACAACATACGCATGTATTGATACCAGTGAGTACGAGGTAATTTCCGTAATCTCCATACCTTGATTTAAATTTTTAATACATTAATAATAGGTTAGCCTCGAGAGACCTTCCATGACTAATAATAACATATTAAGGGTTTTGCTTTCCTTTTATTCATTTGGGGTGTTTTGCAGGTTCCCAATGCATACGTCACGCCTACCCACCAGGCACAAACCTTTTTCTCGAACCCAAAAAAATGAGAAGAGAATGGAACAACCCAGGAATTAGGGGCACGTCACCAATTTATGAATACGTTCAAGGGACGCTTGGTCCATTATAATAACATTTCTCGTGGCGATTTGTTGATGGGCTTTCGCGGATCACTCCTTTTTCATTGGTACACAATGGGGAAGTAGACTGCATGCATTGGACAGGCTTATTTAAAGAAAAACCCATTTTTTAACATTTAATAGGATGAGTGTCGGGCGAAAAATGTGCGCAGGTCTCGGTTCCATGTCTCAAACGACGACATGCCCCGGATTTGCACAGGTGAATTCGGCCATGGGCGGGACAATGTTGTCATAAAGAAGCCTAGGACTGATTAGTAGGATGAGTATGGGTTTTGTGGCAGAATGGAGAAATAATGTTCAATGGGACTTGGAACATGAAGATATGGGTCGGAGGGAGGAGAAACTAACGGTGTTGTTGGTTTAAAGATTCGGTTATGGAGAAGTTTGTTGCTTCCCTCAGCTGTTGTGTCCTCATATATGGGATTTTTTTGTTGGCTTGGCAGAGTAGTTCGAGAGCTACTGCAGCTTTGTTTGCTGTTTAATAACAGAAATTTTGAACCACATATCTTGGCCTTATATGTGGATCAATGGTCCATAATGCAGACCCGAAGGGCGGGAATCCAGTAAGGAGGTGACAACGGAAACACACCAGGCGAAGGCTTGCTGGGAGAAGCAATGACCAAGCAACAAGGATACCAGGTGACGGGCGACAAGAGACCTACGACGACAAGCAACAGTTGGTTGAGCGAGCGAGGAAACTCTACGGCGAAGACCAATGGGCGATGCGATTGATCAACTTAGCTGTTAAGAAAGACTCTAAAGGATTTCAGGATTTAGAAGGAGATTGTTGCCAAGATTGCTCGTATGAAAATGAGATATTCCATGGAGACCGGTAGCAAAGGAAGCGTAATATATGTGCAATATTTCTTTAACATATATACATAGGTCTAGCTTAGTATAAATACTTGTTCTTAGGCATTGTACAAAGAGACCTCTCTACAGACGGATATATTGTCAATTTATCTTCGCAAGCATTCCGGCGTTCAAGCTCTCTTTGTGCTCTTGAGTTCTTGATCACTTCCGAGGGCATCGTCGATGGCGTCCGTAAGTGCTTCCGCTTAAGGTTGCCCATCCGCGATCTTCCCTCTTTTCTTTTATTTCATACGACGACCACACATTCAACGAATTCTTCGGGCACCAGTTGTCCGTAGTGCCAGAGATTTCCGACGTGTTTGGATCCGGCTTGTCCGCGGTCACTTCCGGAGCGAACACGCCTTTGGTGACCACAGTGGGAGGAAAGGGCTAACACAATGCCAACGACTCGATCTGGTGGCAATTCAAAAACCTCGGATGTAACAACCCCGAAGGGGAGAATACCAACGGTGGACATGGGTCAAAACCAGCCTTAGCTGAAGAACTGTCCGCCATCATGAGCACTCTCCAGCTCTTAATGGAGAAAGTCGGTGCCATCGACCAGAAGCACGATGCCTTCAAGGAAACAATCGACTCTAAGATAGATGTCGTTTTCCTGAACCTTGGAACTGTGTCAGGGGTACCATTGAGCAGCCCCGTTGACAGTAGGGTCGAGTCGGCTACTAGGTAACAGCCTGAATATTCTTCCCACAGGGCAGCAATTGAAGAAGGGAAAAGGAAGATTAATACTGAAGATGTACCTATCTATGCAAGTCCTGGGAGGATGATGTATAACAACCCAACACTCGTGACAAACGAAGGCAAAAGGGTTGTGCAACAAGTCCACCAAGCTGCATACCAACCTCCATTCCGGAGAAGGGAAGAGTTCGTCAGGTCTGTAGAGAGCGAATTCATTCGCCCTGCAGAGGATCAACGACGCCTAGAATATATTCCCCAACCAGTACATAGGAGGGAGATGGTAATGCATGAGGTAATTGCACCACCAGAGATTGCGCCTGAGATCACGTTGCTCCCCTAGTTGAAAGGGCAATCCCTGGGGCCGACGAGGCAAACGAAATTCAACTATACCGGACTCCGTATCCTGACAATATTGATCAAGACTATCCTTTTCCTAGGGGATATCACGTTCCTGAATTTGCTCGTTTTTCGGGTGAAGAAGGGATTTCGTCTGCTGAATATATCGTCCGCTTCACTCATCAAGCTGGAGAGGCCGCTACTAATGGTTTCTGGAAACTTCGTTTGTTTCCAAGCTCCCTTACTAGAGCCGCTTTTACATGGTATATAATCCTGCCTCCCAATTCAATGAGAAATTGGGATGAGAAGCAAGTCCAATTCACGCTGGCGTTTGCACAAACCGACCCAGCCGTGACCTTGTAAGATCTCTCACATGAAACAACAACCTGGTGAACCTGTAGCCGTCTTTTTAAACAAACTCCGAAAAGCACGGCTCAGATGTAAAACGTCTGCATCCGAGGCCGAGCTCATTGCCATCGCATAAGACTCCCTTCTTCTTCGACTCAGAAAGAAATTGGAAGGAGAAGTCTTCAAGGATTGGAACGAGTTGGCCAGGAGAGCTGTCCGGTATGAAAACCTCCATAGAGAGAAAAATCAGGCGAAAGGAAGCCTGTTAATGGGACTTGTGGTAACTTATCAAGCAGAACCAATCGTCGACGTCGACATCAAAGAATACGACAACCCCTAACATGTGAGGAGTTGACAAAGAAAAACTTCCAAGCCAAGGCGTCTCTAAAAACTCAGTAAGAAAGAAAATATTCTTTGACGAGTCGAAGGCTGACGAAATCTTTGAATTCATGCTCCCAAACGGGCGAATTCAATTAAAGTCGGGTCATCGAGTTCCTCATACTGACAGGGAGAAGTCAAGGAACTTCTGTAAGTGGCATGGGTCATTCACCCACGCCACTAAAGACTGCATCACGTTTAGAAACTTGATGCAAAATCTCATCAAATCAAAGGAACTATGCTTCCCAGATTCACAGGATTAGGCGTCAATAGAGTGACATCCTTTTGATGATTTGGTTGATATGAACACCTTCGATGTCAATTGCCTGACTACTTCTCTTTCGTCGATGCAGGGTGACAGAGACCAATCGCTAGAGACTAGCGAGACGCTCATTGCCAATATGCTGTTTAAGCGGCTTGTAAGGAAAGGAATCCTTCAGTGCCCTGCTGATCTCAAAGGAACGTAGCATAATCGTTGTCGCTTGCATATAGATCAGTCATATACCACCGATCATTATCATACTTTCAGGAAGTACCTTATTGGTGAGAGAAAAACATAGTGGTATGACCTTAACCACCTCGAAGAGATGGCGATGGGAATCAACAGTCGCTCCAGAGCATTCCAGCGCACAGAGAAACGTCTAGAGTGGAACAATACTCCACCCAATAGAAATAAAGTGCTCCACACCCCTAAGGAACTCATGAGACAAGGACTTACAGGCGAGAGTGAGTCTAATAAAAAAGGGGCTTATGCCGAAAAGGTTTCCAGGCGACGCGCTGTAGACCGCCTTGGACCTCAGCAGGCAAAAGAAAATACAGAGGAATAGAACTACCCTCGGGGCGATGAGGATGCGATGAAAAAGGAAACATCTATAGCTCAGTTTCTAACAGCCAACATGATCTGTTATAGGTGCAAACCAATAGCAGCTCACAAGGTACTTATCACCCAGATGTGCCAGCTCTGTTGTAATCAATATTTCCTGCTTCTAATGGATTGGCATCTGAAGGGAAGAACAAACTGGAAAAGATCGACCCTCCGTCAGGTAATCAATCTGAATATGAGTTTACTAATTTCCCGGAAGCTTCGCCTGGAGGGAAACCTAAAAAGGGCTATGACCCACACCGGATGGAGTTTATTCAGGTTGATAATCGCCTACAGCCTCTCATAAACTCATGCTTCGTTCGTGTACTCGTCTTCCCAAATCTAGGGACATGGCAGAAAGAGGGCATGGGAGCATAACCCCAGATACCCATCGAGAAAACCAAGAAGCGAAGAGAGAGGAGGGCTCGACGTACTGCAGAAAAGCGCACCAAAACAACAATCTCTGATCTTAAGAAGGCAAAGGAATCAAACGAAAGTAACTTTGCGTCTAACTCGCTGAGGACTACAACCCAATTCAATTCAGGACTCCACCCGAGGCGAAAGAAGTTGCATGCAATGTTCTTATGCTACCAGCTGAGTTCGCTAAAAAGTAAAGTGGTCAGACGAAAGGTAGGCTAGCTCTACCCCACAATCTTAATACCTCAACTGATATACCTCGAAACTTTCCGAGTCGATGGTTTAAAGAACCACTACAACGATACGGAAACACATGTTTCCTCTCCATATCCAAGCGACGATCAACAACGTAGCAATACGCCGTGTCTTTGTAGACAATGGAGCTACTATCAACTTGCTCCCACTCGAAGCTTAGAGCCTAGGGGATGACATTGCCGAACTCGGGGAAACTGACGTAAAAGTCAGTAATTTCAATGGGATTACTTCCTCCTGTGTAGGCGTGGGCTTTGCTAAACTCCGAGTAGGCACGCAGGAAAAGATGACGGCTTTCTCCGTCATTGACATAAATCCCTCTTTCAATGCTTTACTCGGGAGAGATTGGCTCCACAAAACTGGAGCCATACCTTCTACTCTTCACCAGGAACTCTTATTATAGGGGAAACATGGTTTAGAGGTTGTTATGGGAGAAGCAAATGAAGATGTTGACTTGCCTTATGTTTGCGCAGGGGCAGTCAAACAAGTCAAAGATATGAAACTAAGCAGAGGCATACTTTGGGAGACCCAAATGTTGGCACTTTGGACGAAACAGGCTATAGTTTCATACGATGAACCACCGCTGGCACCACCTCAAAACCCGATCGTCCCAACTGGATGGGGAGATGAGCGGCAGCTTGAGGTAAAAGAAGATCTAACTCCACTCGAGAAGGACATGCATGAAGCTAGAATACGAGACAACAACAACATCCAACAAACTGAGACGGACTTAGAGCCCGATAGACTCCTCAACCCATCCTCGTCTAATGGAGAATGAACAACCTGATCCAATACTGGATGTCCTAGAAAGATTAGCTAGATACAGGCATCCAGAATAAGTGAGGCACAGTGTAATGCGTCTCCTCAAGCATGCCAAGACATGCTAACTATTTCTTCAAATAATAAAGAGATTTCCAACACTTATGTCGTTCCTTGTGGTCCCTTGAGGGTAATAAACCTGGGGACTACTGAATTCCCACGTATTACTTACCTTAGTTCGTTAATGAACGAAGTCGAAACTCAGGACATAAGCGAAGTCCTACATGCTTATAAGGATTGCTTCGGTTGGGACTACTTCGAAATGCTCGGTCTCAATCGAGAATTGGTCGAGCATAGACTCCCGACATACAATAATTTCAAACCCATAAAACAAATTCCACAGAGGATGTCGCGGGAAGTAGCCCAAATGGTCTACGACGAAATTAAGAAATTGTTCAAAGCCGGATACATTAGGACAGCTAAGTACGTTGACTGGATTTCCACATAGTGCCTGTTGTCAAGAAAAATGGCAAGATCAGGGTGTACATAGATTTCCGCAATTTGAACAAGGCGACACCCAAAGATGAATACCCTATGCCTATCGCTGACGATCTTATAGATAAGTAAGCAGGCCACGAGCTAAAGTCCTTTATGGATGGTTATTCCGGATATAACCAGATCTTTATTGCCAAAGAAGATGTACATAAGACAACATTCAGATGCCAAATAGGGATCTTCGAGTGGATTGTTATGCCTTTCGGATTAAAGAATGCTGGAGCCACATATCAAAGAGCAATGAACCTGATCTTCGTCTCGTTAATAGGAAAGACCGTCGAGGTATATATCGACGATGTGGTGGTAAATTCCAAAAAGAGACAAGATCACCGTCATCATCTAAGCGAAGCATTTGAGAAGATGCGAAAGCACAACCTCAAACTTAATCCGCTTAAATGCGCTTTTGGAGTACAGAAAGGGCAATTCCTTGGGTTCCTTATGCACCAACGGGGAATCGAAGTGGACCCTCTAAAAACTCGCAATATTCAAGACCTTCCAGCGCTACAGAGCAAAAAGGAACTCCAAGCCTTTCTTAGCAGGGTAAATTACATTCGCCGATTCATAGGCAATGTGGCATCTAAGACAAGCGCTTTCTCAACTATTCTTAAAGGGAAGGGAAAAGGTCAAATAGAATGGACATCGTAACATGAGCGAGCGTTCCAAGGACTGAAGGGCTATCTGACCAAACCCCCTGTGTTGGCACCTCCAAACGTAAATGCGCCATACGTTCTTTAAGTAGCAGCATCCCAGTTTACTATCGGGTCGATGCTAGCACAGAAACAAGACAGAGTAGAGAGCGAGATATACCTCAATGGAGAAGATTTGTCGCTACTCACGGAAACAAAACAGAGGTATACCTCCACGGAGAAGATTTTCCTAACAATATATTACTCAGTCATGAAACTTAGGCACTACATTGGGTCTAATGATGTGTGTGTCGTCTCTAAGACCCCGGTAACTAAAGTATTCTTTGACAATCCCTTGCTTACCGGGAGAATAGGTAAATGTAGTCTAGTGCTATCAGCCTATAACATTTACCACAAACCGCAAACCTCAGTCAAAGGCCATGCCTTAGCCGAGTTCATTGCCCATTATGGTGAAGGCAATCTCGATGTCACCATGAGAAACGAATGATGGATCATCTGGCTCGACGGGTCCTCTAACAAGTTTGGAGTTGGCGTGGGTGTCTTTATTGAGACACCATGGAAAGAAGAATCCAGAGTGGCTTGCCGCATCAATGGAAAAGTAACCAACAATGAAGCAGAGTATGAGGCCTTAATCTTGGCCCTATGAATTGCTCTAGACTGGAAGTTGGAGAACGTAAAAATATGCGGTGACTCCCAGCTAGTGATTCAACAACTCCTTGATCAAAGTGAGTGCCACGCACCTCATCTTGGTAAATACTTATGCAGAACAAAAGAACTCTTCGCCAAACTACGAGGGGCTGAAATTGCTCATGTGAAATGGGATGACAATCAAGAGGCCAACTGTTTAGCACAATGGCCTCAGGTTTGATCGGCGACTAAGAAATATCCAGAAGCGATACGACTTTGTTCGTGAGAAAAAAGCCAGAGTTCTGCAATGACGAGATAAGAACTGAAGAGTTCGTACTGCCAACCTATTCGAACAGAAAGAAAACTGGCGAGAACCAATACAACAATTCCTCAAGGATACCAGTGCAAGAGTATAAAGGAGAATATGAGTGGTCGCCAGACATTACGTACTCCTTGACGGTGTCCTGTATAGAAAGACTGGTGAAGGCGTCCTTCTAAGATGCATTGATCTAGATGAAGCCATCCCAATCATAATGGAAACACATGAAGGGTTGTGCGGAGCGCACCGGCTGGTATCAAAATGAGCTGGGCGATTAATCGACACCGTTTTTATTGGCCGTCAATGGTCAAGACTTGAATCGAAATGGCTCGAGCCTGCCAAGCTTGCCAGCGATGCGGGCCAGTGAAACGAACCCCCGCAATAGACATAAACGTCATAATAAAGCCATGGCCTTTCAAGACGTGGGCATTAGATATCATGGGAGAAATCCACCCTCACTCAAACAGAGGAGATGCTTACATACTCGTCGCTACAGACTACTTCACCAAACGGGTAGAGGCGGCGGCGTATAAGTCAATTGATCAGAAAGACGTAATACAGTTCATTAAGAACTTCATTATGTACCGATCCGGAGTACCCCAGAGTATCGTGGTAGACAATACAAGGGTGTTCAACGGCGAACTCATGGAAGAATTTGCCTTAAGACTTTTGGTTTAAAGTACTTAACTCAACTCCGTATTATGCTCAGTCAAATGGGCAAGTAGAAGCCTCTAATAAACTCATCAAGTGAGTGATACAGAGGATGATTGGGAATAACCTGCGCACATGGCATACCCTCCTCCAGGAGATGTTGTGGGCCTTACGGGTTACCAAGAGAGAAAGCACAGGCGTCGCCCCGCACAACCTGGTTTACGGGCACAATGCAATGCTCCCGATAGAAGTGCGTTATCGGTCGCTTAGATTCATCAGGCACCTCGGCGAACACGAGGGATACGAGGAAGACATGCACCTCAAGCAAGAAGGTCTAGAGGCCACCAGGATTAACGTGCTAAACCATTTGGAAGCACACAAGAGGAAAATTGGCCGCTACTATAACAAGAAGGTGGTCCCTCGATCATTTAACAAGAGGGACCTAGTCTGGCCCAAATTAGGAAGGGCCATTCTGGGTAATTGAATTCCATCTTGGGAATTCATATCGCTTAGGGGTGCCCGATGGATCTATGCATAACCTCAAAATCAACGGCAAGTACCTAAAGAGGTATAGGCCTACGATGTGGGAAATACACAAAAAAATCATCTCAAAACGTTTCCCCGCAATCTGGGGACAGATACAAACGTAGCAAGTCAAACAGGAGGCAAGGAACACAATAAGCATTTCATTCGTTCCTTTATGCAGGTCACCATGGTTTTCTTTGCCTCAAAATCGATAGCCTTGTCCCAATCACGCTCATGTGCCTCCCTCGTATGGTCAAGGGCTGCACGCTCGGCTGTTTAGTCGTGCGGACACGGATACGGTAGAAGTCAAATTACCCAAGCATACCTGAGGAGAACGTGTCATCGCCTGATGACCGCTTCTTGGAAGACGCCTCGCTATGACCAGGAAGTGCCAGGGAAGGGGCTGACTTCTCCCTCTCAATCAGCTTTCCCAGTTGAGAGGTAACCTGCATCCGCTCCTAGATCCTGGACCAGGCAATGGAAAACTCCGGCGACCGACCAGTTAAGAGTTTAAGCCCGACCTCCATCGAATGAAGGTGCGGTAGCTGAGACTGTTCGGCCAGTCCAGGCCCCGAAAGGAATACACTACGAGTGTCCAAAGGCTAATTCTTGGATTGAAAGAAAGGAAGACCCACACACTGGGTGAAACCCAGCTGACGGGGACAAAGGTGAGGGTTGTACACCTCGAAGATCAGACCCTCAGGGTCCACAGCTATCAAGTCCCTCGCACAGAAAGCCGGCTGAAAGCGTTCAGTCATCTCTGAACGTAGGCTCTCCCACTCGTTAGAAAAGGGACGCCAAGAAACGATTGTACCCATGGTGTCGTCGATACGACTGTTCACTAAGGCCTCAATACAACCGACAACGCCAAGGGTACCTCGGTAATTAGATTAGCCTGCCACGATAACATCGTCACGGGTACACATAGCGGCAGGATAACGGGTAAAACCCGGAAAATACAACACGATCCACAAATATACAATCCACAGAGGGCCATTCGTCTGGCACCCAGGAAAGTTGGCCGAATCACTGGTGGCATGAAAACGGCCACGGTAGATGAGGCTCAGCAGAAACAAAGCGAAGGCCACAGGCTCCGGCTTGTCAGTGTCGGCAGCCTCAACAAGGTTGGTGGCCACGCCAACCATAAATTGACCAGGGCGCTTGCCCCGGTTACAGAAAATATATTTGGACAATCACTTCAAGTAAAACTCAAACTACTCATGGAGCCCCCACTTGTCATCCCTATAGTGCCGCTTAGCAACTTTGCTGACACGCTCCGAGGGATCGAACTAAATGTCTGCACGCTTGCTATCAAAGCACAAAAGAGTGCCAGAAAGACTACAGCCAGTCAGGATACCGATATCTTCTAGGGTGACCGTCATCGGCCCCTTCGGGAGGTAGAAGCAGCTGACAATAGGGTTCCAGAACGAAAAAAGCCCTACAAAAATAGAAAGGGTAGGCTCAACCGAGGAGTGGCATACTTCGATTAGAGTTTTAATCCCCATCGCTTCCCACGCGGCGCCTTTCTTCTCCACCCATCAAGGCACCCAGTCAGGACTGACCTTGCTCTTGGGAGAAGGAAAGTAACGGAGGCTCGCCCTAACGGACGGCCCCCATCCCGACGGGTCGAATTCGCTAGAGGAGAACACATCGGGCAGCTTGCTGGTGTAAAGAAACGAACTGTCCCGATCACGGATGTACGGACCAAGGGTTTGTTGGCCCGGAATCAGGAGGCCATATTCTGACTCTGCCCCATAATAAGGGAAGACATGAAACTACTTGGCCTTAGCAAAGGCATGTCGAAACTAGGCCGCGTCACCAACTATACTAGATACAGACTCCGAGGACGACAAGGATGAGGTATCAGAATCCATAGAAACTGGAGAACGAGGGTTTCTAGAGAAATATGAAAAGACAAGAAGGGAGTTTGCTGAAAGCGTGAGCGGGAAACCCTTACCACTCAGAAACTTTATATCCCCAGAAATCGACAAAAGACTAGGCCTGAGCGAAACGTCGTTTGACATACTAGGTCCAATAAGAAAACGTCGCCTCACTTACAAACCGACGACATACAAAACGTCGCTTCACTTGGAAACTGATGACACCCCAAAAGTCGTAAATGGGAAAGCAAAAAGATCCAACAAAATGCATTTATTCTCATTCAAATCTGTTTCTTACATGGGTTTGATTGATGATAAATGTACAACAAACAAAACGTAACCGATTCAGTAGATGAAGTTTCCGTTTATCAGAAAACATTCTATTGAGGATCATACAAACGTTCAAGGGTTTATCCACAGGAACCAAGCAGACACTAGGTTCTTCTCTATGATAAAGAAAACCCTACAAGCTTCCCAGGAGAATCTAAGGTTAATCCCCAGAAGACAGTCACACGTCACACTCGGTTCTTCCCTCTGACGAATAAGATACTTGACTGCAAATGGAAACTCCATCACTCTGGGGATATATTCATGTAGTAACACGAGGAGACAACGCGATGCCGTAGAGCTGGAAACCCACTGCTGGGTCGAATCTCCCTAAAGTCGTGAGTCTGATGAACCGAGGATGGAGGGCTCCTCCGTGGTTCCTCACTGACCCTGGAAACCCGTTGTCTTCGGAGAGCAGCAAAGGCTGGCTTAAATGTGCGCCGCCCAGAACGCCGCGCCGAAGACTTGTACAGGGCCTTTCCTCTTCGAAAGGAAGCAAGGTGGGAAACCTGAACACCCTCCTCCTCATAAGGCGAGATGCCACCCAGACAACATCCGAGCAACACCGCCAAGACTTCTCCCAAACGGACACAACCTGAAATAATGCATCAGGTCGTGACTCGGACCCTTTCTCTTTCCAGATGGTATAAAAGAGAAGGAAGGAGACCATCCTCACAAGGTGATGGACATAGGCTCTCAAGCATGCTAAGGTGATGGACATAATCCCTGGCGAGTTTTGAGAAGAAAAGAGATTCATGGTTTGGTTACTTTCAGAAGCAGTGGTTGCGATTTGGAAGACGAACCGAGCACCGCCTTTTATAGCGAAATCATGAAGGGCAAATGACCCTGATAGGAGATATAATGGCAGAGATCTCGGGGATTTCAACAGTTACCCTAGGAAATCTCAACCGATACGCTCAAGGGATATCGACGGTCAGGGATTTATTACTCGCCTACACACATTACCGAGTTGCAGGGGAGTGATTACTTGGTCTTTTTCAAGGCGAGACGGATCACTCCGTCTGCCTTGAGATGGGCTAATATGTTTAACAACAGAAATTCTGGGCCACAGATCTTGGTCTCATCTGTGGATCAACGGTCCAAAATGCAGGCCAAAGGACGGGAAACCAGTAAGGAGGTGACAACGAAAATACACTAGGCGAAGGCTTGCTGGGCGAAGCAGTCACCAAGCAACAAGGATACCAGGCGACGGGCGACAAGAGACAGCATAAGCGACAAGCAGCACTTGGTTGAGTGAGCGAGGAAACTCTACGGCGAAGGCGAAAGGGCAATGCGATTGATCAACTTAGCTGTTAAGAAAGCCTCCAAAGGATCTCAGGATTTGGAAGGAAATTGTTGCCAAAATTGCTCGTGTGGAAAGGAGATATTCCATGGAGACCGGCAGCAAAGGAAGCGTAATATATATGTAGGTCTAACTTAGTATAAATACTTGTTCTTAGGCATTGTACAAAGAGAACAGACGGACATATTGTCAATTTATCTTCTCAAGCATTCCAGCGTTCAAGCTCTCTTTGTGGTCCTGCGTTCTTGATCACTTCCGAAGGCATCGTCGATGGCGTCCGTAAGTGCTTTCGCTTAAGGCTGCCCATCCGCTGTTTTCCCTCTTTTCTTTAATTTCATAAGGCGATCACACATTCAACGAATCCTCCGGGTACCAATTGTCCGTAGTGCCAGATATTTTTGACGTATTTGGATTCGACTTGTTCGTGTTCACTTCCGGAGCGAACATTGGCGTGCCGGCTGGGGAAGATTGTTAGAGTAGAGTGAGGGCATTCGGCTGTAGATTATGATGACGGAGGGGGAATGATCAAGCTGCCCTCGTCTAGTGCGACCAAGTTGAGGCACGCTGGATGGGGGCTGAGATGCTCGCACCTTTGTTGCAGCTCTTGTTTGTTCGCTGTCGAGATGAGGAGGAATTTGGTTTTGTGCTTGCCACCGGATTGTTGGTCGATTGCAGGTGGGGATGGAGATGGGGCGGCATGAGGATGCGTGAGAAGTGTCACCGCAGAGGGTAAGCTATTCCTTGGGAAAACTACGGGTGAGGTGAGATCTTCAATGGCAGAGGAATATATTGCAGGTGGTGATTTTGGATTCATTGAGGAATCGGTTGGAAGGGAGCCAAAACCAGCTTGTCCTTGGTTGCTTGGAAGTGGATTGCTTGTTGTGGGAGGTGAGTTGGTCTCGCTGCTTTTTGTTGCTGTCAAAGTAATAAATTTGGAGCGTTAAAGATGATTATTATTATTCCACGCTCCAAGACAAAATAAATAGGGTAACAACTAACCCTTTACCTACGATAAAACTGAAACAATCCTAGTATAATGAATTAAGACTAGGAAATAAATAATTGATTACGACAACTATTGAGGTAATAATTGATGAAGAGCCTATAATTGAGTGACGAGTTAAAGGACAACTACCCCAATATGAATCACAATAAACCATAAGATCAAGAGAACCAGGTTGTAAATAAATCCCTTGACCAGGAGATTGCTTCAAGTACCTAAAACCCTTGTTGCATCACCCATGTAATCTTGGCTGAGGTTCTTGCAAAAACTGTTCCAATATGTGAAGAGAATAACATATCCCCGACTGAGTAATAGTTAAGTAAACAAGTCATCCAACTAAACGCCTATACTTGGCGGATTTGGGAGAACGTCATTTTCCAGGTGGAAGTTTTTCAATCATCCAGGTTTTATTAGATTTAAGAACACGTTGTCCCTCGGCCACTACATCCATCCATCGTTGATCTTGGGTTGCTTCTCTATATGACCGAGGGTCTTATCGTTATCAATTATAGCAAAAGAATGCTTTATCGTTTGCAGAAATCCTAGAATAATGAAGAAATTTTTCTATCGAATAGAACGCACTTGAAGAGTTCGGTGGAGTGGACATAGACGAAGAGAGGGCCACGACTTGTGCTACGTTAGCTATATAATCACTGAGATGTGCTAGTGGTATATCTGGTAGAGTCGATCGTCAAATTTATTCACAGACAGAGGTTCATTGTTGTGAGGGTTCTTCAAATATCGCTCGTCAATTATATTAGGTCAATCCTCTGTATTGCAAGAAGTTGGATTATTGTCTAAATCCAAACCGCATGTCCTTTTTCAGAAGAAAGTTCCAGTTAATTGGCAGCATTCATACCACTAATATTTGAATCCCTTTATGCTTCAACTCAACATTGTTGTGATTTAAATTGGCATCATTCATGCCACTAAGATTTCATTGTCTCTCTAAAATCAACATTATCAATGTTTTGGAATGTTTGTTCCCCCTCAAGTTGATGATAGTTAGATGAGACAATATCGACAAATAATGGGCTTCCTTTCCCTAATGAGGTCTGATCGTTTCCATTTGTAGCGAGTGAGAATATCGTCTCACAAAACCGTACGTCCCACGAGATAAAGAATTATCGTGTCTTCAAATCATAGAGTATCCAACTTTTCCGCCGGTAAAGACGCATTTTCGAGATCTTGGTTGAAACTTATCTTTCATTTGAACATGGGCACACCGAGGGAGTCGAAAATTCGGAGATTTGAATAATTTTTTTGTTTGCCAAAAAGTAACTCATGAGGGCTCTTATTAGTAAATAATGGCGTGGGTGTGATATTTATCAGATGTACAACGGTAGACACACTCTCCCCAAAAGTATGCCAAAAGGGATGCTTGGAACATGAGAGCCCGAGCAACATTAAGAATGTGATGATGTTTCAGCTCGACCTGTCCATTTTGTTGTGGTGTCATTGTGCAAAACGTTCGATGTAAAATTCCATGCATAGAAAATAAATTATGCAATTCTCGAGATAAGAATTCCATCCCGTTGTCACTTTTGATGACCTTAATTGTCTAATCAAATTGATTCTTGACGAGCAAGTAAAAATTAATGCAAAAATGCCTTACTTCTGACTTATCACGCAATATATATAGCCAAACACCACGACTGAAATCATCATCTATCGTTAAGAAATAATTTGCTCCACAAGTACATTTGACTTTATATGGTCCCACAAGTCACAATGGATTAACTGAAAAGGATAGTCGGCCTTATTCTTACTCAAATGAAAGGGAGGGCAATTATGCTTTGCTAATAAGTATCACACTCCTCATTTCTTTTATGTGTTGAAACTAAATTGGTATCATATAGTTTTATCAAGTGAGATGGATGACCGACCCGTTTATGCCATATATCTTTAAAGCTTTGCAAACATTTAGCGTAGATAATACACTCCCTTCTCAGTTCACCTACTCCAAGGATCCTCCTTGAAGTGCAATCCTGTATCAAACAAATGTTCAAATAAAATATAATCGAACACATGCAATTGAAACTAAATTGCAATTTAATATAGGCACATAAAGCACATCCAAAAGTTTACTAGAAAGTGCTATTAAGACTTTCCCAATTTGAGTGGCATTTATCTTGCCCCAGTTTGGAATATAAACGATCGTGACGCCTAGAATGGATGAAGATTCGAAAAAATTAGTAAGAGTTCTTATCATCTGTCTTGATTCTCCGGTATCTAAAATCTATTCACTCTGTAAATAGACAAAATCCTTACCAATAATTCGATCGATGTCATTCAAATCTGAATCGATTAGATTTAGAAATTGTTGGAATTGATCATCTGGCAACGCCTCCTTGCTCGGTACGTAAGCTCCCTCCTTTCTATATGACATGAGCTCGTTCTAGCATTTTCTTAAAATGGCAGGTCTCTTTCTTGTTGTGCTCGTTCGCGTGAAGATTCACCTTCTTTTTCAAATTTTATTTTTAATTTTCCGCAGTTTTCGTGTCATAAATTTGATTACGATGGTCATGGATTGATTTTCTTACATGTGGTATCAGAGCATCCGTAATTTAATTCGGATCGATGGTTAGGTTTTTCGTCTCCTGTGAAAATTTGTTTGATTATGATATCTTGTGTCTGCTCGGGTTTGACAATGAAGTATTTCCCGGTTTCAGAATGTCGGAGAAAGATTTCTACTGGCAGTTGTCGTCCTTCAAAATTAAATATTCTTTCGTGGTGATCACGGGGCTTACCACTGTCTAGTGAAACCAAACCTCCGATTTGACCCTAATCCTGTGTCTATCCCTTGTACGCAGATTATGAGTTTATGTCTGGGGATTGTTTCTTTTCTCGATTTCAAATGGGTTATCCCTCTTTTGGTTTGATGGGAACTTTCTTAGGTGGCGTGATCTTAGGAGAAGTTATGATTTTCTGATAGGTTGGTTCTATTTTATCTATTCAAAATCTTTTGGTAATAGTAATTGCCAGAAAATTGACTCTACTTTTATTGTCCTTGTGACCAAATCAAACTCGACAACATCTGGGGCAAAACCTAGAAAGCTTGATTGTTTTAAAACTAAACCCAATAATTTTGTTCCTATTGAGGATGTCTTGTCGGGTCGGAGTTGGTTCCCTCGACCAACTCCACCAGCTGTCATGTCTTCTTGTTTTTTGCTAATGTGTTAGTCAAGGTGGGCAAATGTGTTAGATTCCCTAAATCTAACATCCGGGTCATCCTAGTTTTGGGAAGATGACCTTCAATGAAAGATATTCTGACCTCCTTCTGGATCAGATCGAATCGAACTAAGATTTTAGGACAAATGTTGTTCATGTTTCTACGGGCTCCAAATTATTAGAACATGATGGTACGTTCCGGGTTAAGGCTAACAAGTTGTCTATGGTGTTTATGATGAACGAATTTCTGGAATAAACCTCAACAAACATGTTTATTCGTTCTCTCCTCTATCTCGTGGTACCTGGTTGCTTATGTATTACTTTCGATTTGGTCAAGAACTCTCTTGTCTGCCAGAAGGGCGACGGGGCTCTTTATGGAGAGTTACATATGATTGTTCGTCTAGTTAGAAGTAAAGAACCCCTTGTTTTTCCTGAGGAAGCATCCTTCATTTTAGTTGTTCCTAAGGGTTTAGGGTGAAAGGTCATGGATGAAAGGTCATGGAGATCATAAAAGAGAGACGTTCTCGGATGCAGAGTTTCCAACGATGACAACATCGGATATGACGACATATTTAACGACGCTTGTTTTGGTTTGGTTTGGTTTGCTTTCCCTTGTGTGCTTTTCCTGAGTCTTCCCCTCCCTGCATTCCCTTTCGTTGTCACCATAGTTGACATCCTCCCGTTCTTGTTGTCGTTAAGCATCTTTAAAAAATGTCCTAATCTAGCCTCAGGAATCTCACGAGAATCTCTTGGTTTCGTAACCGGATAAGCTCTTGACCTTGTTTTGTTTTCCCCCTTGTTGACCTCTGGGAATTATGGTTTCTAGGTTACCCAATTCGTTTAGTATTTATCCCGGAGAAATGGAATGATTTGGGTTTCTGGGTCATGCTAATGTTTTTCTCCGAGTTGAAGAGAAACCCATGTGGGTCTAATTTTAATGACCCATTTCATAAGAAATGTGTCAGCAGTAATTTTCCTCCGCCTTTGCCCCTTCCTACTCTTCCTCCATCGATACAAGTACCGCATTGTCGCAATCTTACCGTTGGGGTGGTGCTGCAGTAGGATTCTTCCATAATCTTTTGATTTCGATCTTCTTTGTTACTTCCTCTCACTGCCATCGCCTCCCTTCTCTACTCTTCTTAGAAACTTACGTAAAAATAAATAGATTTGGATTGTTTTGATGTCGTAGCAACCTTTCTCTGCGGGAGTCATTCAATTGTTTCCATTCTAATGAGAGTACCATTGAGAATTTAGATGAAGTGTCAAAATCCCATAATGCAACCTATTTGGGACAGCAAGACCGATGGAGGAAGGGATTGGATTATAAGAAGATGTTTTAATGTAAAGTAAAATAAATACATAAATAAAAGTGTAGGAATTACTTATTGTCGTAGTTGACCCTCAAGTGTGCAGTTTAATAGGTCTAAGAGTCAAGGAGTTAAGGGCGGGATTAAGCCAAAACCACAGGAAATCCATTTGAAAATAACCAAGGCCTAAAATTTAATGAGTACTTAATTTGAAAAGAAAAGCCTTCATGTGTGTCATGATTTTTAGGTCATATTTATTTTAATTTTGAAAGAGTTTGGGAGGCTTTTGGAATACCGCATAAGAACGCGTCAAACTAAATGCATATCCATCTATATGGAATAATATGCGTGCAAGAGATCAATGGACACATGATAGCCTTTTTGGAGCACCACTATATTATTTTGGATAATGAGATTTGTTAGTGTATGTGCGCCCTCCATCCTAGCGCGCGCGAGGCGGTTCGGGCAACTCGAGGATCCGGGCCCGCTCCCCCGAGGCCTAGTCCGGTCGGCGTCACGGCTCGAACGCCGGACGCTGCGGAAAGGGACCCGGGTTGGGCCTTCCCTTAATTCCCGAACGGGTCTGCGGGACGTTTTACCAACCACCTTCAGTTCCCTAAAGGTGGCGAGCGAAAGGCTGCGTAAGTCCTCGCTCATTAATTTTTAGGAGGGCCCAAGGAACGGCTCGGTCTGCCGTCACCTCATCCTAAATGGCTCTGAAAAAGGGTAGGGTTTAGTTTAACTTTGGAAAACTTGTTCGGATTCGCCACCGACTTAGTTAAAAAGTGTGATTTTAAGTCGCAAAAATCAGAGTTTGGGTTCGAGGATTCCTATTTACTAACCTTTGTATTCTAAAACATGCGAAAAGGGTGGCGATTTGTCCAAACAAATTTTCTTTTGATTGACGGGTATTGGGCCCGATTCGGGAGTAGGCCGGACTCTTATCGACGTTTTAACGGGCTTTGGACCCGAATTTAGGTTTGGTTGATTAAAACCAATCATGCGACGTAAAACCTAAAGCCTAAGCATACGCGCAATCACAAACAATTATTTAGATCAAAAGGGTAGGGAAGGGCAGGGAAGGCGGACCTATACACTTGTTTGATACACGCGCCTTCGAGTTAATCTTCGAAATTTTGAAGTTGATCTTTCGAGATTAAGTACTCGATGTACATGCGAAGAAAAATGTAAGTGTGCTTAGTAATGTTAAATTCGAATGAAATTCAATTAAATTGAGAAAGGTAAGGCTTGTCTTACCATTTTAATCGAGGACGTTCACTTGATATAAATTGCAGAAAATGTTCGGGAGATTCCGCCACATTTTATATGCAAAACAAAGAGAGATGGACGTTAATATAATAAATACGAACGAAAATGTAGAGATTGAAAATTAACAGGGTTCATTAAAATCGCAACTAAAGAAATAAAATTAAGAGAAATGTGCTTGTTACCTCTTGTAATCACATGGCCCACTGCAAAGTCTAATTCCCTTCTTGCCCTGGGCCTGTCGTAATCTGGAGCATTTAGCATTTTGTGGCCCAACCACTCCAAGCCTGCTTTGTTTTTCATTCTAGAGTGCTGAGGAAATGAGTCGTGGGCTGGACTTCATTCCTCGGAGATGCGGGAGAAGGAAGTGCCAACACCAACGGATCTGAAGACACCAGAGCGGAGACGGACGGCTACACTGCTCTGCTCGGGGAAGGATCTTGGGGACGTCGGGCCGCGACACTTGGGAGACTCAGATCTGGGTTGCCGTGGGGGAGGCTGCCTTGGATTTGCCGAGGCCGGGTCTGCGCCGCTGAGGAGAGGCTGGATCAAGGTCAGGGTTTCCACCGGAGGAGGTCTGAGGAAGGGAAGCCGCCGGGGAGCCAAATCTGAAGATAGGCGAGGAGATGATGGGGCTGGGGCACCTCGATTTGGGACGCGCCGGGAAAAAGGGGAAAGAGGGGCAAGCCATCACCAAGCTGAGGACGCCGAGAAGAGGTTTTGCTGCGGTCGTTGGTGGAGCGCCAGGCTGGTTTGCTGCCGCCGGGGAAAGAAGAGGCCGGCCACTAGGGAGAGAAGGCCGAATCATGGGTTGCTGTTGCCGAGCTCGGGTGCGCAGGAGGAGCAGGGGGTCCGTGGATGTCGGATTGGTGGGGTGCCGGGTCTGAGCAGTTTCAGGGACGGAGGGGAAGGTTGGTCTGGTTCGCTGACGGCTGGAGGAGAGGGAGACTTGCCACCGTTGGCTCTGGGGGAGTCAGAGGAGGAGCTGCCTTCGCCAGATCTAGAGCGCCGGGAAGGAGGGCTCGCTAGCTCGGCTGGAGCCAGATCGGGACCGGCGAAGGTAGAGACGGTGGCAGCGGGCTCGGCAAAGGGGAAGGGCGGCGGCAGCGTGGACGGGTTGGCTGCTGTGAGTCACTGATGTGATAGTGCGGGGTTGTTGGTTCGCTGTCGTCGGATCTGGGGGCCGCGTGCGTTGCTGGGTCGATTCCAATGCCGGGAAGTCCTCTGGAGTGCTGGGTTCGGTGTGGGGAGCTAGTTTCTGAGAGGGCTTCGGGGAAGCTCGGCTGCAATGGGCTCGGCGAGGGGGGAGGTAGATTGCTGTGGGCTCGTTTGCTGCTGAGGTGGAGGATTCTCCTGGTGGGTCTAAGGGCGGGTGGTTTGGGTAGGCTGCCTTGGAGTCTCTGGTGGTTAGTGTGTCGATCGCTGGATGTTCCTGAAGATGTTGGAGAAGGGGTTGGAGACCTGGAAGTAGCACCACGACCTTCCATCCTGATTGACCATAGGGAGGAGGAAGCTGACTGTAGCCTTAGCCGGAGCTGTCTGCTGCGCCACTAGAACCAACAGCCTGCTACTGCTGCTATTGAAGGTGTACACCTGCACAAGGAAAGCAAAGGAATAAATGGAGAGTTCTTCGTAACACGGATATGCCTTTACGAAGAGCTTGGGACTGGTTGGAACTAGTTAAGTCGTTTAAGAAGGAGGGGGTGGTCTGCATCATTATTGTAGAAGGGTGTCCGTTGTCACATGGAGCGGCTGATGAAACTGGAGTCGTTATTGAAGGATCGCATTGCTGTCTGTCGTACTCGAGGATGCCGAAGCTCATTGCGGCTTGAAGTACGACGCGCTCTTTTGCTGTCTTTGTTGAGTATCCAGCTTGAGTTGGTCGTCGAGGGGGTTCTCTTTGATGCTGGCCTCTTCTTACCTTGTTGTAGAATGTTGAAGGATGACAGCAATGGAGGTAGCCGACGAGATATGAAGATTGGAGAAGTTTCAAGAGAAGAAGAAAAAGGACCGTTGAGCCTTTTTTTTTAAGGTCGGAAGTTGGCTCTTCTGAGAGAAATTTTTAGAAGGTCGTCCCCCTGAGAAAGAAGAATGCTTCCCCCCTCCCCCCCCTTTTTCTAGGTAATCTTCTTCTCCCTTTTATTCTGTTCTCCCCCAGACTTCTCATTTAGTTTGCTTTCCATTTCTTCTGGTTCCGTCTCCCTCCCCTTGAAGTTCTTCTTTTCCTTCTTTCTTAGTCAAGTTCCTTTGGTTTAGTTGAATCCAGATGGGTTCTAGTTAGAAGGGTCGAAACCATTAGGGGGACAGGATCCTTTTGGGCGTCGCTGAATCGCCTTTTGCTTCAGGAGATCGACAGAGGCCAAGGATTCGGGGGGGCTTCAAGCTGTTGGTAACTGTCTGGGAGGGGGCTGCGTTGGGATCGTCCTTTGGCAGAGATCCTGTCGGGGAATCAGAGGAGATGCGTGTGGGCTTGGGCTTTATCAAAGGGTAGGCTCGAAGCTTTGGGTTGCACCATGGGTTGGGTTTGGATTATGGGGCTGAGAGCTGCCTTGTGCTCTGTTTCTTGGGTTTTCTTTGTCTTTGGGTTGTTGATGACACCAGGCCGGGGTGACTTGGTGGACACTTGTTTCTGGCTGAATTTATTTAACCTCGGGGGCTTTGGCACCGGGTTGGGCATGTATGCAGATGGGCTTGGGTGAGATTAGCTGAGGTCCATGAGATTTTCTTTTGCCAAATTCTCCCTTCTTGTGTTCCTCTCTGCGTCTGGCTTTCTTCTTTTAATCACTTGCAGGTGGGGCCGTGTAATCAGCTGCAAGATCTGTGGCGAGGTAGGGAGGTAGTTGGGTTTGGACGTTGAGGGTGGTGCAGTAGAGAGGCTGAGGGCATCTCCATCAGAGGAAGAAGGAAGAGTGGCTTTGAAGGTAACAATTCTGTCTTTTCTTAGCTGACCCACTTGAGGTGCCTGCGGATATGGAGGATGGCGTTGCAGGTATTGTTGCTGTATGTTTTGTTTAAACCTCTGCGGCCATGTCCTCCATTGATTCCCTGAAAGTCTTCTCCTCTGAAATTGATGTGCCAAACGATGTTGGCTCCATGTTTGTCCGGACAGGGCAGCGGGTTTGGCATCAAGAAACGTTTGATGTGAGCTTATGCGTTGGTCATGAACCCCTGGTTATTGAATGTAACCAGTAGGGCTTTCAGAGGTAAGAGCATTTGACGGGCATTGCGATTGCACTTCTCTTCCTCCAAACAACCACAGATGCAGGTATTACACGAGACTACACAACATTTGGATTGCCTGATCTTCGAGTGAGGGATGTTGCAGAACACATTTGTAGTCTGCATCTTGGTTTCAACGGCGTATTCTTGCGATCGGACTGTAGATGTACTGGCTATCGTCCTTTGCATGGAGATGAACTCTCCTCTCACCCGCTCCTGGGTCAAGTCTAAAATGGTCCAATGGATTGCATGTTGTTTGTTGTTATCTGAGCGAGGTAGTTATTCTGGTAAGCTTGAAGCATGTTACAAGCGATGGGCAGACCCCTGTATCTGACTAATGTTTTATGCGGTTCTCAAATCCATCTGCAGGTAACTAGCCAGCTACGCTCCATTGTTCCCAACCTTGGCAGGAAAGTCACCCTTTCCCATTAGCAGCTCTGCGTGCTGGGAGCCAACAAAGATCTTCCAGGCTTTGAGCTTAGCTGGTGTTGAGCATTTGCTCGTTGGAGGCCGGAATGTTCCCATCTTCGCCTAATCTGGTGTTTCAGGTACGTATGTTGGGTGGTCTAATTATTTCCAGTGAAGTTGTCATGTCTGAGGTGATGATTGCTCTTTGATGCCACCTCATTGAGGTTCAAACTTTGAGCTAAACCGCTGCAACTTGGCATATCTTGCAGGGATCCGTTGGCCAGGCCCAACATGACCAACTGTGGCCACCTATAATCAACCCCTGATAGGTGTCCCATTGCCTTGGAGATTCCGCTGGGAATTCATGTAAGTTCTTCTGTTGTTCATCAAGTCCTCTTTCTTGGTTCGAGCACTGGCGCCAATGTATTTGATTTCTCCGACATCAACCGTACAAGAGAACAAAGTCACTCTGTTAGGTGAGTAGTCCTTGGTACTCTCATATAAAGGAATGGCATAGTTCATCTTCTGAGCATATTCCTGAAGTAGATTTTTGTACAGGCCACTTTCATTAATAGGTACTGGGATAGATTGGTTGACTTCCCAGCCCTCACCAGTTCCATGAGAGCAAGTTTTGCGGTCGATCACTCTGCTGCCTTTAGTTTCATAAACAGGGGTCGGAAAGCCCATTGGCCCATCAAAGAACAACATTGTCTGCAGATGGGTTCCTTTATAGGCCGATGGTGCAGCTCCCACATGTGTGCCGGGCATATTTGGGAAGTTGAAGCTTGTTGCAGCGGAGTCGGCGGGTTCCCCCTTTTTTGTTTGCATTAACAGTAGTCTTTATATGAACTTTGTTCACAACAAATTTTAGGCGGTTGTATGTGTCCTTTTTAAGTAGTTGTAATTTGAGATATTACAGTTTACCCCTCCTTAGGAGGGAATCTGAGAAGATTCTCTCACAAGGATATCGTTAATACCTCAAACTATTCTTGGTCGACATGTATCCTGAAATTTATCAAGGAAATCATTAGTCACGATGAAAACAAAACAGCCAAATGTACATGCACATTACGCTTCGTTCTGTTTTTTTCTGTTTAAAAGCATGTTTCCAAGTGAGAGCAGAGAAGTTTTGCTGATTTCTCTCGTATTTTGCTCTTATTTCTAAAAGCCACTTCAGTTAGATTTCGGAATTCCTTTGACTTGAATGCTCATGTACCGGTCGAAGGAGTCTTTATCCGGGTTATAATGTAGATTCAGCATAAGGCCTTTTAGATTGAAGGTCGAAATTCGTCATTTGAAAGAAAGAGTTTAAGGACCTCATCGGAAGCTATTGGATCGTAGAAGTTCTACTATTCAAGCAAATTCTCCATCCTTCAGACAGCTCAACAGTTGACGTGTTCTGTTGGGGAAGAACAGTCGGCTTACTAGTAGATGTGGACAATCCATTTTGGGGAATGTTTTGTCTTTGACTTGTTTGAAAGAGTAGCACCTTTGCTTTTGCGACCACCAATGTTGGCCCCGGTGCTTTATTTTTTGCTCTTTTGATTTTCATTTTGCGCTTTCCTTTAAAGACTGCGGTCTTTGCGCTTATTCTTTCTTTTCTTTGCTGAATTACGGGGATTTGCCCCGCTTTGTTTTCTGATAATTTTCTTTGGAATTTGTGTTTCTTGAGAAGCTCTTTGAGAGGTTTGGTCTTTAGGAACGATTCAACTGGCAGACTTAACTGTCTATGATGCCTCTTTGCTTGAATCTTAAGGAAGTGAAACCTCTATGATCCGTTGCTTCCGGTTTCTAGCTACAGGATCACCATTTTAACCTCGATAGGAGGCAGTCCTTAGACTTGTTGGGTATAGTGTGTGTACAAAACTTCGACTTTGGCTTGAAAGGGGCTAGCAATAGTTGATATTATGTGTTTGGGGTAGAGAAGAAATGCTCGATCTCATCCCGGCTTAGAGCATCTTTTGTCAAAGGATTCGTTATTCGCCTGAATGCTCGTGTATGAATCCTCATAGTGTTTGCGCTCATCATTCTGGGTAAGTGTTTAGGAATAGGTTTGCCTTCTCCACTCTCGCCCAAAGACATTCTTATTACCAAAAATTTCAAATTATATGCAAATGGGCACACAAATGCTTAAGAAATGAATAGGTTTAGGTACTCAAACCTCTGTAGTGCTCTTGTGCACTTTCGTGTTCTATGTTCTTTTAGATTAAACTCGAAACGGCATCCACCCGACCACGCACGCCGTTGCCTAGGAATTTGTACCATACTGTATGGATGCCCATGTGCCTGCATAGCTGACAACGGATGGAAACGAAGTTAATTAATGTACTTTGACTCTCGCTTGGGGAGATGAAGTAAAATATCCGCCGGGGAGTTGAGATGGATATGCCCATCTCAATGGTCGTTCTGACTCTATCTGAGGAATGACAAGAATTCCGTTAGAGAGCAAATGTAAATGATACTCCCTTTTGGTATTGTTATCCGTGATAACGACAAAGGCAATCTCGAAGCTTTGGTTCAAAATTTTTCCACCCAACCGCCCGTGCCTTTGTCCATAATATAGGATGCTCATGTACCTACACTGGGCAAAGGACAGACAACAACTGAGCCATGTGACTTGTTTTCTTTTAAAGTAAAAATGAAGTTTGTTCATGTAACTTCGTTTATATGAAAGGTGAAGCAGAATTCTGGTACTTCCCTTTTTGCATGGTTTCATCATTGCATCCTCGTCCGATGGAATCGAAGGTCAGACGAAATTGCTAAGACCTTGGCTTGAAGCTTTGCCACCCTACCACCCTCGCCTTTGTCATAGGAGTTGTGTACCATTCGTGTGAGGAGCTCTTGTACCTGCTCACGAGACAAAAGACGTAAACGAAATGCGTTCATGTAATTTCGCTTAGCTTGAAAGGGGAGAAGAATGATTGTGTATTTCTCCCTTATCCCCGTTGTCAGTGTTCTTCATCCTGAATGATTCTTCGAGGTGTAAAAGAATTCACCTGACAGATATCGCCTCAAAAATCTGACTTGAGACCTGGATACCATTCAGGTGTAATATCGTCGGAGAACATCTGCGTTAATTGCTTGTGGCAGCTCTCCTCCATCCATTCTTGCTAGGATGGTTGCTCCTCTTGAGAAGGCGTGCTTGACGACGAACGGTCCTTCGTAGTTTGGAGCAAATTTTCCTCGTGGATCTTTGACATTCGGTAGGATCCTTTTAAGAACACGGTCACCTGGTTTGTATCTGATTGGCTTGACCTTTTTGTTGAATTCTCTAGACATGCGTTGTTGGTAGCATTGCATATGGTGAGCTGCGGCAAGTTGTTTATCATCAATGAAGTCTAGGTGGGCGAGTTGATGATTGGCCTTTTCTTCTTCTGTCCTATTGCTTTGGGATGATATCCTGAGAGTTGGTAATTTGACCTCTACTGGAATGACTGCTTGAGTGCCATAGACGAGCTCGAAGGGAGTTGCCCCAGTCAAAGTGCGCATCGTCGTCCTGTAGGCGAGTAACGCGAAAGGGAGTTTCTCGTGCCAATCGCGATAGGTAATTGCTGTCTTCTGAAGAATCTTCTTCATATTTTTCTTGGCAGCTTCAACTGCACCGTTCATTTGTGGACGGTACGGTGAAGAGTTGAGATGCTTGATTCGAAATTCCACGCATAGGGATTCCATTAATTTGCTGTTGAAGTTTGAACCATTGTCTGTGACCAATAGCTCTGGAACTCCATATCTGGCGATGATGTTCGCCCTCATGAAACGCAGGACGTTGTTTGCTGTGACTTCTTTGAAGGATTGTGCTTCTATTCATTTGGTGAAGTAATCGATTGCGACCAGCAAGAATCGGTGCCCGTTGGATGCCTTAGGATTGATGGGCCCGATCACATCCGTGCCCCACATTGAGAATGGCCATGGTTCGAATAACGGGTAAAGTCTTGTTGGGGGCACATGTACCTTGTCGCTATAAATCTGACACTTGTGACACGCTTTGACATATTTGATGTAATCGGCTTCCATTGTGAGCCAATAATACCCTTGTCGCATTATCTTCTGGGCAAGAGCGTATCCGTTCATGTGTGGTCTGCAAACCCCTTCATAGACTTCGACAATGAGGGCTCCAGCTTCTTGCTTGGTGACGCATCGCATGAGAGCCGTCGTGAAGGATTTCTTGTATAAGGTGTCACCGTCTAGAAAGTAGCTTCTTGTTATCCTCCGAATGAACTTGCGTTTTTTCCCTGTGCTATTTTGGGGAAATCCTCCTGATTGTAAATAATTCTTGATGTCTGCGAACCAAGGTAGAGAATCTTTGGGTTGACTCTGCTCAATATGCATGCAACTTGGATCATCAGCAATGTTGATGCGCAAAGGCTCGATGTCCATTTCTCCAGCCAACGGGATCATTGAGGCGAGCACTATAAGAGCATCAGCAAATCGATTATCAGTTCGCGGGAGATAATTGAATTCAATATCAGTAAATTGTCTGATTAGTGTTTGTAGATAATCCTGATATGGAATGAGCTTTGGGTCTCGAGTGCGCCATGCTCCATTTGTCTGGGAGATGATGCATGCCGAATCTCCATGAACGTCCAGGAGCTTAACCTGCATGTCGAGTGCGTGAAGTAGGCCGAGGATGCACGCTTCATATTCAGCTATGTTGTTCGTGCAGGGAAAGGTGACTTTGGCCGCCGTTGGGTAGTATTGTCCATCTGGAGAGATTACCACAGCTCCTATTCCTAATCCTGAGGAATTGACTGCGCCGTCAAAATACATCTCCCACCTTGGTTCTTGTTCCATGAGCAAGATGTTCTCATATGGTAATCCAATTTCCAAAGAAGAATCATCCGTTTCTGGGTATTCAGCGATATGATCCGCGATCGTTCTCCCCTTCACTTAGTGACTCTTCCCATCAATGTTGGCTTGTCGAAGAGATATTTGAGTGGGTCATTCTCGGACACTAACAGGATCTCGTAGTGCAGAACATACTGTCGGAGTCGGTGGAGGACCCAAATGAGTGCACAGCAGGTACGCTCAGAAGTTGTGTATCTTGACTCGCAATCTGTGAATTTCTTGCTGAGGTAGTAGATCGCGTGCTCCTTAGCGCCTGGCAGTTGTTGGGCAAGCATGGCTCCAAATGATTCTTCCCGAACGGTGAGATAGAGCGTGAGAGGATGCCCCGGCTTTGGCGTGATAAGAACTGGTGGTTCTGTCAAATACATTTTAATTTGTTCAAATGCGACTTTGCAATCATCGTCCCACTCAAATTTGACGTCCTTCCTTAGTTTCTTGAACAGAGGCTTGCACGTGTCGGCTAGGTCGGAAATGAACCATCCAATGTAGTTAACACGACCCATGAAGCTGCGGATCTCTTTGACTGACCTTGGAGCTGGGAGATCACGAATTGCTTCAATTTTATCAGGATCAATCTCAATGCCTTTGTTACTGACAACAAAACCAAGAAGTTTGCCTGTGAAGTCGCTCCAAATATGCATTTGGCGGGGTTGAGGCGCAGCTTGTACTTGCGAAGCCGTTCGAATAGCTTTCGGAGAATGACTGTGTGGTCTTCATCTTCTTTGGACTTGGCGATCATGTCGTCGACGTAGACTTCAATTTCGCGATGCATCATTTCATGAAACAAAACAACCATAGCACGTTGATAGGTTGCCCCAGCATTCTTGAGTCCAAAAGGCATGACTCGATAACAGAATGTGCCCCAAGGTGTCGTGAAGGTTGTTTTCTCTTTGTCTTCTTCGGCCATGCGAATTTGATTGTAACCGAATAATCCATCCATGAAAGAGAATCTGTTGAATCCAGCGGTATTGTCCACCAATAAATCGATGTGCGGGAGTGGAAAGTCATCTTTGTGACTCGCCTTGTTGAGGTCGCGATAGTCGACGCAGACTCGGACCTTCCCATTCTTCTTGATGACGGGGACTATGTTGGCAACCCATTGTGGATAGGTAGACACTTCAATAAAGTTGACCTTCAGCAGCTTATCCACTTCTTCCTTGATGGCAAGGGCTAGTTCAGGCTTGTACCAGCGTTGCTTCCGATTTATAGGATGAATTGATGGGTCTGTAGGAATCTTGTGTTCCACAATCTCTGAATCTAGTCCCGGCATATGGTGTACGACCAAGCAAAGACGTCAGAGAATTCCTTGAGCAAGTTGATGATGTCTTCAGTTTCATCCTTTGATAAATCTGCGCCGATGAACAACTCCTTGGGGTCATCTTGAGTTCCAATGTCAATTGAAACCGGCTTCTGCAGTGTGATGTCCTTTGGTTCTTCATGTCGTTGAAGACCTTGTTCCAAGCCGTAATATCCTTCTATGGATTTAGGGTCGTCTATTGCTTCTCCGTCTTGTTCGGGGGTGTTCTCGGGTATTCTCGAAGCGCCGTTCCTGAAAAGAAGAAGAAATTAGAGTGATATACTCAAATGAACTGTTAAGATATTGTTTCATGCGACAATTAGGCATGCGCTTTTGACCAAAAGAAAATGTTGTGGAATCAGGACTCAGCGGGACCCTTGTCGTTTCCTCAGATTCGCCCTGATCATCAGCGGCCCGATCCCACAACACCCTAGGTACTACCTAGGGGTCGCGTTACATATAGACACCCTTGCTAGTCCGCGACTAGAATGTAGCAAGGCAACCTACTCTAGACTCTACTTATCTAAGTGCAGAAAGGTAAAGATGGAAGGTTTCACCCGTCGAGAGGCATGTCTAACTCGGCCAAGATCGACGCTTCCATCATACAGACTTCTTCTTCGGACTCTTGTGTCCCGGTCTTCTCGTCTTCCTTCTCCTCCACTTCTTTGCTCGTAGTAGGAGAATCCACACGCCTGTTCGAAGGGGGTGCTTCGACCTTGGAGGCGTCCTGGGCAATATTGGCACCACTGGAGCTCGAAAGTGCGGTGCCCTGGCTTGCTGAACGTATGCCGGCATTTGATTAAGGGGAATGGCGACATCAGGAGGGATGAAGTGAGCCCGCATGCGAGGTCGACGCCTATGACCGTTCCCAATATTCACTTGGATGTCATTGTCATGTTCAACAATCTTCTGCTCACTATTGACTTCTTCATCATCCAGAATCTTCACATCATCCAGCTTCTCCGATAGGATTTCACCTTCCATTGTCGCCGCAGATGAACGGACGAAACGGATGACTGACTTGCTGATGGTGTGATTACCCTGTTTGCGTCGCATCTTGCCTGTGAATCCGAGTCCACTAGTCCCCGCAGGAGCTGGAATGGTGATCAGATAGATGATCCCCTGTCCTCTAATTCCGAGTCCTTGGCCAGGTTGATACCCATGTCGAAGGAATTCTTTTGCGGCACTGATGTTGCCCCATGTCATCAAGGGATCAGATTTGTAGTCACGCCTCACCATATTGACCATCTCCAAGGTCTGCGTTGTTGACGGCTCCTCGGTTGGCTCTCCCACGAATGGCATGTCAATCTCGTGGTAAAGCTCCATCGAATATTCTCCCCGGACTGTGATGAGCTTGCCATCTGAGGAAAATCGAACCATTTGATGAAGCGTTGAGGGACTGCCCCGGCTTGATGAATCCAAGGACGCCCCAGCAGCATGTTGAAGGACCCCGTAGTTTCTAGAATCTGGAATTGGGTAGAGAAGAGGGTTGGCCCAACTATGATCTCGAGCGTGACTTCCCCATGAGCCTGTCGTTTCACGCCGTCGAAAGCCCGGATAGTCAAGCTGGATTTTGGAAGCTTTTTAAGGTTGATGCCAAGCTTTTGAGCTACCGCCAACGAAATGATATTAACCCACGACCCGCCATCGATGAGAACCTTGGAGATGGTAGTATCACAACACTTGAGCGTGATGAAGAGAGCATTGTTGTGATCCGGCCCCTGCTCCGGTTAATCATCTTCCGAGACGGTAATTATGTTATTCGCCAGCATGCTGCTCACGTACGCATCTAAAGCGGCGACTTCGACCTGCTCTGGCATATGTACCTCGGTTAGAAACATCTCCAACATCTCCCTGTGCATGTCGGAGGAATGGATGAGGCGAATAGGGAGATTTGAGCTGGCTGTTTTCGGAGCTGCTCGACTATATCGTAGTCGCTTCCCATCACCGTATAAATCACCTTGTGGATTTGCTCGTTCGAAGGCGCTTTGGGCTTCGAAGATTCAGCTGGGATTTCAGGGGCTGGCACTATCCTTCCGAAGCGGGTAATTAATTCAACTTCTGGGCTGAGAGATGTGCAGGTGGGTCCCATCATGATCGGAATCCTTGGTTCCGTCGCTGGCGATGACTCTGCTTGAAACATCTCTGGTTGTGATGATCCCAAAGAAATATAAACATACGGCGTCCTTAGCTGCCGACGGGGAACCAATATAAATCCATCCGGCAAGATAGTGGGCTGAACACTTCTGCTGGATTGGGGCCCACGACCTCTTCCTCGACCTCGGCTGTGGCCTCGACCTCGACCACGACCGACGCTTATGACATTGACACTCCTTGACGGTGCGTATTCGTATTCATACACGTGCACCTCCTCCTCCTTTTCGGCCAAAACTAAGAAAAAATTAGCCCCGATATAATTCACATGTTTCGGAAGAGGATTCCTCTTAACATTTGGGGGAGCTGCAGGCGCAGAAAATGTGATGGCTCCTTCATCCAACAGATTCTGAACCTTCAACTTTAGAGCAATACAATCCTTGGTGTCATGCCCCGTTGCTCCTGAGTGTTACTGACAAACCTCTTTGGGGTTGTATCCGAACGACGAGGGATTGGTGGCTTTGGCTTCAATAGGCTTGATAAAACCCATGTCCCTCAATCGAACAAACATCACATCCAGGGGATCGGGCGTTTGGGTCAAGTCCTCCAGCCTACGTCGTGGACACTCCATTTGTGCAGGCCTTGGCTGCTGTTGTCCCACCATGTTGACGGGGGGGTCTGAAACGAGTTGCTGCCAGGGCTGGGGGCCTAAGCGCGGTTGTAACATAAGTCCTTGGCACGTACGAGGTCGGGGGTGGAGTTGCCCTCATCGACTGCCTATTCTGCTCAGCAGTTACAATAAGCTCCTTGGGCCTGGGCTTCACTGCCGGTTTTGCTGAAGGAGAAGGGATCAGCCCTTCTCGATTTACTCCGTCAAGCTTGTCCGCATTGATGACTGCTTGGGCGAAGATGGAGAATGTCTGCCCGATCATGTAGGGCATGTACTCACGTGGAAGCAGCTGGAGGAATTCGTCGATGAGCTCCCTCTCTGTATGCGTCGGTTTTATCTGGGACGTGATATTCCTGAACCGGTAGGCAAACTGCTTAACGTCTTCGGTGCGGTACCTCTTCAATTTCCATAAATCCGAGATTGTAAGCGCCATTTCTACATTGAAGCTATAGTAGTTGAGGAAGTCAAGGGCCAAGTCTTTGAAAGTTGCGTACTGACTAACATCCTTGGTGTAGTACCAGTGCAGCGCTGATTCCGCCAAACTCTCTTGGAACATGGCAATGCGAAATTTATCGTCTACCGAGTATACTGACATCTTGTGGCAGAAGTGCTTGAGATGTAGTTCCGAGCAGCCGTTCCCACGGAATTTCTCAAATTCGGGCATCTTGAACTTTGGCGGGACTTGTATATGCGGGATCTGATAATTTGTGTACTCCCAGTTGTGTGCCTGGTACCCCTAGATGGTGTTCAAGCGCTCTTCTAACTTCGCCATGCGGCGAGCCTCCTCCTGCTGCATTGAGGCAATCCTAGCCTCGAGCCTTGTCTCGAAAGCACTAGCCTGTTGTTGCTTGCCAAATAATTCTTTAACGATAGCCGCGTTACGGGTTCGTGGGCTTGGCAAGGCTGGTTCCACATGCGAAACTGAAGGGGTGGCAATTGGCGGATGAATTATGAAAGTGGGAGGTGTGGAGGTTGTTTGAGGGTAAGGAGTTGGCCCAGGTGTTTGAATTTGGGTGTGGGGAGTTTGCCCGAACGGCATTGGCGGGTAGGGAGTTGGCCCTTGGGATGTTGGCTGAGGGTAGTATGGAGGCAAGCTGTGGCATAGGAAGGGAAAGGGATGGCCCACTCATGTATGGGTTATGTAAAGGTGCTACGCTTGTGGAGGTAGCGGATCCGGGCATGACCGGGTTATAAGAAGGCAAAGTGTTTGATGGGTTATAAGAAGGCAAAGTGTTTGGTGGAGGATGGAATGGATATGGTGGGGTTATGGACGTTTGAGATCCTGGCATGACAGGAGGAAGGTGTGGGTTTTTGGAGGTGGTGGGAGCAGGCGTGGCTGCTAGCTGTCGCTGGAGGAGCTCAGCCATCATCGTCTTCAAAGAGGAGAGCTCGGCTGTGAGAGACTCCACCTTGTCTCCCAGTGAAGGAGAGCCGGCGCCTTGGGCCAGCGTGTTTGAGGCAGTATTGAGAGGAGCCGCCGCCAGTAGAGCAGCTGACGACATCACCGACGGTGCTGCAGGTGCAACCAGCGGTGGGACGTACAATGGTGAAGTTCTCCCGTCTGATGGCTGCCCAGCTGTGAGTATGGTTTGGGGCAACTGCGGGAAGGCTGAGATTGGGAATGGTGAGGCAGACTCCATCCAACTACGGGTGATGGAACTACGATAGTGACTCCAGCGACCGGGGCTATTTCTTCCTCTGCAGCTGGGGACAGGACCATGGGAGTCAGTGCTGGTCCTACTGAAGCTTCAGCCATCACTGCTCGGATGGCACGGTATCTTGGGCGCTTTCAATAGGGAGCTATTGCTCAGTACCTTGTTACAGAAAAAGCATCAAGCAGTGATACCATGGATGCATGTCATGTAGTGATGTATGATATGTCTAATGTAGGGATTGGATTGTTGTCATTCGAATTTAACCCCAAAAGAAAAGAAACGAATTAGATAGAAACCAACAAGTTCAACATCTTCATAAAAGTTAAAATACAATTAACTGAAAGGAAATATAAAATGGGCTCGCAGGCTCGATAGCAGCATGAAGACGTCGTCGGTCAGGTGCGATCCCACTGAGTGTGACGCTTCTTCCAGAAACGCTGGGACTGTGCTGCGCAATCCTCCTCCTCGGGTTCTAGTGGAAGCTCGCAGATTTCTTCAGTGAGGGTCATCCATATGCGGGCGATGTGTGCGCTCACCCTCTGGAGTGACGTCTTCACTACCCTGTCGTCGAGGCTGATTGGTTGGAAGAGCTGCTGCGGAGGTGATCTGGTCCTCGGAGTCAATCCCAGCTGTGTCGAACATAGAATGGAGCGTAGTAGGAGATGCCTCCGAACCCCATGATTAGAATGAAGTATCCGTTCATCGAGGAAGTGGTGGCATCATCCGTGTCGAAGCAGGGGGCTTTCTGGTAGAAGTCGACAGGCTCCAGAGAACGGAATAGCGCGTCGACTCCAACGAATGTGCGTATAGGTAGGCGGGCACGCTCCACGATGCGGACCAGCAATCCCGGTGTGTGTTCTCTCGTGAAGGCTTCTCCTGTGATCCCAAGATGAACACTTGCAGTAGAGCTGGACAGAACGTCATCCGGTGGTTGCGGACTCCTCGCTTGGCTTCACGCACAATGTTGGTGAGGCTGAAGTTAGTCGCTCTGATCAGGTTGGGCAGGAAAGGAGCGCCTTCCAATATGGCTTTGGTGATGTAGACGGCTCGCCTGTTGATCGTCTTCTCGTTTTGCGGGTACAGTACTGTCCCGACGAATAGCAGGATGAATGCTCGTGCTGATCCTTGGCCTTCACCCATGCGCGGGTTGTACGACAGCATCTGTAGATCGATGATGCCATTGACGCTGATATCTCCTTGGGAATTAAACAGTCCGGGTACGCTTTCCGACAAAATTTGGAGAAGCTTCGCTATGTACTCATTCGGCTTGTCAATCCGAGGCAGGGGCAGTATTCCTGTGCGGTGGGGCATCTCAGCAAGGTGGATGTACACCTCGTAGAGTGGCGCTAGCTTCAAATCCCCGAAGCGGAAGACGAAGGAGTCTGGATCCCAGCGTGCCACCGGGTTTTCAGGAGAGCCAAATCCAACTCCAAGAGAATGAGGTGGAAGAGTCCCTTGAGTTTGGACTGCACGAACTCGAGCTCGGAAGGCCTCAACAATGGCAGCCATTGACGAAGGTGATGGACTTCAGGCATGTTCTTCTGTCGTAATGAAATGGGCTCCATGAAGTCTTCCTGCATAATAGGGTGTCATTCGGAGATGATAACATTCCAATCCCTAACCCTAGTATAGTATGATTCGGCACGCCATTTGTGCAATCGTGTTCAAGTAAAATAGAATGTATGCTATTACAAGGATAATGTATTCATGCGATTATGAATGTATGTGGATGCATTAAAGCGGTAAAAGGAGTTAGGGAAGGGAGAAAAGGAAATTGGGAACCCCCCATGATCAACCCAAACTGCTGCAAAATGAACAGAGTTAGTGTTACAATTTATCACATACAACACGTACCTGAACCTGTCCCTGCACGAGTAGCAGTCACTTAGTAACAAGCAAATGCACATGCGGTGTCTGGTACCTGTAGTGGGCAACAAATTCTAGACTCGGATGAAGGTTTCTAATACCTCCCTCAGACTAAGGGAGGCGGGTCCCGGTCCATAGCCTACAAGCCACAGGAAGCAGCGAGGCCGTGCCTTTCGGTGACCCCCTAAAGATCCTAGTCCCGGGTATAGGGACTTACCTAAGTATGCCTAAGAAGGCGGTAAACAAACACAAGTAGGAGACCATATAAAGGGCACCGAGCCAATCAATTACATGCGAAAACAAGTAACTCCCCTCCGCATGTGGTTTGTAAAAGGTTTTTGGTAGGAATCCACATGCGGAGCATCCCCAACAGAGTCGCTATCCGGGATGTACGCGCGCCCTTCGGCCTAGTGCGTGCGAGGCGGTTCGGGCAACCCGAGGATCCAGGCCCGCTCCCCCGAGGCCCAGTCCGGTCGGCGTCACGGCTCGAACGCTGGACGCTGCAGAAAGGGACCCGGGTTGGGTCTTCCCTTGATTCCCGAATGGGTCTCCGGGACGTTTCGCCAACCACCTTCAGTTCCCTGAAGGTGGTGAGCGAAAGGCTGCATAAGACCTCGCTCGTGAATTTTTAGAAGGGCCCAAGAAAGTCACCTCATCCTAAATGGCTCCAAAAAAGGGTAGGGTTTAGTTTAACTTTGGAAAACTTGTTCGGAGTCGCCACCGACTTAGTTAAAAAGTGTGATTTTAAGTCGGAAAAATCAGAGTTTGGGTTCGGGGATTCTATTTACTAACCTTTGTATTCTAAAACATGCGAAAAGGGTGGCGATTTGTCCAAAAAAAATTTCTTTTCATTGACGGGTGTTGGGCCCGATCCGGGAGTAGGCCGGACTCTTATCGACGTTTTAACGGACTTTGGACCCGAATTTAAGTTTGTTTGATTAAAACCAATCATGCGACGTAAAACCTAAAGCCTAAGCATATGCGCAATCACAAACAATTATTTAGATCAAAAGGGCGGGGAAGGGCGGAGATTGCGGGCCTACACACTTGGGCCCGCATTCCGTTATAAGTGGATTTAAATAAAATTCGGGAAGGCCCGCACCTCCCCTTTGTACCTTTGATTGAGTTTGGGGCCGCTTTAAGCCTTCGAGCCCACGGTTTTTTAGGCCAAGGTGGACCGACGCGGTTTGATACACACGCATTCGAGTTAATCTTCGAAATTTTGAAGTTGATCTTTCGAGATTAAGTACTCGATGTACATGCGAAGAAAAATGTAAGTGTGCTTAGTAATGTTAAATTCGAATGAAATTCAATTAAATTGAGAAAGGTAAGGCTTGTCTTACCGTTTTAATCGAGGACGTTCACTTGATATAAATTGCAGAAAATGTCAGGGAGATCCTGCCACGTTTTATATGCAAAACAAAGGGAGATAGATGTTAATATAATAAATACGAACGAAAATGTAGAGATTGAAAATTAACAGGGTTCATTAAAATCGCAACTAAACAAAAAAAAATTAAAGGAAACGGGCTTGTTACCTCTTGTAGTCACATGGCCCACTGCTAAGCCTAATTCCCTTCTTGCCCTGGGCCTGTCGTAATCTTGAGCATTTAGCATTTTGTGGCCCAACAACTCCAAGAGTGCTGAGGAAATGAGCCGTAGGCTGGACTTCATTCCTCGGAGACGCGGGAGAAGGAAGTGCTAACACCAACGGATCTGAAGACACCGGAGCGGAGACGGACCGCTACGCTGCTCTTCTCGGGGAAGGATCTTGGGGACGCCGGAAGCGACACTTGGGAGAGTCCGATCTGGGTTGCCGTGGGGGAGGCTGCCTAGGATTTGCCGGGGCCGAGTCTGCGCCGCTGAGGAGAGGCCGGATCGAGGTCAGGGTTTCCACCGGAGGAGGACTGAGGAAGGGAAGCCACCGGGGAGCCAAATCTGAAGATAGGTGAGGAGATGCTGGGGCTGGGGCGCCTGGATCAGGGACGCGCCGGGAAAAAGGGGGAAGATAGGCAAGCCATCGCCAACCTGAGGACGCCGGGAGGAGGTTTTGCTGCAGTCGTTGGTGGAGCGCTGGGCTGGTTTGCTGCCGCCGGGGGAAGAAGAGGCCGGCCGCTGGGGAGAGAAAGTCGAATCATGGGTTGTTGTTGCCGAGCTCGAGTGCGCCGGAGGAGCAGGGGGTCCGTGGCTGCCGGATTAGAGGGGTGCCGTGTCTGAACAGCTTCAGGGACGGAGGGGGAGGTTGGTCTGGTTCGCTGACGGCTGGAGGAGAGGGAGACTTGCCACCGTTGGCTCTGGGGGAGTCAGAGGAGGAGCTGCCTTCGCCAGATCTAGAGCGCCGGGAAGGAGGGCTCGCTAGCTCGGCTGGAGCCAGATCGGGACCGGCGAAGGTAGAGACGGTGGCAGCGGGCTCGGCAAAGGGGAAGGGCGGCGGCAGCGTGGACGGGTTGGCTGCTGTGAGTCACTGATGTGATAGTGCGGGGTTGTTGGTTCGCTGTCGTCGGATCTAGGGGCCGTGTGCATTGCTAGGTCGATTCCAATGCTGGGTAGTCCTCTGGAGTGATGGGTTCGATGTAGGGAGCTGGTTTTCGAGAGGGCTTCGGGGAAGGTCGGCTGCAATGGGCTCGGTGAGGGTGGAGGTAGATTGCTCTGGGCTCGTTTGCCGCTGGGGTGGAAGATTCTCCTAATGGGTCTGTGGGCGTGGTTTGGGTAGGCTGCCTTAGAGTCTCTGGTGGTTAACGCGTCGATCGCTGGATGTTCCTGAAGATGCCGGAGAAGGGGTTGGAGACCTAGAAGTAGCACCACGACCTTCCATCCGATTGACCATAGGGAGGAGGAAGCTGACTATAGCCTTAGCCGGAGCTGTCTGCTGCGCCACCAGAACCAACAGCCTACTACTGCTGCTATTGAAGGTGTACACCTGCACAAGGAAAGCAAAGGAATAAATGGAGAGTTCTTCGTAACACGGATATGCCTCTCAGAAGAGCTTGGGACTGTTTGGAGCTAGTTAAGTCGTTTGAGAAGGAGGGGCTGGTCTGCATCATTGTTGCAGAAGGGCGTCCGTTGTCACAGGGAGCGGCTGATGAAGCTGGAGTCGTTATTGAAGGCTCGCATTGCTGTCTGTCGTGCTTGGGGGTGCCGAAGTTCGCTGCGGCTTGAGGTACGACGCGCTCTTTTGCTGTCTTTGTTCAGTATCCAGCTTGAGTTGGTCGTCGAGGGGGTTCTCTTTGATGTTGGCCTCTTCTTACCTTGTTGTAGAATGTTGAAGGATGACAGCAATGGAGGTAGCCGACAGGATATGGAGATTGGAGAAGTTTCAAGAGAAGAAGAAAAAGGACCGGTGAGCATTTTTTTTTAAAGTCGGAAGTTGGCTCTTCTGAGAGAAATTTTTAGAAGGTCATCCCCCCTGAAAAAGAAGAATGCTTCCCTTCCCCCCCTTTTTGTAGGTAATCTTCTTCTCCCTTTTATTCTGTTCTCCCCCAGACTTCTCATTTAGTTTGCTTCCCTTTGTTCTGGTTTCGTCTCCCTCCCCTTGAAGTTCTTCTTTTCCTTCTTTCCTAGTCAAGTTCCTTTGGTTTAGTTGAATCCAGATGGGTTCTGGTTAGAAGGGTCGAAACCGTTAGGGGGACAGGATCCTTTTGGGCGTCGCCGAATCGCCCTTTTCTTCAGGAGATCGACAGAGGCCAAGGAGGGGGCTGCGTTGGGATCGTTCTTTGGCAGAGATCCTATCGGGGAATCAGAGGAGATGCGTGTGGGCTTGGGCTTTATCAAAGGGTAAGTTTTGGGGCTCGAAGTTTTGGGTTGCACCACGGGTTGGGATTGGATTATGGGGCTGAGAGCTGCCTTGGGCTCTGTTTCTTGGGTTTTCTTTGTCTTTGGGTTGTCTTTGGGTTGTCTTTGACTTGGTGGGCACTTGTTTTTGGCTGAATTTATTTAACCTCGGGGGCTTTGGCACCGGGTTGGGCATGTATGCAGATGGGCTTGGGTGATATTAGCTGAGGTCCATGAGATTTTCTTTTGTCAAATTCTCCGTTCTTGTATTCCTCTATGCGTCTGGCTTTCTTCTTTTCATCGCTTGCAGGTGGGGATGTGCGATCAGCTGCAAGATCTGTGGCGAGGTAGGGAGGTAGTTGGGTTTGGACGTTGAGGGTGGTGCGGTAGAGAGGCTGAGGGCGTCTCCATCAGAGGAAGAAGGATAAAGGGAGAGTGGCTTTGAAGGTAACAATTCTGTTTTTTCTTAGCTGACCCACTTGAGGTGCCTGCGGATATGGAGGATGGCGTTGCAGGTATTGTTGCTCTATGTTTTGTTTAAACCTCTGCGGCCATGTCCTCCCTTGATCCCCTGAAAGTCTTCTCCTTTGAAATTGATGTGCCAAACAATGCTGGCTCCATGTTCGTCCGGACAGGGCAGACGGGTTTGGCATCAAGAAACGTTTGATGTGAGCTTATGCCTTGGTCATGAACCCGTGGTTATTGAATGTAACCAGCAGGGCTTTCAGAGGTAAGAGCATTTGACGAGCATTGCGATTGCACTTCTCTTCCTCCATACAACCACAGATTCCACCTCACTGAGGTTCAAACTTTGAGCTGAACCGCTGCAACTTGGCATCTCTTGCAGGGATCCGTTGGCCAGGCCCGACATGACCAACTGTGGCCACCTATAATCAACCCCTGATAGGTGTCCCATTGCCTTGGAGATTCCGCTGGGAATTCATGTAAGTTCTTCTCCCGTTCATCAAGTCCTCTTTCTTGGTTCGAGCACTGGCGCCAATGTATTTGATTTCACCGACATCAACCGTACAAGAGAACAAAGTCACTCTGTTAGGTGAGTAGTCCTTGGTACTCTCATATAAAGGAATGGTATAGTTCATCTGCTGAGCATATTCCTAAAGTAGATTTTTGTACAGGCCAGTTTCATTAATAAGTACTGGGATAGATTGGTTGACTTCCCAGCCCTCGCCAGTTCCATGAGAGCAAGTTCTGCGGTCGATCACTCTGCTGCCTTCTTTTGTAGTTTCATAAACAGGGGTCGGAAAGCCCATTGGCCCATCAAAAAACAGCATTATCTGTAGATGGTTTCCTTTATAGGCCGATGGTGCAGCTCCCACATGTATGTCGGGCATATTTGGGAAGTTGAAGCTTGTTGCAGTGGAGTCGGCGGGTTCTCCCCTTTTTTGTTTGCATTAATAGTAGTCTTTATATGAACTTTGTTCACAACAAATTTTAGGCGGTTGTATTGTGTCCTTTTAAAGTAGTTGTAATTTGAGGTATTACAGTTAGTCTAGTTTGACTATTGGTGTTGGATCATGTTCTGTTAGCCAAAAAAGATTGTTAGCCGAAAAAGATAGTTAAATTGATGAAAGATCTCTCAAATGAGAAAATATGTTTATGCATGTGATGGTGATCAAGTTATTTGAATAATATATATATTGAGAGACTTGTTAAATCATAAATGCAGTTGTTATTTTACTGGAGACTCCTGAATATTTATTTGACCCGTTGGTTTGGCATACATTAAAATATCTTGTATGCATGATTATGTGAGCAAGTGGAGTTTTTCCGTGTTTGTGCTGTAACCGTTTGGCTGCTAAAATGACTCGTTTATAGTGACAGACAAGGTGCTTCACAGGCGTGTGCATTCGGGTGAGTTACTTTATATTTGTGCTCTGGTTGTTTGTCGCCAAAGGGCTCGGCTAGGTGACAGCTGAAGTTTTCTCACAATCGCACGTGTTCTCAGCGAGTGAGAAATCTCATATTTATGCTTTGAGTGCTTGGCCGCCAAAGTGGCTCACTTAAAGTGACAGGTGAGATTGTCTTGATCTTGTTGAGGGTGTGTTTGTAGACTTGAGTGTACTGTGTAAGGACCATTTTGCCCAAAGGTGTTTGGTATCTTGTTGGTGCATATCGAGTGTTTCTGAGGAGGTCGAGTATATTGATCTCTATTTGATGGTCACTAGACTATCAACTGCTCATTATTTATGGGTTATTTATGGTCTCTTTGATTTTATTTTACACAACAATATGTAGGTCTTGAATAAGCTTATTTATTAGAGTAGATATGAATTGGTTACTCGTGACCTTTTTTATTACGACATTTTATTTATTTATGAGCAATAACATAAGATTTTATGAGTGTTGATCCCCCAAATTGATGTTAGGGGAAAAGATGAGAAGCAAATAACCCATCGGTCAAACTCACAACACTCCAACACTTACCATCGATCACAAGTGTCGGGACAAGAGGAGAGAGATTGAGTCAATCATTAATTGACTACGAGACAAAATAACCGCCCCTTCATAAATGCCCATAGCATTGGGCAACCCCTAATGGTGGGGGATGAAGGTGAAGATCATATTAATAGGGATAAATGATGAACATGTCCAATCCCACGCAATCCTCCCCGAAAAGCCACTCTTCGACGGCTCCCCCATTTTTCAATGAACAACCCATCTTCCCTTTTTATTTTTTTTTTATATAAGTGGTTAGCCCACATGAAAAGGGGGGGAGAGAGAAAAAGGGCGGGTCGGAAGAAGAGAAGGGCCCTCTCCTTTTTCTCTCAAGTTTCACCGTCCCCTGGAACAACACCCAAGTTCACCCAACCTTTCACACAAGATAAGGTAACCTCCCGTGGAAACCCCTGACAGCCAACCTAAGCCGGACAAGGAGAGTTCCAAAGCAGCTCTTCCCTTCCATGGGCACACCGATGTCCATCTTCCTCCTCAAGCCACCCCGAGGCGAGACAACTCCTCGGTGAGACTTTCTCACACATATTTGTCAACCTTGGCATACTTCGACCACTCCCTTTCCTACTTGTCGTGATGTTGCAACGCACGAGCTTGCCCCTATCCATGAGCTCGGAAGGATCGGAGGCTGGAATCATGAAATGACACATTGACAGTATACTCCCGACGGCTTTGTTTTTCTGTACAGCGATAGAATCAAGTTTGGTAAAGTCCATCCTCTTCTTTACTCTCTTCTCGTCACGTGGATATGTTGTGCACTTGAATCGAGTGTGTGTAGCCCAAGTTATTGTCGAAATACGGAACGCAAGGGTCTCGTACCTGAGCAAAAAACGCCACTATAGTTGACTAAACATATCTTTTGCTACACAGCTCTGTTTATCTAAAAACCAGTTGGGATAGTTCATTCTTTGGGTTCTCTATAACTTTTATGCTTTGAACTGTTTCGCTCGAGGTAAAGTTTCGACCCTTCGAAAGTCGATTTACAGAACGCAAGGGTTCTTTCGTCACCTGGAGACACAGCTCTAAGCAAGAGGGTATAACTTTGTCAACAGAGGTCAGATCGACCCAAAGCTAGTTGGGTTAGGTCCCTCTCTTATCAATATACAACTTTTATGCTTTGGCATTTTCGATTTGAAGTCATCTTGGTCGTGTTTTAGTCTCTCGATCGTCGACCTGTAGAATGCAACGGTTGTGCGGTTGGGTGCAAATGCTTATTCGGTCGACGAAGTATAACTTTGTCTACAGATATTAGATTGACCCAAAGATAGTAGGTTTAGGTTTCTCTCTTATTAACCTACATCTTTTATTCTTTAAACTTTTCAATTTGAGGTTGTCTTGACCAAGTTCTGACCAATCGAAGTTGACACACAGAATGCACCGGTTCTGTGGTCGACCCAAAACCGACTATCAGTCGACTGGACGTAACTTCGTCTGCAAAGGTCGGTTTAAACCAAAACTACTTGGGTTCGGTTCCTCCCTTGTCAAATCTACAACTTTTGTGTTTTGAACTTTTCCATTTGAAGTCGTTTTTGTCGACCGTTTGCCAGTCGAAGGTCGATATGCAGAATATCACGTTTCTGCACATAAGTCGATAAGCCACTTTGGTTTAACCCAAAATCAATTGGTTTAGATCCCTCTTTTGTCCAATAACTTTAAAGTTTTTGAGAAATTTGGTTCGACGACATCTTCATCGACTTTTTTCTCATTGAACTTCGACTCACAGAACGCAATGGTTCTATAGTCGATGGAAAATGCTGCTTCAGTCGACGAAGCATAACTTCATCGAAAGAACTTCGTTTTACCCAAAACTAGTAGGCATAACTTCCTTTCTTACAGAACTATAACTAATAATTTAGAACTTTTTTATTAGACAACATATTCATCGACCATTTTCTAGTCGAAATTCAACTCACAGAACGTAACAATTCTATAGTCGATCGAAAATATTGTTTCAGTCGACGAAGCATAACTTCCTCAACAGAACTTCGTTTTACCCAAAACAAGCTGGATTAACTTCCTTTCTTACAGACTACAACTTTTATGTTTTAGACTTTTTTATTCGATGACATCTTCATCGAGCTTCGTCCCGTCGAACATCAACCAACAGAATGGAATGGTTCTGTAATCGACTGAAAATACTGCTTCAGTCTCAGGGCATAACTTTGGCAAAAAAAAAATCATTTAACTCGAAATTAGTTGAGTTAGCTTTCTCTTCAGGTTAGCTACAACATTTATGTTTTGAGATGTTTCATTTGAAGTCATCTATGTTGAGTTTTTGCTTCTCGAAGGTCGACGACACCTACAGTAGCTCTAGAATCAACTTCGACTGCTCTCCTTCGACCACTCTAGCAACGACTTAGCAGGCGAGGAGTCGATTGGGACGATCGAATTTGCACGGTAGACCACAAGGGGAAGTGCTTCACTCAAACGGTCCTAGTCGATAAACCAAAGGTACAAAGAAGAAGTGCGGGCTTCCCCGAATTATTCATTTTCACCTGTAACGAACCGTAGGCACGAGTGCATAGGCCCGCGGTTACCTCCCTTCCCCGCTCCCTCTGATCTAAATTATTGATCATGGGGATTGTGATGCTTGCTGTTAGACTCATAAGTTATTGCGACGCATGTGTTGCGTTAACTAACAAACATGAGTTCGAGCCTGAGGCCTGGATCGGGTCTAACCCCTGTAAAACATCGACATGAGTCTGGAGTCATGCCCGGATCGGGTCCAACGCCCGTTAACTAAAAACAAACTTTTGGAGTAAACGCCACCTCTTCGCATGTTTTGAATGTAAGAGTTAGTAAATAGACATCCCTGAACTAACTGTTTTTTTCTGACTTAAACAGTTTTAAAAATAAAGTCGGTGGCGACTCCGTAATAGCTTACCTAGGTTAAGCAACAACAATCACTTTTACGGAGGCATTATGGATGAGGGAAGGCACCACGAGCTGCTTCCTGAGTCCTTCTAAAAGCTCCCAAATGAAAATGCAGCTCTTTTGCTCGTTGCCTCCATGGAACTGGAGACGATTGGCGAAATGCTCCATAAGCCCATTTGGGAATCCAATGAGGGCCCAACCCAAGTTCCTTCCACAGCGTCCGACTTTCGAGTCGTGACCCCAACCAGATTGGGCCTTGGGAGAGCAGGCCTGAATCCTCGTGTCGCCCGGACCGTCTCGCGCCCGCTAGGCTAGTGGGCCCGCGTACAACGAGTATTCCGGAGTTGGAAGATTTCACATGATGATACGAGTGATTGGTTGCCAAAGCGACTCGCTCGTTGAGATCCGTGAAATCGGCTTGTATGATATGTTACACTAATTGAAAGTGTATGTAATTTGTTTTGAAATCTTATCTAGTATTCAACTCTATTGTCGAGTTGAGTGGGAAGGAAAAATTAGTATCCCAGAATGAGAGATTTCACATGATGATATAGGTGCTTGGTCGCCAAAGCGACTCACTTGTTGAGATCCGTGGAGTCTTCTTATGTGATGTGTGTCGTGCAAAGTGTGTTGTGCTAGTTGCACGACACTTGTTTTATGATTATATAATTGATGAATGTAATAACTCGATTGTCAAGTAAAGGGATGATTGATTAACACAAAATTGATTTAGTGCCTGGTGATAACATAATAAAAAAATAAGAACTTTAAGTGTTGTGTTCTAATAAACTTGTGGGAGATCTTGAATTCTTGATGATATGTTATATCAGTGGGAGCTCTTCAACTTAATCATTTGATTATTTTGATTAATGAAAGTTTTCATTAAGGCTCATTAAAGCATTGTCCAACATAAGGTCATATTGAGTTGTCATGTTGGATCTTGAGGTTTCTTACATATACTACTCTTGCTAATTGAGTGGTCTTGTTTCGAAAATGACACAATTGATGATAAGTCATAAAAGCAGTTATATTATTCGTTGTGTTGTGTGTACAATATTGAATGAATTCTAACCAAGAGGAATACCACGTGAAGCGTAGTTGGGTTTTAATATTATAATACGTGGTTTATTATTTTGATTTACTTAGTCAGTGGGAGCCTCGCTTTTCTGTCTTGTTTGAAAGACATGATTATTTGACAGTCGTATTGGATACATGCTTTGTACATGTTGATTATCGGATTTGATGATCATTGACTGTCTGATTTATTATGTGCATATGGTTGAAGCATTAAGATTACAGATAGGTACTCTGATTTCTAATCGGTATAAAAGTTACGGATTGTGCACTCCAACTTTAGAGAAATGTAAATGTTACAGAGTTATTTGATTATTAAAGAAAATCTTGAGACTTAGTGCTTGGTCTTGAGTATGACAGTTTTGTAAATATAGTTTGTCTCTAATAAAGTACTTTGCAGTTTGCACGCATTAAGATTATGAGACATGTTACGGAATAGTTTTGATCTATTGTCTTTCTGGCTCATTTTGGGCATAAGGTTACAAAACGATGAGGATCCACCGAAAAGACATCATTCAGATCACATTAAGGGATGTTATTTTCTTCTACACCGCCACATTGACCCATTGACTTTAGTGTTGCTGACGCTTGTGACCATGGTTGTCCAACACCATCAAATGGTGTGACGACGACTATGGTTCAGTGCTAGTAGCATTGATGGTTGGTTGTTTTTTATATGTCTCGTATATTGTGTTTTTGTTATGACCATTGTCGGATACAACCCGAGAGTCATTTTTCAAAAGTAAAATGTTTGTTTTAATTTTGTAATTGATCGTAGTCCAAGTGGGAGAATGTTGGAATTTTATTTTAATTTTTATTATATTAATTTATTTTATAAAATTCCCAATGGGCTATAATCAATTATTGATTTACGTTTTCATAAATTAGGCTGTATTTCGATATATGAGACAATGCATGATAGCCCGTTCAAGTTTGAGTGATCTTTCTATTTGGCCTTTTATGACATCTCAGTTTATTATTGATGTGGGATGGACGACATTCAGTGTAGGCCTAATGTCGACGTAAGCCTGTGATGGAATGGCTCGTCACACCTTATACTAATAGGTGCTAGGTCCCCTCTCTCACTTGCTCTAATCCTAACAGTGGTGTTTCATCGCCCGTCGGCAAGCATGTGAGAGGAAGACCCAAACCACCGTCAGTTTTCCACATAGCTCGCAGATCTTGTCAGTGATAACAATAATTAGGATTATGGTAAAATCAGGGCTTTTATTAAAGTATGTTAAAGCGGGTACGTATTTTTTATTTTTCGCAGTTTTTCGCATCTTAAATTTGATTAAGGTGATCTTGATTTTCTTACAAAACGGATGTGCAAACCAAATTAGGACCGTGCGCTGTCCCACGAGGACTGTGGGGATTAGACAAAATGACATTTGCTTCGATCTTGCATCCTCGTATACTGTTACTTTTTGTCCAGCCGCCATCCTATGACCCAAATTTGTCAAATAAGACACATCAATGCAATTGTTGCAGTTGAATCTGATTGTTCTCTAATGTCATCGCGTACACCGGACATTTCTAGGCGGGTGTTCATGTCCATTAAATTGGGGACTTTTCAACTGCGGTCTGGAAATCGCATCGGGTTAGGGGTATCTACGGTGTTATCAATTTGAGCACGCAATAAGATAGCAAAATTTTACGGGTACAATCTCACTTCCTCATGTCTCCCAACCAAACTCTTTTAAAGTTTTGTTGACCATTGATAACTCTATGAAATTAGGGTTATTTCGTATCTCTAATGATGCTTTATGTGGTTAGTCGTACGAGTATTGATAGGAATTTGGTAGGATTTGAGTACTTTTTAGTTTAGTTTTATTTTAAGTTGATCTTTGTTATTTTCTTAGTTTTTGTTTCTATTTCATCTCGAGTCGGTTATCTTGTTGATGCCTCTTGGTTTGTCATGTGTTAATGCAGGAAAATGAAGGAGATTTTGAAGCTCAGACGAATAAAAGCGAAGAGGAGCGAACAATGGACAGAGAGCTGAGGGACGCGTCCTTCAGATCTCAGGGACGCGTCCCTAGAGGTTCTGTAGCTGACGAAGCTTTCTTGCGAGTTTTGAAGGCTAACCGCTTGAGGAGTCTTCAAGTCTTCCTAAGACTGCATTATGGAGATATAGATGATCAACTAGTGATTTAGTTGGTAGTTTTAGATTTTATTTTATTTTATTCTCCCTAGAAATATTGCCTAGATTTGGAGAATCTTACGAAATATTTTCTAGGGGATCTATATATCCTAGTTTTAGAGGTAACTCAAAAGACACCTTCCTTTTGGCTTTTAGAGTCTTTTCTTTTGGTGAAGAACGGAGGAGACATTCGACTCGGAGACGGCTAGGGTTGAAGCGGAGATCAAGACTAGGCGACTACTTCTCGGATCGGAGGATTCGAGAGGGCGTTTTTCTTTTCTTGCCCCTCTTTGATTATTATGTCGCTCTCCTTTTCTTTTGAATTTGAGTTGAATTTCTTCTACGTTATGAACTAATTTCGTTTTCTAGGACTTCAATGGAACCTAGCGATTTTATCTAACGAGTGAATTCATTTTCTCCGTGTTATGCGAATTCGTGTGGTTACTTATTCATATCTTGTTCTTAATGCGGTTGATTGACTGGCCACCAATTAATTTGATCTGGAGTCCTATTCGAGCTTGGAAAAGTTGTTTAGGTTAAGCCGTGGATTGAATAGCCTAAGTTAGCGTCTCGTTGGAAAACGGAGCTAATTAGCGAGAAGGATAGGAATATACCTGATTGCCTTAGGTAGCCATTTAGGGTTGTTGCATAATGGGTTCCCACTAGTTAATTGCCTAGGAATAGAGTGATTAGCTCGATACAGGGAATACGTCTTTAGAGCACTCGGGAGAGGCGTAAAGAGATATACGAACCCTAGGTTAGTAACTTAAGAATTTGATAACTGGAGAAAGGAAGGAACGAGTTAGATAATTCGTTAGGGGAAATTGATAGTCCTGGGCTTTTATTAATTGATTTAATCATCGTTATTTGCACTCTCTTTTTCAGTTTTACTCTCAATTCAATCTTGTTTGACTTGACCTCGAAATTGTTAAACGTGCGATCGTTAGGAATTTTTCTCTGTTGATTCTCTGTGGGATCGACCTCTACTTACCCTTTCTACAAGTTAGTTAGGCTTGCTAGAGTATTTAATTTGCCGCCTTCGACAAGCGTGATCAAATTTTGGCGCCGCTGCCGGGGAATCAATTCTGAGAAATTTATTTTCTACTGTCATCACGTTTATCTATTTGACGTTGAAGTTGTTTAATTTTCTTTCTTATTTCTTTTGATATTTTAACATTAGGTGCATGCGACGAACTCGAAGTACAGAAATTCTTCCTTTTGATCCTGAAATCGAAAGGACTTTCCATAGACTGGTTCGTGAGAAAGCTAGTGCACAACAAAGCAACATGGACGGAAACCTAATTCTACCTCAGCAGAACGAGGGTCAACAGGAAATTGATAACAGGCCGATGGTGGAATTCACTTCAGCAAAACCTCACATCAACCGGTTCTGTATCGTTGCGCCTGTGATTCAAGCTCGGGACTTTGAGATAAAGACATCAGTGATCCAGATGATTCAAAATTCAGTGATGTTTCGAGGGTCAGCGATTGAGGATCCGCATGAGCATTTGAGCAAGTTCTTAAGCATTTGCGACAGTTTCAGGCAAAACGGAGTGCCACAAGATGCAGTTCGATTAAAGTTATTTCCTTTCTCCTTGAAGGATAGAGCATGGAGTTGGCTGAACTCGCTACCGGCTGGATCAATCAGTACCTGGGAACAGATGGAAGAAGCATTCCAAGATCAATATTTCCCGCCATCCAAGATATCCCACATGAGGAATGAAATCTGCACATTCAAGCAACATGAGACAGAAACTTTTGTGGAGGCTTGGGAGCGCTTCAAAAATTTATTAATTCAGTGCCCATATCATGATCTACCGGGATGGCGACAATTGGAAGCTTTTTACAATGGGTTGTCGGAAACATCGCGCAAGGACCTCAACTTAGCATCGAACGGATCATTCCTACGAAAATCATACGTAGAAGGAAGGGAGCTTCTGGAGACTATGAGGAGAACATGTGTACCGAGTCAATCGTTCGACCGAATAAGTGGTAGAAAAGTTTCAGGTGCTCATGAACTGGATGCACTCACATCTATTCAAGCGCAGATATCGGCGTTGGCCAAGAAGTTTGAGTCGGTGAATGTACAGTCCATCCAGAGTACAACTAGAGGATGTGACATTTGCGGTGGTGGACATGTAACAGATCAATGTTCTGCTAGCATGGAGGAGGCTAATTTTATAGGAAATCAGAGGAACAATCCTTATTCCAACACGTATAATCCGGGGTGGAGGAACCATCCTAACTTTTCTTGGAAAGGGCAACAAACAATGGATCATCGAGCAACGCAACCTCCGGGATTTCAGCAACCCAAAGCCCCAGAACTAGAAAAAAAGACGAATTTTGAGGATTTGATGACGAAGTACATGGCGAATCAAGATAAGTACATGGCGAATCAAGATGCCATAATAAAGAATCAAACAGCATCAATAAAGAACTTGGAGAATCAAGTCAGTCAGCTCGCTCAAGCCTTGAACTCGCGTCAACAAGGAGGGTTGCCAAGTGATACTGAGGTCAATCCACGAGAATATGTTAAAGCAGTAACTTTGAGAAACGGCCGAGCACTTGAAGAAGTACCACCAAAGATTCGGTCGAGTGACAATAAAAAGTCAAGTGAGATTAGTGATCTTCCACGAGAGGAAATCGATGAGGAGGCGAACACATCCAAGCTGAATAAAGGACGAGATAAAGAATTTATGAATTTTCACAGAACCGAGAAGGACGTGTCCTCCGAATTTGAGGGACGCGTCCCTGAACATTCTGTGGAAGAAGCAACGCAGAAGGACGCGACCCTGCCAACTGAAGGACGTGTCCTTCCCCCAACTGATCAACCACATCGTCCCACTTGGATAATACCCCACATGGGGAAGATAGAACGACCACCACTTCCATTCCCTCAAAGAGCTAAGAAGCATGATGAAGCCCAATTTCGTAAGTTTCTCGACGTGTTTAAGAAACTCCATATTAACATTCCTTTTGCAGAAGCTCTTGAGCAGATGCCGAGCTACGTCAAGTTCATGAAGGACATCCTATCGAAGAAAAGAAGGTTAGGTGAGTTTGAAACCGTCGCATTAACGGAGGAATGTAGTGCCATATTGCAACGAAAACTTCCTCCTAAGCTAAAGGATCCAGGTAGTTTCACTATCCCTTGCACTATTGGTTCGCAATTCAATGGTAAGGCTCTGTGTGATCTTGGCGCAAGTATTAATCTTATGACTTAATCTGTATACCATGAGTTAGGTTTGGGAGAAGTGAAACCTACGTCTGTGACATTGCAGTTAGCTGATAGATCAATAACATATCCTAGGGGTATTGTTGAAGATGTGCTTGTTAAAGTGGATAAATTTATCTTTCCAGCGGATTTTGTAGTTTTAGATTTTGAGGAAGATAAAAATATCCCCATCATTTTAGGGAGACCATTCTTGGCAACAGGTAGAGCCCTCATTGATGTTCAAAAAGGTGAACTGACCATTCGGGTTAATGATGAGGAGGTGACATTTAATGTTTTAAAATCGCTGAAGTGCCCGAATGAAATTGATGAATGCTTTATGATTGAAGATGTTTTGAGCAGGTACTCTACAGAGATTCCATATGAGGATCCACTTGAGATTGCAATGAACTCAACGTCATCCGACAATGAAGAAGTACAAGAAGTGATAACAGCAATGGATGCAATACCACACATGTTAAGAGGGTCGCATTTTGAAGCCTTGGAGAGGCCGCATAATCCGATGAAACCATCTATTGAAGAACCACCCCAATTAGAGCTGAAACCATTACCTGAACACCTGAGGTATGCATATCTTGGAAGTAATGAAACTCTACCCATTATTATTTCGTCGGCACTAACAATGACACAGGAAGAGAAATTACTTCGAGTCTTGAGGGAATATAAACGAGCATTAGGGTGGACAATTGCTGATATTCGAGGTATCAGTCCATCAATTTGCATGCACAAGATTTTGCTAGAAGAAAATCATAAGGTTTCGGTGGAGAATCAACGACGACTCAACCCGAACATGAAGGAAGTAGTCAAGAAGGAAATCATCAAATGGCTTGATGCAGGTATAATATACCCGATTTCTGACAGTTCTTGGGTGAGTCCTGTGCAGTGTGTACCTAAGAAAGGTGGGATGACCGTTGTCTCCAACGAAAAGAATGAGCTCATTCCCACGCGTACGGTGACTGGTTGGCGAGTTTGCATGGATTATAGGAAGTTGAATAAAGCCACAAGAAAGGATCACTTCCCACTGCCGTTTATAGATCAAATGTTGGATCGCCTGGCAGGTAAAGGATTTTACTGTTTTCTAGATGGTTATTCTGGATATAACCAAATTGCCATAGCAGCAGAAGATCAAGAAAAGACAACTTTTACATGCCCGTATGGTACGTTTGCTTTTCGACGAATGCCTTTTGGTCTATGTAATGCCCCAGCTACGTTTCAGAGATGCATGATGTCTATTTTCACTGATATGGTTGAGCAGTGCCTTGAAGTTTTTATGGACGATTTTTCCATCTTTGGGATGTCTTTTGATGATTGCTTGACAAATTTAGCTCGCGTGCTGAAACGTTGTGAAGAAACAAACCTTATTTTAAATTGGGAAAAATGCCATTTTATGGTTCGAGTGGGTATTGTTCTTGGACACAGGATATCAAACAAGGGGATTGAAGTGGATCGAGCAAAGATAGAAACGATCGAGAAGTTGCCGCCACCAACATCAGTCAAAGCAATCCGGAGTTTTCTTGGACACGCAGGATTTTACAGAAGATTTATCAAGGACTTTTCCAAAATTTCCAAACCACTTTGCAATCTCTTAGAAAAGGACAGGTCCTTTATTTTCGATGACGACTGCCTTAGTGCCTTCAACGAGCTCAAGCAGAGGTTAATTTCTGCCTCTATAGTTATTGCACCTGATTGGAATTTACCATTTGAACTAATGTGTGATGCAAGCGATTACGCGGTCGGAGCCGTTCTAGGACAACGAGTGAATAAGGTATTTCATGTCATTTACTATGCAAGTCGAACTCTTGATGATGCTCAGGTAAATTACACTACCACAGAAAAAGAGTTGCTTGCGATTGTCTATGCCTTTGATAAATTTCGTAGTTATCTTGTTGGTACGAAAGTTATTGTTTTCACTGACCATTCTGCCATCAAGTACTTGATCTCAAAGAAAGAGGCAAAGCCAAGGCTCATCAGGTGGGTTCTTCTTTTACAAGAGTTTGATCTTGAAATTAGGGACAGAAAAGGATCCGAAAACCAAGTTGCGGATCATTTATCGAGGTTAGAAAATGCGACTTCATCTCCTGACCATATGCTAATTAATGAATCATTCCCTGATGAACAATTGTTTGCTGTGAATGATTTGGCGTGCCCTTGGTATGCCGACTTTGTGAATTATATTGTTTCTAACCATATTCCCTCCGACTTTAGTCCTCAACAAAAGAAGAAATTTTTGCATGATGTACGTTATTACATGTGGGATGAACCGTTTCTCTTTAAGTATTGTGCTGATCAAGTTATCAGGAGATGTGTGCCAGAGGAAGAAATCAAAGGCATCCTCGAACATTGCCACTCATCACCCTATGGCGGACACTTTGGAGGAGACCGAACAGCAGCTAAAGTTTTGCAATCAGGATTCTATTGGCCAACTCTTTTCAAGGATTCATATAATTTTGTTGCATCTTGTGACAGGTGTCAACGAGTGGGAAACATCGGCAAGAGACACGAGATGCCGTTGCAAGGCATCCTTGAAGTTGAGCTATTCGATGTGTGGGGTATCGATTTTATGGGTCCCTTTATTTCATCATTTAATAATAAGTACATCCTTATGGCTGTTGATTATGTTTCGAAGTGGGTGGAAGCAGTAGCGCTGCCTTCTAATGATTCTAAAGTCGTGTGCAAGTTTTTGAAAAAGCAGATTTTTTCTCGATTTGGCACACCACGCGCTATCATAAGCGACGAAGGGACGCACTTCTGCAACCGCTATTTTGATCAACTCCTGAAGAAGTATGGGATAAAACACAAGATAGCTACAGCATATCATCCACAAACGAGCGGGCAAGTCGAAGTTTCTAATCGGGAAATCAAGCGGATTCTAGAGAAAACAGTATGTCCAACGAGAAAGGATTGGTCGACGAAGCTCGATGATGCATTATGGGCATATAGGACAGCATATAAAAATCCAATTGGGATGTCACCGTACAGAATGGTCTTTGGCAAGGCATGTCACCTTCCGGTGGAACTCGAGCACAAGGCATATTGGGCTCTGAAAAAGTTGAACTTAAATCTCGAAGAAGCCGGTGGGAGACGACTACTTCAATTGAACGAGCTCGATGAACTTCGGTCGCAGGCATATGACAGTGCAAGAGAGTACAAGGATAGGACAAAGAAATGGCATGATGGTAAGATATTGCCTAGACACTTCGAGCCAGGCCAATTGGTATTGTTATTCAACTCCCGACTCAAATTATTCCCTGGGAAACTGAAATCGCGATGGTCGGGCCCTTTTCGAGTTGTTGAGGTATTCTCATATGGAGCCGTAGATGTTTTAGAAGAGAGTACTGGAAGGATATTCAAGGTAAATGGGCAAAGGTTAAAACATTATGGGGAAGTTTTGATCGTGAAGCATCCTCGATTCACCTAAAAGAGGCCTGAAAGCGACAAGAAAGTCAAGCCGATGACTATAAATCAAGCGCTTCTCGGGAGGCAACCCGAGTTTACTTTATTTTTTCATTTTCATTGTTATTTTTGCATAAGTTCATCTTTTTATTTTGCTTTTTATTGACAATTTTTATTTTATTTTGCAGAAAATTCAAGGACGCGTCCCTCACAGCCAAGGACGCGACCTCGGGCATTCTGCAATTTTACAGAATCATGGAGGACGCATCCTCCAATTTGAAGGACGTGTCCCTCCGAAAAAAAAAGACGGAAAAAAATATATATATATAAAATAGTTATAATTTCTGTTAAATGACAACCCTAACCCATTTTTTGTGTGCAGCCTTCATTTGCTGACTTCCAGAAGGAGGATGAGCTGGATTTGGAAAATGACAACTCCCAAGACATTGAGGATGAAAATGATGATGATGACGGCGATGACTAGTCACCCCAGGGGAGTACTTCGTTCCCTTAATCTTTTATTAATCATATTTACATCGGGGCGATGTCTAGTCTAGGTTTGGGGGTGTTGTTTGTGCTGCAAGTATGCTTATCTATGTGATTTGGGTTGATAGTCATTTCTAATTTATTGCTTGCTAGTAGTGTTTTGATTTTTAGTTTTGATTTTTTAGGTCATTTCTAGAGTAAGTCTAGGTGTGTCTAACTCTTCAGTAGACTTGACGATAACTTTGATGAGCTGACCCTTATTCGATGATGACTTATTACGCACATGCTTACGACTTATGGAAGAGTGAAAATTGAGCTTAATTGAGTGATTAAACTGTTTTTTTTAGTGGGTAATAATTCCTCGGTATGGATTGGTGTGAGTGAAAACAATTCTCGAAATCTAATAACGCATAGTAGTTGGTGTTGAGTGGGGCTGGCTAGACATTGATTTGAAGCAAGTCCAAAAAGAAGAAGGAAAGAGAGAAAAAGAAATGTAAAAAAAAAAAGGGTTACCAAGGCTCTGAGTACCAATGTTTAGGCGTGTGAAAAAAAAAGAAGAAAAAGAAATAAAGTGATTGAAATGTGATTGGCGCCTAAATATGTACTTGTGGTGTGAGTCCTGCTGGTGTACTCGAGAATGAGATCCGAGGGGTGCTTCATCGCCTAATGCCTTGGTCCAACTGGACCGGGAGTCATTGATCAAATACTCGTTACATGGGTACATTAGAATGTGATGAAACATTTAGCGTCGTGTAGCTGAAATAAAGTTTGTGTTGAGAAAGTTGTTGAAAATCCTGAGGACGAGTGGATGATTAGTGTTTGGTTGGTTTTCTACGAAGTGCCGATCTAATATGTTTTATTGGAAGTCTTTTATTGTTGAGTTCACTATATGACATACCGAGTTGATCGTTGTGAACATTTCTGTGAAGTTTGATCAAAATTGAATGGTTTTTATTGACAAATGACTCGACCAACGGAAGTGAGCATGTGTATAGCTGAGAATAGAAAGAGGATTGCTCAGATTGGATTGAGTGGGGTATTGCTGAAGAGTTATCTTTCTGTGTTTTTCTATTTGCTCGAGGACTAGCAAATTGTAGGTTTGGGGGTGTGATAACTCTATGAAATTAGGGTTATTTCGTATCTCTAATGATGCTTTATGTGGTTAGTCGTACAAGTATTGATAGGAATTTGGTAGGATTTGAGTACTTTTTAGTTTAGTTTTATTTTAAGTTGATCTTTGTTATTTTCTTAGTTTTTGTTTCTATTTCATCTCGAGTCAGTTATCTTGTTGATGCCTCTTGGTTTGTCATGTGTTAATGCAGGAAAATGAAGGAGATTTTGAAGCTCGGACGAAGAAAAGCGAAGAGGAGCGAACAATGGACAGAGAGCTGAGGGACGCGTCCTTCAGATCTCAGGGACGCGTCCCTAGAGGTTCTGTAGCTGACGAAGCTTTCTTGCGAGTTTTGAAGGCTAACCGCTTGAGGAGTCTTCAAGTCTTCCTAAGACTGCATTATGGAGATATAGATGATCAACTAGTGATTTAGTTGGTAGTTTTATATTTTATTTTATTTTATTCTCCCTAGAAATATTGCCTAGATTTGGAGAATCTTACGAAATATTTTCTAGGGGATCTATATATCCTAGTTTTAGAGGTAACTCAAAAGACACCTTCCTTTTGGCTTTTAGAGTCTTTTCTTTTGGTGAAGAACGGAGGAGACATTCGACTCGGAGACGGCTAGGGTTGAAGCGGAGATCAAGACTAGGCGACTACTTCTCGGATCGGAGGATTCGAGAGGGCGTTTTTCTTTTCTTGCCCCTCTTTGATTATTATGTCGCTCTCCTTTTCTTTTGAATTTGAGTTGAATTTCTTCTACGTTATGAACTAATTTCGTTTTCTAGGACTTCAATGGAACCTAGCGATTTTATCTAACGAGTGAATTCATTTTCTCCGTGTTATGCGAATTCGTGTGGTTACTTATTCATATCTTGTTCTTAATGCGGTTGATTGACTGGCCACCAATTAATTTGATCTGGAGACCTATTCGAGCTTGGAAAAGTTGTTTAGGTTAAGCCGTGGATTGAATAGCCTAAGTTAGCGTCTCGTTGGAAAACGGAGCTAATTAGCGAGAAGGATAGGAATATATCTGATTGCCTTAGGTAGCCATTTAGGGTTGTTGCATAATGGGTTCCCACTAGTTAATTGCCTAGGAATAGAGTGATTAGCTCGATACAGGGAATACGTCTTTAGAGCACTCGGGAGAGGCGTAAAGAGATATACGAACCCTAGGTTAGTAACTTAAGAATTTGATAACTGGAGAAAGGAAGGAACGAGTTAGATAATTCGTTAGGGGTAATTGATAGTCCTAGGCTTTTATTAATTGATTTAATCATCGTTATTTGCACTCTCTTTTTCAGTTTTACTCTCAATTCAATCTTGTTTGACTTGACCTCGAAATTGTTAAACGTGCGATCGTTAGGATTTTTTCTCTGTTGATTCTCTGTGGGATCGACCTCTACTTACCCTTTCTACAAGTTAGTTAGGTTTGTTAGAGTATTTAATTTGCCGCCTTCGACAAGCGTGATCTTGACTTGTCCACTTCGAAAAATAAAATAAATTACGCAGTTTCATATACAAAATAAAAAATGAAAGAAGGAGAAGAAGAAACATCACGTGGCCAGACGAGGGTACATACAAACTTAATCGAATCGAACTGCATGAGTTGGAGATGGGGCCGACAACTTCAAAGCCCCCGGAAAGAGTTTGACGGCAGCCCAAATGGTGTGTTGTAATAAAAAAACCGGAACAGCCCCGTTTGCTAAAAAAAACTACTTCTCTTAAAGCTGCCAGAACAGCCAAAGAAAGTTGGTTGGGCTGGTTACGATGGAATCAATAATAAACCATGAATATATTAGTCGGGAGACGTTGTCGCGAATGCGAGCCTGGCCGGTCTGTCTTCCGCCTCTCCTAACCTATAATCGGTGGCACCCAATCGTTTTCATTTGACATCCAGGCTATAAGGGTGTGAGACTTCAACTGCCCACCCCCCGCCACCACCAACAACAAAAGTGCATACCATAGAACGAAAAACGAAGGAGGACTCATGCCCATATCGTATCACCAGACCAATGTCCGAAGACCAAGAGGAATGGCACGCTCGAACCGCGGTCAAGGAACATTAGACATGCATAAAACAAGAAGGTTTTGGGCAATATAGTAAACACCTGTGAGGTTTGAGGGGACGGAAATCCCGATGCGGCCGTTCTCGAGAGGGAAGCAGGTGATTGCGGATGCAGCATCATCAAGATTCTCATGCCGCCCTCCCATCTAACGAACAAGAGCATATGTGAATCTTGATGATGCTCCATTCGCAAACAACGGCTGATTGAGAAAAGAAAACCCTTGTTTCTACTTGGACGTCAATGCGTGATGGGAATGGAACTCTTTCTTCTGCCTACCGGGAGAGAAAAGAGGGGGCAGTTGTTAGGAGAGAGTTTAAACAAGTCAGAGGTCGAAGCTCCGATTTATGGATGGAAGGAGGAGGAAGAAAACCCTTTCGGGGCTTTGTCTTTTTTGTTGGTGATGCTAGCTGGGGTTTGGTTTTACTCCTTGACGTAACTCACCATCTTTATTACAGGTGGTGTCTTGTCTACCCTTACCCGTTTTATTTTCAGGGAGATCAAAAAACTTTAAGGACGATGTCGTTGGGGTCGTGGGTCTTCGAGGAGCAGTTACACATCGCCATCCGAGGTTACCAAAATTCCCCAAAAGCTTTTAATACCCTTTGATCTCCTTTCATACTCACGACTTACCATATCTAAGAGGTAAACAAAACCGACCCCTTTACATGAGGGGATGTTAGGACTCCTACGGCCCGGAGCCTTTCATCAAATTCATTCATAAATAGAATTATGAGGGGTTTACATCATACCAGTAATTGGAAACTCCAAGTAATTTAAATACAAGACCACATTGAAAATACATAAAAAGAAAATATGCAAGAATATCACCTAAAATGTAGTGATGAAACGGGAAAAACATGCACGAGTATCACCTAACAAAAGTCAGGCGATATATTCAAATAATTTGAACAAGTGTTCAAAACATATACAAATAAAGGTGAGTCGTATAAACTATTGAAGGTAATTTATATACTGAGTATAATGCAGAAGAGTCTTACGAATATCCCTATGAATACCATGCAAGTATGCAAGTTCCCAGTTTGCGTTACAGTCATCGAGAAATGTCTAAGGTTTCTATTATGTTTATGCGGACTTCTATATCTACATAACGCACGGTTTCCATAAAAGTACCTAACCATAAGGTTTTTAAATTTCCTAAGGAGGGTTTATTCCTCCAACGCCTTTCATGATTAAGGTAATTTCTCACAAAAGCATTTCTCATCCTTCTGGATGGAAATCTTGGTCGAAGTAAAGATTGTGTTTAATCCCCTCCATACCACCCAAGTCCATCGGCGAAATACTTGTGGGGATCTTGCTCCACCCATCAATGGGTACAATTTTATTATTATTTTTTCTTACGTGTCTGACGGGTGGACTTATTAATGGGTGGAGTAAGGTCTGCCTGAGTTTTGGTCAAGTCCAACCATGTGGAGATGAATAATCAATGTGAAAGGAATAGGGTAGAGAGATGTGGAACCTGTCCACCCGATCTGCTTGCGTCCTCTTTTTGTAACCCCCCCCCCCCCCCCAACCCACCACTTTGATTCTTACTAAGAAGATGTATAGGTCGTGACGATCGACCATGTCATGACGTGGGATAGATGGATCGACCGTGAGAGTTTTAAGAGGAAGAAGTGAAAGCACTGATGCGAAAACCAAAGTCGAAACCATACAAAAAGAAAAAAAATACCCATACCCATCGGGAAATCAAGGGCCAAAGGAGAAGAAAGATGGGCAACGTTACTGTTAGACGTGGGGCAATGCCAAAGAAGTTATACTGACGCAGTCACGTTCATTACTAGGTGGGTTCCCCATGGAGCATAAAGGCCACTGCCGAGGCATTGTTAGTTATAGAGGTGGCAAACGAGCGAGCCGAGCCGAGCCGAGCCTATCAAGGCCTGGCTCAACGAGCCTGTCGAGCTTAGCGAGCCGAGCTCAACGAGCCTAACGAGTCTAACGAGTCGAGCCTAACGAGCCAATCCGAAATTTTTTTTAACCCGAGAAGGCTCGCGAGCCACGAGCCGAACGAGCCGAGTCGAGCCGAGTCTAACGAGCCGAGCCTAACGAGCTCAACCGACACAAATAAAATTATTTTTTATAAAAATAATAATTATGAAATTAATTTTATAAATTGTATATTACATACAAATTTTTAGCCGAAAAAAAATTTAAGTATACAACTAATAATTTGACATTTGCATCACTACAAATTACATACATCCCAACTAGGTTGGCACCCATGTAATTATCAATCATGTACAAAATGTCAAAAAAGTTACAATGTTAATCTTCAACATCCAAATTTTTAAATACTTCAAGTATTTCGTCCTCTTGTTGTTGGTTTCTCGTAATGGCGTTGTTCCAATCTTTCATGCAAATGAGAGCTTCCACGAGATCGGGTGCTAGTCGTCCTCGGCGTTCATCGTACACACGTCCACCTGCACTAAAAGCAGACTCCGATGCTACGGTAGAGACCGGAGGTGTTAGTAGATCACGTGCCATTATAGAAAGAATAGGATACGTGGTGGAAAATGTTTTCCACCAATCTAAAATATCAAAGTTTTGTTCGCGTGAAAAGTGATATCGAGTGTCAAAATAAATGTCTAGTTCATTTCTCATAGAACTAGAGTGAACATCTGTTTCTAGTTGACTCCAAATATCTTCAATACCAAATTGTGAATGCACAATATTTCCACCTCCACTGCTTGAACTAGCATGTGATGAAACACCAACATGTAAACGAGAAACATCAGAATATTTAGATTCATAAGAAGAAAATAAACTGGCAATACCATTAGTTATTTGATCATCAGAAATTTTAGGAGTAGTTTGTAAATTGTAAGAAATTTTATTAACCATAAGACATACTCCTCTTAATTTATATCTAGGATCCATAATGAATGCATAACAAAAAATAGAATGAATATCAAGCCAATATTTTTTAAATTTTGTTTCCATTTTATTAAGTATTTCTCTAAATTCTTCTATTTGTCGATATCTTGCAAAATTACTAGTTAAGTTTATAAAAATTGGGAGAACAAGATGAGAAGTGGGATAATAAACTCCCGAGCATTCATTTGTAGCATCATAAAACGGTTTTAAAAAGTTAAGAAATATATTAGCTACATCGCAAATAGATTTATCAAGGTTAATATTTGATGTTTTCTCATTAATATAAGCACAAATAACCTGCCAATATGGTCGGGCATTTTCTAACATTAAATAAGTCGAATTCCATCTGTTTTCTACATCGGTTTTTAATTTTCGTGGTTTTAGTTGAGCAGCTTTACAATAATCTCTATATTCTTGTTGCCTGGAATTAGACCCAATTATATAAGAACTTGCTGTCCTAATTGATTCAATGTGAGGTGCAACAAATGTCATACCATCTTTAACAACTAAATTTAAAATATGACAAACACATCGCATATGAAAAAGAGAATCGTATGTAGTATTTAATTGAAAATAGTTTTTAAAATGTGAAACAACAACATCGTTAGCACTAGCATTATCAAGTGTTATGCTAAATATTCTATCTTGAATATTATATTCTTGTAAAATCGTTACAATATATTTATAAATAGTAATACCAGTGTGAGGATATTCACAATTACGAAATCCTAAAATTCTTATATTTAATTGCCAAGAGTCATTAATAAAATGAGAAGTTACTACGACATAACCTATAGAATTGCGTGCACTCCACAAATCAGAGGTGATACAAATACACATTGCAGGAGCACTTGCAAAAAATGAAATTAATTCATTCTTCATATTATTAAACATTTTAATAATATCGTTTATAATTGTACTTCTAGAAACACGCTTAAAATTAGGAGTGGCATATTCTTTCATAAAATTTTCAAATTCAACACTATCCATAAAGGCTAAAGGCAACTCGCATTGTGCTACAAGTTTAGCTATTCCTTCTCTCATTTTATCTTGTGAATAAGAAAATATGCCACTACCACTAGCATCTAATACTTTTTGTCTAGGATCTTTACTTTGTTCGTTTAAGTGACATTTTTCATAATGCCTACCAAGTGTGCTCGTTGAACTACCTGAAGTATAAGAATAATTTTTAATACAATAATTGCATTGAGCCCTAGATTCTATCTTTCCACCAATTTTAATTTCTATCGTTTTAAAATGTTTCCATACTTCTGACGTTTTATTTCTTTTTCTTTGAGGCGATGAGGTGGATGCGGATGCTTGTGTACAAGATTGTCCTATTGAAAATGAAGCATTTATTTCCCTAAGTTCGTCAACATCATCATTAATATTATAATTATGTGGATCCATAACAAACAATAACAAAATCTTATAAATAAATTCCAAATAAATAAATGATACCGTCACCGAAACTCCAATTAATGAACAATAGCTTGTTGCCGCTTGCCGATATCGAGAGGAGAGCACTAGATCACGATTAATTGACAGAGAGCAAGAGAAGAAGAGAATAAGAGATGAAGAGTTTGTTTGTAAAAAATTTTATGAGTTTGGTGGTATTTATAGAGGAATTTTTTTTAAAATTAAAAAGAAAAAAAATGTTACAAACGGTAACATTACCGTTGGAAAAAAAATTAAAAAAAATTAAAAAAAAAATAATTTTTTAATCCGGCTCGCGAGCCGGCTCGCTAGCCCGGTACACCTGGCTCACCAACCGGGGGCTCGCGAGCTCATCTAGCTGGCTCGGCTCGGCTCGTCGACGATTGCCCGAGTCGAGCCAGCCCGTTACTGTAGCGGGCCGAGCCGAAGCTCGGATCGCTACAGTACGAGCCGAGCGGGCGAGCTGCCGAGCCAGCCCGCCCGTTTCCCACCTCTAGTTAGTTATAGGGGCAGCATAAATAAAAAAATATATATAAATTTTTATGCCAAAAAATAATAAAGATTTCATGTATAAAATTTTAGATAAATAACAGCATAATCTTACCCGGATATCTTACCTCAAAACCACGTTAAGATAATCTCGGAAATAAAGAGCCCCAAGTGTGACCTCTCTAGCGGTATCCACGCGCACGCGATCACGAACCTCTCGACGATCCTGTAGTTGTTAGCCTCTTGGATCGACGAAGAATTCTTCCGGAAGCAAAAACTCTCTTTACACCTTTTTTTTTTCTTTTTGGTTTTAGAACTGTCTAGCAACTCTCATATGTACCCTCCCAATCTATTTTTTTAACCGGAGACCAAAAATCATACCGATTGATTGTCTACCTTGTTCCGTTTCATTTGGATAATAAATTGCTTTACAAAATAAAAGTAACGTCTACCGATTAAAACAAGCTTGATTCTCTTTTTCCTTTCTTTGAAAATCTCTATAAATATAATTAACAAACATTCCTTTTAATGACACGCACATGGATTATAATAATTTAATAAAAATTGACTTTCTCGGATAAAATTTCTAGGATATAAATATTAAATACTTCTTTCATATCCTTTATCTAATAGACCCGAATAAATCCAATCTTGGACTAAATTTTTTTTGCTTCCGATATTTCAGAATAAATTAATGATCCAATTAATTAAAATTCTGAAATAATAAAATGACAAATTTTAGTATCCCCTAAAATAATCAATAATATAATGTTCGTGTCGACGTGCTATACGTGCGACCCTCTAGGTCCTATACACGAAGGTAGTGTAAATCCATACACAAACCAAGGTGGGTCTAGTAACAGTTTTTTGTCACCCAACGTGTTAGGAAAATGATCATAAATCATAAATTACTATGAACCGATTATTGTGTAATTCAATCTTTTCATCTAACCGACATCTCAATTAATTCGGCGGAAAATACATCATCACCAAATTAATTGTTTTACTTGATTACCAAGATATAATAGACTCACTTGAATGTAAAACATTCCTCTCATGGCCATAGATTTTAGAGTCACTAATATCTCTTTCAAGTCGCCTAAATGTCAACTCTCTAATCCAAAAGAGCAATGAATCCTATATTGACTCAACACTATTCTTTCTACGCTTTGTCACACACCCAACAATCGTATTACTCACAATCCGGTTAAAGACTGCTTTTAACGACGTCAAAGTGCACAAACTCCACGCATAGAATAAATGAAGGTCTTAAGTCAAAAGATCAGTTACAATCGTCCATAAAGAGGATTGACCAGTGATGTTCTATATGTAGTATCCTCTTAAACGGGTCATGTCCAATATCCCTAATCTCAGGGTACCCCTAAGTATAACTTAGATATACTATCCATCGATCTATCTTGACCTCAGTTATACTCAGCGATAATCTAGATGTCTATGTCTCCGCTAAACATCTATCCGATCACGGACTATTTCAGATTAATATACTCATTAATCTGTGGGACTTTATCATTAATAATTTTACGTGCAGAAAAGTAAAATATCAATGACAAATACTCGTCTTTATTAATTATACATCCACAAATACAATAAAGTGTCTTGGCACATAAGTGCATACACTGACAATCTCCCACTTGTACTATTGCCATGCACTATGGATTCGAAGTCCTAGGCTCCTCACATGGGTCTTATGTTTCTGCAGAGGTAAGGCCTTTGTGAGTGAGTCTACAATATTCTCGCTCGTGTCAACTCTGCTAACCACACATCACCCCTCTGAACAATCTCTCGGAGGATGTGATATTTCCACAGTACATGCTTGGATTCGTTCGTGAGACCTCGGCTCCTTGGCCTGCACTTTGGCTGCATTGTTGTCGCAGTACAATGTCACTGAGTCAACAATTCTCGGAACCACTTCAAGCTCCGTTATGAAGTTCTTGATCCACACAGCTTCCTTTGCCGCCTCGGAAGCTGCAATGTACTTGGACTCAGCTGTACATTCAAGCAAAACACATAACCCTGCTGCGATTTCAGATCATCTCGATCAGTCTGAAAACTAGCGTCAGTATATCCGCTAACAACTAACTCTTCATCTCCTCCATAAATTACGAACATGTCCTTTGTTCTTCTAAGATACTTGAGGATAGTCTTTACTGCAGTCCAATGACCCTCTCCAGGATCTGACTGATATCTACTTGTCATGCTCAAAGCATACGAGACATCGGGTCGAGTGCAAATCATGGTATACGTAATGGACCCTATTGTCGAGGCATAAGGTATGTTGCCCATCCTTCCTCTCTCCTCATGTGTCTTCGGACATATAGATTTGGAAAGATGTACACCATGTGACATTGGCAAGAAAGAATCCTCTCTTTGAATCTTGTATGCTGAATCTATTCAGCACCTTGTCAATATACATACCTTGACTCAAACCCATCAACCTATTTTGTCTATCTCGGTATAATCTAATACCTAAGACATAAGTCACTTCCCCAAGATTTTTCATAGAGAAACATTCTCCCAGCCAAGTCTTTGTAGACTCTAGGCAAGGGATATCGTTGCCTATCAAAAGTATATCATCAACATACATCACTAGGAACGAAATCTTGGTTCCACTAACCTTCGTGTAAACGCAAGGTTCCTCTGAATTCTTGACATAGCCAAATTCTTTAACCGCTTCCTCAAATCGCAGATTCCAACTCCGAGATGCTTGCTTTAGCCCATAAATGGACCTCTTGAGCTTACATACTTTATCTGCATTCTTGGATGCAATGAAACCGGAAGGTTGTACCATAAACACTTTCTCCTGCAACTTTCCATGCAGAAAAGCGGTTTTTACATCCATCTGCCAGATCTCGTAATCCTTGTAAGCTGTTATCGCAAGCAGAATTCTAATGGACTTAAGCATTGCAACTGGTGAAAATGTTTCATCTTAGTCAATTCATTGACGTTGAGTGAAACCCTTGGCCACAAGCCTTGCTTTATAGGTACTTATATTCCCTTCCATGTCAATCTTCTTCTTGAAGATCCACTTGCACTCTATTGGTTTTACCCCAACTGGTACATCAACCAACTCTCAAACTTGGTTGGTATACATGGAGTCCATTTCTGATTTCATGGCTTATTGCTATTTCTCAGAATCATTTGAAGTGATTGCTTCCTCAGAAGTCGACGGTTCATCATCCTCGACTAGCAATACTTCCCCATGTTGGGTTACCAGCCAACCATATCTATCAGGCTCTCGGTGTACTCTTGTCGACTTACGTTGATCTTGCGTTCCTTGAACATTTTTAGAAGTTGGAATCACTTGTACCAGTGGTACCGATTCCTTATCTAAATGTTCAGTTTCCAACCTGTTTGTAGAGTCTAAAATTTCTTCAAGACTTACTTTACTCCCACTACTCTCTTTAGAAATGAATTCTCTTTCCAAGAAAGTAGTATATCGAGCAACGATAACTTGTGCTCGCTTGGGAGATAAAAATATTTTCCCTTTGTTTCATTATTATAACTTACAAGCATACACTTAGTGGATCTTGCTGCAAGCTTATCAGAATTTTCATTCTTCACATAAGCATCACAGTCCCATATATTAAGATAAGACAAGTTTGGTTTCTTCCCAAAACATAATTCATAAGGAGTCTTATTTACTGGCTTGGTTGGAACTCGGTTAAGCATGTATGCTGCTGTTTCTAAAATATAACCCCAAAATGACAACAGAAGACTTGCATGACTCATCATTGATCTAACCATGTCTATGAGTGTGCGGTTCCTCCTTTCTGAATCACCATTCCACTCCGGTGTTCTAGGAGGTGTGAGTTGTGAAACGATCCCACACTCTTTTAGGTAATCAATGAACTATTGGCTAAGATACTCGCCGCCTCGATCACTACGAAGAGCCATTATCTTCCGGCCTCGTTGATTCTCTACCTCGTTTTTAAACTCTTTATTTAAACTTTTCTAGAGTTTCAGACTTGTGCCTCATTAAGTAGACTTATCCATATCTACTTAAATCGTCGGTGAAAGTCGCGAAGTAGGTAATACATTCCTCTGGCATGAACTGACAATGGCCCACACACATTACTATGTATGAGTTCTAGCAGTTCCTTGGCCCTTTCACCTGTCTTGATAAAAGGCTTTTTGGTCATTTTTCCTTGTAAACACGCTTCACATGTATCTATGGGCTCTAACTCAAAAGAGTCCAAATACCCATTACTCAGTAACCTTGCGATGCGTTTCTCATTTACATGACCAAGTCTATAGTGCCAGAGATATGTTAATTTTCAGTCACGCGTTTTCTGTTTCTTCCCTTCAACACAGTAAATCGGCTCATTCAAATTCAGAACATACAAACCATTATTCAATGAACAATTTCCATAGAACATTCCATTCAAATAAAAGGAACATAACTTGTCCTTGAATTCAAATGCAAATCCCTTGGCGTCTAAACTCGACACCGAAATGATGTTCTTGGAAAAATTAGGAACGAAATAACAGTTCTCTAAATTTAAATCAAATTCAATGGGCAACTTTATTACATACGTCCATATAGCTAATGCAGCATCTCTAGCTCCATTCGTCACTTGTAGGTTTATCTCGCCCTTAGACAGCCGTCTACAATCACTTAGACCCTACAAGTTCACACAAATGTGAAAACAACTTCCGGAGTCTATAACCCATGATGAATAAACAGAAAGATTGCATTCAATCATAAGGATACCTGAAGCATCCACTCCACTGGCATTCTTCTTCATGAGTTGAAAACAATTCTTCTTCCAATGGTCTTTCTTGCCACAATGAAAGCATATAACCTAATTCTCATCAGACTGTGATACCTGTTGCTCTTTCTTAAGCCTCTTTTAAGCGGGTGGTCCGACGCTCTTAACTGCTTTGGCATTGGGATTGAATTTCCCGATGCCAGGACGCTTGTTGGTCTTTCTGACCATCATTGCTCGAAGCGAAGGATTCACCTTCATGTCCTACTCAGCAGTTTTCAGCATTGCCATCAGATCAGTCAAACTCTTCTCCATATAGTTCATGTTGAAGTTCAACACAAACTGAAAAAATGATGGTGGGAGTGAGGAAAAAACCAGGTCAATAGCTAAGTCCTGGTCCAGCTTAGAACCCAAGCTCTCGAGCCTCTCAATGTACCTTATCATCTTGAGTACATGTGGCCCAACTGGGTTTCCTTCCATCAGCATTGTTCGAAACAATGCCCGAGAGGGCTCATACCTCTCAACTCTGGCACTCTCTTGGAAGAGCTCATGTAAGTACTTATCAATCTCCCTAGCACTCATGTTCTCATGCTGCCTTTGTAACTCGGGAGACATAGAAGACAACATGATGCACTAAACATTCAGCGCATCCTCCATGTATTGACTGTAGTAAGACTAATCATCCTCAGAAGCATCAGGTGCAGGTTCTTTAAGTGGTTCATCCTCTAGCACATAAATCTTTTTCTCGTGCCTTAGGACAATTTTCAGTTTTCTATACCAATCCAGGTAGTTGAAACCGATGAGGATATTCTCTTTCTCGAGAATGCTTCGCAGCGAAAGGGTGTTTGTGTTTGCCATCTACAAAACAATTTAAAGCATAGTTTTAGTATTTGTAGAATATTAACTAATAAAGGACTTTAATATAACTCACACTATTTTATTAAAAAACAACAGCCCCCACTGTTGAAATCGGGAATTTGTTGGTTAACAATTCCTAGTGGGACTGATATATCGAAACATGAAGTATGCACACAGCTAAGCTGTACCTACACACCTATGAAACAAGTAGGCCTTAACTCGCCAATCACAATTATCTATGTGACTTTCGGTAGTTTTATGTTGAGTCTAATAACTCTTAAACTCAAGACTTGCCCATCAAAAAGCTGACCTTAGCTGAGCTAAACAAGTCAACTAAATTGAGTTAAGTCGACCATTAATCATTTAGAATAAATTACAGATGTTCTACTAGAAGACCACAGCTAAGCTGTACCGACTAATGGGAAAAATTATTTTTCGAAATCGAATTGACTTAATATTCAGGGGATTTTATTTTTAGTGTTGTCTCACCATTAGAATTTTGTAGGACATAATTGTCCATTTCAGCCGACTCTTTATAATAATAAAATTATTATTATTTGCATTTTCAAACTATTGAAATTATCTGTAGGCGACTTTAACTACCAGGGTTAGTATTTTATTTCAGCAAACAGCCAATTGATTTTAACAGATTCGACATCTTTCAGGTTGAGTCCACAACCATTAAAACTTTATATAATTTTTTCAATCATTTAAAAAAGATTGAATTGACAACCCAAATCAATTATGCCCATATATGTTAACCGATTGAAATTTAAACTTTCGGTTACTTCCTATTTTAAAATTATAAATTTTAAAAGCATCTATCTCTTCGGCATATTGGGTTTTCTATATTCACACCCAATAATTTTAAAATCTTAAAATTATTACTATATATTGAATGGTAAATTTAGAACCAAAAGACAACAAACGTCTTTACTTCGGTTTCAAAATTTTAAGCTTTTAAAATTATTTTCTTTTAATAGATTCGTGATCGGCCTATTATATAAAATCAATATATAAATGTTGAATTTAATAAAATTTATCCGTAAATATCAATATATTAAATTCCTATTTGGAATTCCACCAATCTTGTGGTTAAAATATTAGTTTGCCTAAATTCATACAAATTATTTTAATCTTTATTTAAAACAGACTTATAATAATTTGTGTTTTTAAGGCAAATATATTTCCAATTAATAACTTGGTCATTCGTAATTTATACAAATCTTATATAATATATTACCATATTATTTGGGTAAAATAATTACTAAACATGATAATACTTGTTTGTCCAGTCAAATAATATAGTTTGGAGATTTTGGCAATCCAAAATTATACGATATAACCACAATTAGGCTCTGATACCACTTGTTAGTTTCAGGGCGCGGCGGAAATAAAAATATATAAATTTAAATAACGAGGATCTCATGGTACATATAAAATTTTAGATAAATAACAACATAACCTTACCCAGATATCTTACCTCAAAACCACTATTAAGACAATCTCGGAAACAAAGAGCCCCAAGTGTGACCCCTTTAGCGGTGTCCATGCTCACACGATCACGAACCTCTCGACGATCCTATAGTTGCTAGCCTCGTGGATCGACGAAGAATTGTTCCAGAAGCAAAAACTCTCTTCACACCTTTTTTTTTTCTTTTTGGTTTTGGAACTGTCTGAAAACTCTCGTATGTCCCCCCCAATCTATTTTTTTAACAGGAGATCAAAAATCATACTGATTGTCTACCTTGTTCCGTTTTATTTGGATAATAAAATGTTTTCCAAAATAAAAGGTAACGAATTAGATTCTCTTTTTCCTTTCTTTGAAAATCTCTTACAGACATTCATTTTAATGACACGTACATGGATTATTTTCTCAGATAAAATGTCTAGGATATAAAATATAAATAACTATTAAATACTTCTTTCATATCCTTTATCTAATAGACTCGAATAAATCCATATTTAATCTTGGTCTAATTTTTTTTGCTTCCGATATTTCAGAATAAATTAATAATCCAATTAATTATAATTCTAAAATAATAAAATGATAAATTTTAGTATCCACTAAAATAATCAATAATATAATGTTCGTGTCGTGCTATACGTGCGACCCTCCAGGTCCTATACACGAAGGTAGTGTAAATCCATATACAAACTAATGTAACCGTCTAGCAATAGTTTTTAGTCACCCAACGTGTTAGGAAAGTGATCATAAATCATAAACCACTATGAACCGATTACTGTGTAATTCAATCTCTTCATCTAACCGACATCTCAATTAATTCGGCGCAAAATACATCATCACCAAATTAATTGTTTTACTTGATTACCAAGATATAATAAACTCACTTGAATGTAAAACATTCCTCTCATAGCCATGGATTTTATAGTTACTAATATCTCTATCAAGTGGCCTAGATGTCAACTCTCTAATCCAAAAGAGCGATGAATCCTATATTGACTCAACACTATTCTCTCTACGCTTTGTCACACACCCAACAATCGTATTACTCACAATCCGGTTAAACACTACTTTTAATGACGTCAAAGTGCACAAACTCCAAGCATAGAATAAATGAAGGTCTCAAGTCAAAAGATCATTTACAATCGTCCATAAAGAGGATTGACCAATGATGTTCTATATGTGTTATCCTCTTAAAAGGGTCGTGTCCAGTATCCCTAATCTCAGGGTACTCCTAAGATAACTTAGTTATACTATTCCTCGGTCTATCTTGACATCAGTTATACTGATGATCTGGATGTCTATGTCCTCTATAAACATCTATCCGATAACGGACGGACTATTTCAGATTAATATACTCATTAATCTGTGAGATTTTATCATTAATATTTTTTACAGAAAAGTAAAATAATTAATGACAAATACTCGCTTTTATTAATTATATATCCACAAATACAATAAAGTGTCTTGACACGTAAGTGTACATACAAGCAGGCATTTTTCCTCCGCCTAAGATAAGCCTGAATTTCGACCCTGAGTTTTCGAGTGGGGGGGGACTTAATTCTTTTTTTTTTTTAAATATGTTTTCTCATTCTATTAAACTCATTTTAAGGAAAGAAAAACAACAATCAACCAAATCCAAACCCAAACCCCCCGCTTTTTATTGACGTATTCTCATGTCATTGTCCGATGATGCACTGCCCCCCTCCCCCACCACCATCGCATCGCACCCCAATGATCTTCAGTAAAATATTTTCTTTGACGATGATAATATATTAATATTATCCAGGAAACGACAACAAGGGGGTGCTGCCAGACAACATGCGTGAATATTAATCGGATCTATTAAATAAGCAATCATCGTAACTGTTACCCACCTTCTGCAACCTGCGAGAGGAAGAGGAGGAGGGGGGCAGACCACATTGCCCTCAGCTGTCCCCACTCCCACCTCCTCCTCAGATATCAATCAGAACCCCCCGGCGGTTAAAATGAAATAAAAAAAGGTTAAAAAGTAGGAGGAGCGTAAATCTGTTACGAATCAAACGAGGCCGTCTCTCTCGTTCAAGGGCCCAGCCCATTCATTAAACGGACTGGGCCTAAGGCCCATAAACGTAGGAAGTCTTAAAAAAAATATATATTTATGTAGATGGAATGGATAGTTGAACCAAAAATGATTCCCCTGAGAGGGAATCCTCCAACAAATAACTTTTTACTCGGATAACTCACACGGGCAGAAATCACCTGTCACAGAGAAAAACATTTCTCCATTAACCAAAAACACCCCCTTATACAAAAATCTCCAGGCTAAAAGGGCAAACCCCTCCTCCCGTCAGGCACAGGCCTCCCTCCGTGGAATAAGGGCGAACACTGACTCGAGATCGGGGGCCTGGAAGTATCCGCCCTCGGGCGGCTCGCGGTAGCCGTGCGGAGTAGCCAAGACCGCAGGCTTCTTCCTAGGGGCAGGAGGGGGGCGAGTGGCATCGACCACGATACGGCACTCCCTCCGCCTCGGGGTCCTGCAACCGGGGGCCTCCTCCTCACCAGCCAACTCCTCTGGGAAAGCAGACATCATCATCATGAGGGACGAATTTCTCACGATTTAAATAGTAAGAATTAAAGAGAGAGGGGGTAAGAGGTGTAGGGGAGGGGGAGATGATGGCGGGACACGTATTTATACAGGGGGGGAGTTCCGTGGCTTATTTCGGAAGCTGCTGGGTGTTTTTATGTTATTTATTTTGGATTTATATTAAGTGGAGGGGGGAATGGATGGGACACGTGGACACCCTCGTGGCCTCACGGTCCTGCTTACGTGGGAAATGTCCGTCTCCCCTCCTGGTAGTAAGAAGAAAGGAAGGATGGAGACTTGGAGGAGAATGGATGGACGGTGGCGCTGGATAAATATGACGTATTAAATTATTTTATATTGTTTGGTGGGTGGTGGTGGTGGGGATAATCCCCCAAAATTCAAATTCAGACCACACACCCGAGAGATGTGTTGTTGTTGGGGGATGTGATTTTGAATTTTCCCTCCAAAAACAGGGAGCCGCCAACACCTTCTTGAGTTATTGGTGGGTCCCGCTGGTTTGCACGGATTTGTGGTCTCATTTTTTTTAAAATATATGTATGTATTATTCACAATTATAAAAAAAAAAAAGAAACAATGAGGGATTCGTTAGTCACTCGCCACCACCTTAACTCCCCCCGCCGATCAAAATTTTCAAAAACTTACTGGAAATAATTGCACGTGCCATGTAACCGGGGGATTGCCTTTTCAAAGGGAAAGAAAGAATGAAATATAAAACTGAAGAAAATGAAATGCCAGCGCATACAGCAGTGGAATTTAAAAAAAAAAACACATGCAAATTGCATTTCAATTTAAGAGGAGGAGGACAGCCAAACGACAAATAAAAAGCTCCATTCCGAACTATATCAGCAGTGTCTCCTCAGATTTGTTACTTCTTTATTCTCATTGGTGAGAATAGCCTCTTCATATTCCAATAGAGGCATCTTCCACTGCTTTAACGAAGAGTATATCTTCCATCAAATTTACATCTTCCGTCGTGTCAATGGATATTATTATTGCACGTTTGAGCAATTATAGTTATTGCAACTCTTTTATCTTTTCGAATACATGCTTTTTTACTATCAATGTTCAAGAAAGCACTCAACCTAAATTATAAACTTAAAGAACGTCATCCCAGAGGCGGGGGCGGGATGGTAGCAATTGTCCCCCCCCCCCCAAAATTCTAAAATCACAATGGTAGTCCTTTAATTTCTTAAATATATTTAATTTTGGCCCCTCAATTTTAATTTATATCAATTGGCCCCCTTTAAATTATTCCTCGCTCCGCCACTGCCTAAGTAGGTATTTTGAATTTTGTTCTGTGATGATAATTTGTCATGTAAATTTCGGTTTGTTTACCTATTAGTTCATTAAACATGCTTTTATCTAAATAAATTGGAGTTTCTTTTTTCTTACATTTTTAGTCAACTAATCAGGATTCAAATTGAAAATGGGCAACTAATTCTTTATCCATTTCATCTACACTTTTACCTTGAACTTATTTAGAATTTATTTTTTTTCAGTTTTAATTTATCGCCTAGTTGTCTGGCAGAACTGCCTAATTCAGAGGTTGCTTCATTCTCCGTGGACCTTTTCAAACCTCTTATTTTTCTCTACTGGGTCTTGTTTATTATTTTACCTACTTCCTAAGCTAGGTATTTTCTTCCTTCAATATTTTTTTTGTATTTGAAATAGCTAATTGAGTTAAAATATTATTTACATGTGTTTGCTAATTTCAAAATACTTGTTTTTAGACTATGAAATATACAAAAGAGCAAAAGAATGACTCGGTGAGTTATGTAGACAATGATTTGGGTAAGAAGATTGGATGCTCGCAGAAGTGCATCAAGATACTTGTTCTGCATAGGAACACTGTTGCTCTCTTCTGCAAAAGTTGAGTATATCGTAGCAAATGAGGCAACAAGAGAAGCTGTTTGGCTTAGAAGGTTACTTCTCGAGCTACGATAAAAGGTTGACGAGCCAACAACAATCTTTTGCCACAAACTAATATGCAATTGCTATGACTAAGAATTCAATTTTCATGAAAGATCGAAGCACATAGAACTTTGTCATCATTTTATCAGAGAGATGATTTCACATAAGGAGATTCTTTTAGAATTTATCAGCACCCATGATCAACCAGCAGATATTTTTATTAAGACAGTGTTTTCAAAGACTTCTTGAAAATCACAAATTAAGAGGAGTGTTGATGTAATTCGTTATCTCAAGATTGTGGAACATTAAACGCATATTGAAAGCATGAAGCATTAAAGGAGCACAATTATCTTGGAGCACCAGAAGCAATAAATGGATTTCAAGTTTCTATAGCATTTAATAATGTAGTTTATAGCTTGTGTAATTAAGTCCGGTAACTTTAGATTGTTCAACTCCTCTTTAGAGCGTGTAAATATTTCAGACTAAGTAAGATTAAGTAAGAATGAAACATTTTGTATCTTAAACACTCCAAATATCAACCTGGTAGGTGGAACGGCTCTACGTAGAGTTTTAACTATCCTACAGAAAATTATCGGCACGGAACATGCGTTATATTCAGACATTTTTCCTTCTTATCCCATCGTTTCGCACTTAACCTTCTACTTAAGATTTATTCTTTTCTCAATAATACTTTTATAAATAAATTCTAAATATCTAAATCCTAACCCAACAATCTGAATAATAAATTTTCTAAAACTTTTGAATTTTAATTCGTGTGATATTTTTTTATTCAACAAACATGGCATAATATTATAAAAATGTCCGGGCGGAAAACGGGCAGTTGTGTGGAGCCCAAACAGGGGAAATTCCGTCGGTCCGAAACCGACCCGAACCGGTTGTCGGAGTTCAGCTGCTTTTCTTACGCTTCTTCGTCTTTGTCCAGAACAACAAGCCCTTCCTGTCCGAAACCACTAAACCCTAATTACGGGAGGAAGATGCCGGTCGTCTCCCAGATACAGAGACAGCTCGATTACTCCCTCATCCCATCGTCTACTCCCATCGTCATCGACAATGGCACCTCCTATTTCAGGATAGGGTAACTCACCACCACACCACCCTCATCCTTGTTCCTTCGAGTCTCCTCTTTGTGTGGGAGGTTGAATTTGTTCTTCCTCTGGGAATGGTGTAGGTGGGCCGGAGAGGATGACCCTCGCGTCGTCTTCCGCAACATCATCCAGAGGCCACGCCATAAGACTACTGGTGAGCCTTTTTCTTTGTTTTCTTTTCCTTGGGGTTGTCTCCAAGTTTTGGTGGATGTTAATGCGGGAGGATAAAGTGGGTCCGGTGGACTGGTATTCAGTGCAATTCTTTCTTGTGGTTCTTAGATGAGCTTGTGAGTTCCAGGTTTCTTGTTACATGGCTGAGGTTATTGCCCTTGTACAGGATAGTTAATTGGTCTGATTTGGCAATGAACAGTCCGTGTGTATTATCTTGATTCGATTCGGGGGTATGTCTGATTTCTGCCGTTTTGATTTTATTCAGGCGAAACTGTTACTGTGGTGGGAGACCATGATCCTGCCTTATTCAAGTACTTCGACTGCTCCCGTTCTGGGCCTCGTTCTGCTTTTGATAGCAATGTTGTTTACAACTTTGAGATCATGGAGTGGGTAAGATCGTTTGCCCCAATGCAGTAATCTTTTGTTGATTGATTTTGCAGCATGCATCCTTTCCCATTTTGTTATTGTCTTTTATAACTTGTGTTCTTTGATATTGCAGATTCTTGACTTCGGTTTTGACCGCTTAGGAGCAAATGGATCAGGGGTATGTTTTATGTTCAATGAATTAGTTTTGAACATCATCTATCAATGTTCCTGAATCACTAATTGTAAAGGGGATCTAAAGAACCAAATTCCCCGAAGAGTTGATTTATCTTTTGAGGCTAATGTTGGTTTGGTGGATCTATTTAATATGCTAATTGTTCATTTCGCCGAGTTAATGCAGATTGATCACCCTATTCTGATGACAGAATGCGTGTGCAACCCCTTATATTCTCGGAGTAAAATGGCAGAGCTTCTTTTCGAAACTTATGGAGTTCCATCAGTAGGTAAAGATTTTGCTTGCTTTTGCAAGCCTTCCAAAGGTCGTTCGAGCTTTTCCTGGGAGTATGGCATGGGCTTCTGTTGATCATGCTGATCTGTGGTTAGCCTGCTTAGATGTAGTATCTTTATTTCCTGACCTTTTTTTCATTGATTCACTTGTATTTTGTTGTAGCATTTGGTGTTGATGGTGTCTTCAGCTACAAGAGGAATCAGCAACTGGGTGTATGTCGAAAGGATGGTCTTGCTGTTTGCCCGGGATTTATGACTACACATGTCATTCCAGTAAGATCCCGGCCATTCTGGTTCGACCTTTGTTTTGATGTGTATCTCATGAAGTGCTTGGATTGAACTGCTCCATATGCGGATAAAATTTCTCCGTGCATGAGATCTTGGGCGGAGCAACTATTAGAAGTTGTGACAATTTCAGTAAATTCTGTTTTATATGTCTTAACCCAGCTTTCTTGTAATCATGCAGTTCATAAATGGAGAGCCTGATTTCAGAGGCTCCTGCAGAACAAATATTGGTGGATTTCATGTTACAGATTCTCTGAAGCAACTGCTCTCTCTTAAGTATCCTTATCACATGTAGCCAACACCAAATTGACACACTGTCTTATTTTGTGGGCTGTTTGTTTGGGCAACATCATCATTTTTAAAAATCCCATGTCAGGTCTAGGTTCACATGGGAGAAAGTCGAAGACCTGAAAGTGGAACATTGTTACATTGCACCTGATTATTTTGCTGAGACTCGGTTGTTTCAGGTATTGGCTTTGATTTGTTCCACTAGTAAAGGGAATCCCGCATATTTCTAAAAGTAACTATTGTGAGTGATTGGTAGAAAGGGGCACCTGAAGCTGAATCCAAAACAAGGTGCTGGCAGCTCCCTTGGGTTCCTCCACCAGTTGAAGAAGGTCCTTCCGAAGAAGAACTGGCCCGAAAAGCCGCCATCAAAGAAAAACAAGGCCAGCGTCTCCGTGAAATGGCTGAAGCAAAAAGATATTCCAAGATTAATGAGCTGGAAAATGAATTGAGAGGATTAGAGTTTCTTCTGAGACAGCTCGATCAAGTTGAAGCAAGCGGCATTCCATCTTTCTTGGCAGAGACTGGTTATGTGTCCAAGCAAGAAGTAGAATCTGCCTGGACAAAAGCATCACAATCCTTACGAAAAGTGAAAGGTGAGCAAGCAGAACTGGAAGACAAACCAGATCAATCGCCCAGCGAAAAATTCAATCTGATTGATGTCCCAGATGACATGCTTACTGCCGAGCAGGTAGAATGAGTTGTCGAAAACATTACACGAGTGCTTCACTTTTTATCACCAATTTATATTAGTTACTTTATACTCAGCCAGTACTGATGTCAGGATTGTTGTTGTATCATATGTCAGCTAAAGGAGAAGAGAAGGCAGATTTTTATCAAAACCAGCGCTGAAGGACGGCAACGAGCAAAACAGAGACGCCTGGAGGCCGAATTAGAAAGGGAAAGGAGAAACCAGGAAGATGAAGAAAGGCGCCTGTATGTAACCTCAATAGGTTTCTGTAAGATATGAAATTAGCGGATGGGCGTTGATATAGTATTTCACATTGACCCTTTTGTGTCCATTGGCACTTTTGCTTAGGGAAAATCCCGAGCTTTATTTGGAGCAGCTACATGTGAAGTACAAGGAGTTGTCGGAGAAAACTGAGCAGCGAAAACGACTGAAAACCAATGGCGGGCATACTAATGGCAATAATCAGTCTGGAGGTGTTGGCCGCGGAGAGAGATTGAATGCGGCCCAAAGAGAGAGGATGCGCCTTCTCACAACTGCTGCTTTTGATCGTGGGAAAGGAGAGGACACGTTCGGAGCCAGAGATGAAGATTGGGAACTCTATAAACTAATGAGCAGAGACAATGATGATGAAGACGAGGGACCTGATCCTGATGAGGCAGAGCTGATAAGGATCTCTTCTAGGCTGCAGGTAAGATATATTCTCCATTGCTTTGTCGTCACAAATAATATCGTGAATTTGTGAATAACTCTGCTTTCGGACATTACTGATTGCTGGGAACTGAAATGGCAGGAATTAGACGCTGCGTTTGTGCCTAAGCTCGAAATGGGGATTTCTCAACCGGCCATTGAGGTGCCTAAGTTTCGTCCCCTAACAGAGGAGGATTATCGAGTCGTACTCGGAGTAGAGAGGTTCAGATGTCCGGAGATCTTGTTCAATCCGAATTTCATTGGCGTCGACCAAGTCGGTTTGGACGAGATGGCCGGGGTGTCCATTCGGAGGTTGTCTTGTAAGGACCAAGAACTCGAAGATAAACTTACCCAGTCTATTCTTCTAACCGGAGGGAGTTCTGCATTCCCTGGAATTTGCGAGCGATTGGAAGCTGGAATCCGGATGATTCGTCCCTGTGGGACGCCTATCAAAGTAGTCAGAGCAGTGGACCCCGTACTTGATGCATGGCGTGGAGCTTCTGCATATGCTGCCGCATTGCAGTTCCGATCACAAACTTTTACGAAGATGGATTACTATGAGAAGGGTGAAGATTGGCTTCGTAGGTATCAGCTTCAATACTCATTGTAGTTTTCCTTTTGCCCTACATCATGTAGATCAGGATATGATATGAAGCGAAACTACTGAAGATCATCTCGTGGTTAACATGCAGCCGCAGACAGTAACTCATGATAACATTATGCAAAAACGAATTGAAGAAATACATGAGTAGCATGAATATTCACTAGGGACATCGGTACAGAGATGATATTGTAATATACATTCCCTATACCAGACAAATTTCATATGTTGATCGTCATCGGCTGGCTATTCACCCTTGTCTCGAACGGGAACTCGCTGGTCTCCATGTGGACAGTGCATGTACTATTCGACCCTTCCATCCTTGCAATAACCATTGGCCGTCTTCCTCGATCTCGAAATCCTTATGGTAAAAATGATGTAGCCTGTCCTTCGCCAAGTTCAACATATCAAGATTTAATGGGAGCGGCAGGAACCCTGCCCTCAAGTTCCGAGAATGCCACTTCTTGTATGTCTCCGGCCTTTCGATCCTCTCAGACCCCTCACAAGCGATGGCATTCATAGCCCTCCGTCCCAACAACTCTCTCTCGAGCAGCATCCTCTCTGGATTATCACGAGGGACTGTAGTATCCAGCAGATCAAAGAAAGCTGAGAAATGGAAAAGGGCCTCCCGGAATCGTGAAATGAAAAAGGGTGCGCCATAGTCTCCATTTACTACACCCTGAATGAAGACATCCGGGCTTATCTTCAAAATAAGATTCAGGACGGTATCTCTCGGATTCTGCTCGATCACTGATTCATCAAGAAGATCCTCCAGCCTATAGACACAGTTCACAATGGTAACAGCCCTGGTGTCCTTCCTGATATCCTCAATTTTAATACTGTCCCATTTAGCAGCGATGAAATCACACTCAAATGGGACGCGAAAAGTTTCTGCGTAGCTCCTGAGACGCCGGCCTGTCCCTTCTAGCCTTTCAGCAGGCCGCAGCCCCGGCAGTGGAAAATCAATTAAAGTAAGCCGCAGCTTAGGAGGCCCACTGGTTCTGGAAGAAAGACGTTGTATGAGAGACGGCCACTGGAATCCATAGGTACCTCCGAAATCAATTATATGAACCTTCTCGGCCTTCTCCGCCAGATTCACAATTGTCATGTTGGAGAAGTAATTCAACAGCTTCCTAAATGGGCAAGTAGCCAAATACAGATGATAAGCTTTCAAGGTATCAACAACAGGGGGTGGCATAACTATGAGGGCGTTATATATTTCTGTACCGAAACCGGCAAGTCTAGCCTCAAGGCCAACTGCAAAGTAATGTCCCAATCTCTGCATACCATCTCCTGTAGGAGACGCGTGTTGCCTGATTTGCTTAAGCAGGTCACTTGCTGTGCGCCTATCATCTATGGAAACAGCTCGCGCACAGAGCGTCAAGAGAGTTCTTAAATCCACAACATCTCTTTTGTGCCTGTTCTTCTTACCACGTCCCCTCCTTTCAACTGTTGAATCTTTTCCTTGACTAGTCAGCATCAGGTTTCGCAAAGATTCTCGAAGGGCAGCTTCGCTTTCTTTATCTTGCAACAAGACTCTATCAAACATTTCAGACCTCTCGACTGATTCACAGTAGTTTGCCATCTGCTTTCTCACCCTCTCATCTGAGTTCACCTCTCCAACAAGAGGATTTTTCTTTCCTCTGGAAATATCCCTACGGACCGAATCCCCGGTGTACTTTGTCTGTTCCTCAGAAACCGAAATCCATCCACCGGTTCGGGAGTCAAGAAAATCATCAACTGGCAGAGGGAAAAACTCGTCGGGGTCACCCTGGAAACAGATACTGTTACTACTAAGGATTCCAGGGTCCCATGAGCTGCTTGTCCGATTAGAATCAATTTGTTCCTGATAACTCGTCATCCCATCCCAAAACAATACAGAACTGGAAGATAAACCCATGTCGGATTCCCCATCTTGGATCACGTGTGGATTTGGATCACGGCTTCTGCCAGAAAACGCGTCACTACGATTTGCACTTCCTGAAGAAACACTGCTAGAGGAACTACTTTCTTCAACTGCATTCACCAAATTGGACGAGCAAGTATAACCAGATGAGGGAGGATACTTCTCCCCAATAGCCTCATACAAGGACTTCTCCGCTGCTTCAAGAGCAGAAGGTTGTTCCCGACATAGACAAGCATTCTCTTCTACATCCTCTTTCATCAACAGATCGCTAACATAATTGAGAACTTCATCCATACAACTGCAATCGAGGTGAGCATCACCCTTCTCGGCACTCTTAACCCAGCATCCCGTAGCCATACCCTCATCAGGCGGCAAACAAGACGAGCACGAGCCGCCGCCGCCGGTCAACTCACCCGTCCCAAGCCTAGAAGCGACGAGATCATAGCTCGACGAGACTTTATTCAAGATGCCGACATACCCGTCCGCAAACCTGGAGAACTCGCCGCGATCGCTATCCTTCGCCATCTAAACCAATAAAAAAGAAAAACGAATCCCCAAAAAGCCGGCGAGGTGCAGATTCCCTAATGAAGAAGGATGGCAGCAGCGAGCTACCCCATCAATCTAGGAAAGAAACCCGTGAAAGCCGACAAAAACAAAAGGAAGAAAAAGAAAGGAAACCTCAGCGGTGGAAGGCGGCGAAGTCAACGGAAGGAAGGATGACTCTGGCTGGCCGTGGCTGCCAACTCTTTTCAACCGGACGATGTTTACGGGAACGTGGCACAAATCTCCTCGTCCTTCCCTTTTCCTTCCCTGGCAAAAGCACGCTTATTTTTTCTCCTTTCATCTGTTACTTAATTTTCGGAATAATGTAGAAATTAGTAAGGAATTGAGGCCAGGGGAAAAGGGAGGAGACACTCATTTGGAACAACCGGACCCATTTGAAAAGTCCCGGCTGTCATTGTCCAACCACGTCTAGCCCAAAGCCCACCATTCATTCTATGATTTCTTCTTGTTCTCATTCAATGTCAACTGAATCCTACTTTTATTAATTTTTCCAACTTGATATTAGTTTTAGACTTTTCTAAAAAAACCTACTTTTATTATTAATAATAATTAGGATATCATATATTTCTAAAACCAATTAAACCCATATAAATAAGGGTGAGTGGGTGGATAGGTTCCAGACGTGGAACTTGGAACCTATCCTGTAATGACCGATTCCTTATTTTTAAAATTTAGAATCTACCCCGGTTCTGGTTCGGGTTACGGTTCCATGTCCTTATGGGAGACTTCTACATTAAATTTACCACAATACTCCAATTAATCTAAAAAAACATTAAGCATTATTTTAATCAATCTAAAAAAAACCTTAATCATTACTCCAATCAATCTAAAAAAACTTCAAACATTACTCCAATCAATCAAAAAAAAACCTCAAGCGAACTCGTCAAGGCCTCACGAAGAGGGCAAGAGAAAGGGGATGGAGGGTTCGGGTATCCGTAAATAGAAACTTGTCAGTAACCATATAACTGTGCGCAAAATTACTAAGTATAATAAGAAATATTTACAATTTTAAAATAAAAATAATTTATATAAATAGATAAATAAAGATTATATAAAGATATTCTAAAAAAATATTATATAAATTATATATTAAAATATATTATGTCTGGTTCCAGGTACTCCAGATTGGTTCCGAGGTGAGAAACTGGAACCGCAGTTAGTACTGTCGATTTTCAAAAATTTAGAACCTAGAACATACCCGGTCTATTCGAGAACTTATACTAACATCGACCCTATGGTACCGGTTCCGACCGGTTCCCGGTTTTACCCGAAACCTATGCTCACCCCTACCAATAAAGACGTCGCCACCTAAACCATAAAAGGAAGTCATGGCCTCCGTGAATGCCATCTCCGCCATAACTTGGGTCATTTCCTCCACCCCAACTGTTGGTACGAAATTGTATTCCCCACAACACTTGTCGAATTTTACAGTGATTGTGTGGTCACGGTAAAGTAACTATAAATGCAATACTGGAATTTAATCAACAGTACTGAATTACAAGACAATACTGCAACTTTGAAGGGTAAATACAATGCTATAATTGAATACTACAATATTGAATTTACAATGTAATACTTACAAACATGACTTGAACGGAAAAACAACAAAAGGGACTAGAGGACACGGACGGCGGCGGATGAACGGCGTCAACGGCAGATCCCTTTAATAAAATCTATCGTGGTGGATCGATAGTCAGGCGTTAATACTGGAATTTAATCAACATTATTGAGGATTGAAGGTGGTTTTGGGATTGAATCACCAGTACTGGAATTGAATCGACAGTACCAAGGATGGAAGGGTTCAAGACGCTTTCAGGATACTGAAAAAAAAAAGATCAAATCTAAGTTTGAATTGTGTTCTGGTTGTTGTTGTTGTGTTTGAATTGTGTTGTGTGTCTTTTATATCTTCAGAATCTTGCAGTTGTGATTATTCAGCCAGTATGTAATCTTCCTAGACCATGCACACGATCTGATTCTTATTTTATAGGAGCCATACACGTCGTGTTCCAACCAACCCTTCTGGATTTGTCACTTGTCCTGCTCTCCTGACGTAACCAGACGTGGTTTGAAGCGAATCTCCTCGAGACATTACAAATTCTCTAGTAGTGAAAAGCTATTCAGGTCTCGAGCTGTATGGGATCTGTCTATGACATACACGAGAAATGCTTCTCGAGCGGCGTTAATCTCGAGCCCATGTCCAGGAGGCACTTCATGAGCAGTGATGACACAGATGTCTCGAGTAACATTAATATTGGATATATGTTCACCTCAAGTGGGGTTCACATGGAGTTTTACCTCTTCAGCCCATTAAGGACGATGCCCATAATTCACGTGACAACATTAAGCCCCACCTCTGTTAAACATATTGTGGGGAACTTTATGTCTATCTTTTTATCGAAACGGTTGCGTTTTAACACGAATCTTGTCGAACAAGAATCTCTTTCCCACTTCTTCGTTCGCAGAGCTCCTAGGATACCAACCGTTTTTTTCTTCTCTGAAACCTCACTTCCTTTTCGATTTCCGGAACCATTCCTTCAAAGTTCGGCCCTTTCTTAGACCAAACTTCGTTTCTCGCCCCCCCTTCTCCTAAAGTTTCGAACTTTTCTTCACCAGCGCGAGATACACCAGCAATGGCTCCTCAGAAGATGTCCAACCAAGTTCGCTTTGACCGATACTTCGAACTCGTCGACCCACGGGTGGTTATCCCTATTCCTGGCTGTGAACCTCCGCTTATGACGTTAGGGCCCTTGCTCCCGTCCAGTGCTTTCAGGGAACATGAGATTCCCGAAACCTATCTTCTGACTACGCCGTCTATTCCGGCATGTCACCCTGTGTATTTCGCCCCTGTCAACTAGTTGAACGCAAAGAAGCATGTAGGGTTTTCTACAACCGATGCTTTTAATGAGAGGTGGTTTAAATTATAGGAAGAGAAATTAGACGAGAAGTTGCGTTGTTTGGGTTTAAGGGACGACCATCTTGAGAAGGATGAGGTTCTGCGACCCTAAAGTTTGATTCCTTTTTGGAATTCCGGATTGAATGTATTCTTCTTTCCCGAAGGGCCTGTGACTGTCACCATAAAAGACGCTTGCTTGCTGACAGGATGTTCTACCTCAGGCATTAGTATCCAACTTCCAAGATGGAAGGAGATAAGTTTCAATATAAAGGACATAAGATTCGTAACGCGGTTTCCAACTGTATGGATCTCTCCCGTGCTACAGGAGGAAAAACTTCTAAATGGGGAGCAGAACAAGAATTTGATTTCTATCTCGAATGGCTGAGCAAATATGTCTTTTGTTGTTCTGGGAAGCAACCTGCCATCTATAAGTCTTGGATCAGTAATTTCTTGGTCCAAACTGATGAAACTGTAGCTTTTGCTCCCTTCCTCTTTCAACTGCCATATAGGAGTCTTGGGCTTCTTCTACCCTTGTGAAGGACAAGGGTTTCCCGAATTACCCATCTGGGGGTCCAATGTGGCTATTGCACGTACGGGCACATAGCTGGTTTCCTCGGCTGACTTCCTTTGACAAGTCAGTCTCAGGGGTGATAAGTGTTTTGGGCTAGATATAGCTCTTCGCGCGTGTAGCGACTCCAGTGCCTGGTCTTCTGAAGCTGTTGCTCTTCTAATGAGTGAATTAGTTGATCATAAGAGAGAGCAAGAATGAGAGCCATATCCCCCAAATAAGTTCTATGCCGCTCGGGATAACCTTGTTGAATGGTCCCACTGGGAGAATGTTTTAACATCTCGAGATTTAGCGGGAATTTGCCCGGGGACAAGTTTACGTTCGAGATGTATAATCCTCAATTGTGTGCCAAATAACTTGGTTTCTTCCAAGAAGTCAACGTCCCATTCTCGAAGTCTTACAACAACTTCATTCAAGGGAAGACCACAATTAGGCATTTTAAGGAAGCAGATGTGGTATTGGCTCGAACTAGTTTGTCTCCAGTTGAGTTCTCTCTCTCGAGAAATGGCGGGATTTCTGTGTCTGAGCTTTTTCAAGTCCACTAGACCATGACGTGGTTTGAGCTGTGAGGATTTATGGCGATCTTGGACACCAACTTGGGTGACCTTTATGTGCCCGGTCCCGACCCAGAGAGTAAGTCACGGAAACTTGACTCCTGTTGTTAATTGTTACTATCTTAACTTTGCTTATTTTGCAGCTATAGTTAAGATTGAAAGTGGGGTTTTGCCCAAGATTACGGCTGATGAGGAGCCTTTAGGGCCAAAGAAGAAACGCAATGTGCGAACTTTACAGTCTCTTGAAGAAGGCGGCCTCAGGGAAGAACGTTCTAAGGTTCGAGACGACCGTCCCTCTAGGCAACAGAGTGAGGAGGCGCCTCCTCTTAAACGGCTAAAACGCAGCCTCAAGAGACAAGTAAAACCTATGCTCAAAGTGCTTACTGTTCAGGTTTTAGAGGGAAGTCCCATGGCGATCCTGCTCGATTCATCTGCCTTTGATGATGAGGTATTTTTGTTGTTTCTTGTTCTTCGAGTTTGTTTTTCTCCATATTCTTTACTCCTAAGATCGATCTCAGGTTGATTACAGGGGCTCGAGATACTGTACCCCCCGAGGATATAGAGGTCCCTTGAGAAAACACTCCTGATTCAGGTACTTGAGACTTTTCACCTCTCGAGGATATAGAAGTCCCTCAAGAATATGTTTCGGATTCAAGTACTCGAGATGTCTTGCATGCCGAAGATGTCGATGAACCCATCGAGACGGAAGTGGAGTCTACGGCTATTTCTCCTACTGTCACCGAAGAGGCGACGAGTACAACAAAGCCGCCCTCTGATGAATCCTCTCGAGAGGATGTTCCATCCGATGTAAGCACATGTTTTCTTTTTTATGTTGAGTCTTACTGCTTCCCTCCTTTTAACTTTTATCTCTTCTCTATTAGGGTCTTACTCCTGAGCCTCCAGCAATGAATCCCCTTGACTATCACGAAGATGTCGTGGACGACAGTATCCCGGAGGAGGTTTCTGAAGAACAATTGGATGAAGTACAACAATTTCAGGCGGACTTTCAATTCGAGATAGATTTTCTTTGTACTGCCATCATTTACACGGAAGACAACTTTGAGCAATATAGCGCCGCTCTGAAAAGAATCACTCTCTCTCCCTTAACGGCGGTGGATCAGATTATCACTTGCAACCTCTCTCAACAATGCTATTGGCTTCACCATCACGACTATGAGAATGATCAATTCACCAGACGTAAGGCTCTAGACTTTGAAGCCCTGCAAGAGCTGGCCGAGACCCAAACCGAACATAAGCTTAATCTTTTGAATGAAAAGATCGAGCATAAAAGCCGTCGTCCGAGTGCTGTTCGAGAGAAGATTCAAAAACTCGTCAAAAAGGAGAAGGTTCTCTTAAAGTTCTTGGCCAAGCTCGAGAGAGCTCAAGTCATGAAGTCAGCTGCTGCAGGACCGAGTGAAATTCTAACACGAAAAGTGTAGTGGCCAAGGTCACATCGAGAGAGAGCGAGATGTGAGAGGAACATCGTTTAAAACTCATTAACCGTTTCAATAGCTGTCAGCCTAAACCATTATGATTTCTTAATGACATTTAATGTCACTTAATGCTTCAATTTCTGGTCTTCTCATCCTGGACAGTTTTCAACTTTTCCCAAGACGTTTCACGACAACGTGCAACATTAACTTTCTTTTCTTTTGAACAGTTTTAGTACTGTACATTAAAGCTGCAAAAATTGCCAAAGCGATAATTTTCAAGATTCCCAAGTAATCAATGTCAAGATTTTCTAATGTTCCTTCATGAGATTCATGGAGCCTCTCTTTGGCTATGCCCTTTTACTCGGCTATAAATAGACTTGGTCTTTTTCTCACAAAACTTGCAAATTTATACCAAACATGTCTTGTCGTGATGCTTTTCCTCTTTCACAACGACGCATTCTCTCGAAATCTTCTTTTAATTTTAAAAGCCTAAGTTCACAACCTTCGAACTCTAGAAAGCCTAGGTCCACAACCTTAGGCTAGGTTCATCTTCAGCTCTAGGGTTTCACGGCTCAGGGGCTTTGTATGAAACCCGTGAGTGAGTGCCTGTCAAGGGACTTCTCCCCGCTCCTCATTCTCTTGCACTCCATTCTGGACAAGAGGGAATGAACTTGAGCGTGGTCTTCCTCCAACTCTCTCTATCCAGATGTACCTCAGCCCTTCCTCCCCTAAGGATGGCCTTGAAAGAGGAAGGAGACCAGTATTCAGACATCGGGGAGTTAGCTTTTCAAATATCTCATAGAGATGGAGGAATTCATGGTGTTCCCCCTCTGTTCTTCGTTTTCATACGAAGGGGAGGCGACCATTTCATGCAAAGGAGCACCTCCAAGTCTAGGTGCTAGTAGAACTTGATCTTATGACTAGCTTGACCAGCCGAACATATGAATTTTCGAGTTAACTATTAAGATGTTCTAAGAACTGTATTTCTCTAAATATTACTTTATCCTTTGTAATGAGGATTTTAATATGTAATAAACTTTATTTCTAAAGGAACATCTTACTCTCCCAACTGTATCCATAAGCTTGGGAATCTCCCCTTTGAGATTTCTTTATGACTTTCCCAGATGGTTGGTTTGTAAGGCTTTAGATAATTCCCACTAATTTTCTATTCATCAGAACAACCTTCGAGGTCAGTTAAGCGATATACGTTCTTTGAGAACACTTCTCTAACTCTAAACGGAACTTCCTAATTAGGCGACCATTTACCAAGAAAGTGAAGTAATCACAAGTGCCTATTGGGATTTTGTTGTAATGTCTCATCATTCTCCTTATCTGGACTTCCATTCTATTCGTTGCTTTTGTACGTAGACTCTCGAGGTATTCACGTTCTCGAGGAAGCTCGTCTTCTCGAACTACGTTTTGGCTTGCCTGATTGACTCGAAAAGATTGATATTTTATCTCGATAAGGACGATAGCCTCTTGCCCATACACCAGGTTGTAAGGTGCTTCTCTAGTTCTATCTCTTTTAGCGACTCTTAGACCCCACAACTTTTCGGGAAGTATTTTGTGCCAGCTCCTAGGTTATTTTCAATCATTCTCTGAACCACATTTTTAATGTGACTGTTGTAGATTCCGCGTGGCCATTAGATTGTGGATAATATGGTGAGGAATTATTGATGATGAAGCCAAACTCTCTCAAGAACTCTTGCATCTGTTCCCCATTGAATACATTTCCATTATCCACTACTATGTTGTACGGGAGTACAAAACAAAAAATAATGTTCGCCTTGAGAAACTCGATGACTTCTTTTTTCTATTCTTTGGTAAGTCTTAGCCTCCACCCAGTTGGTAAACTAATATGTAGCCGCAATAAGCGTCTCCTTTACTCGAGTGGGGTCTAATCTCTCCAATTATATCCAAAGGCCAAGACTTAAATGGCCACCACTGTGTTACTGGATTTAATTCCATTGCAGGGGCTTGAGTTATGGGTCCAAACTTATGGCACTTTCTACAACTCTTAGCCATCTCGATGCAATTCTTTTTCATGGATGGCCAATAAAATCCATGCCTTTGAATTATCTAATACATCTTTTCTCCTGACTGGTGAGTTCCATGGCCCTTCATGCGTCTCCAACATTATTGGTGTTGCTTCCTCTAAGTTAACATATCTAAAAAAAACTCCTTCTTGGGTTTTCTTGTACAACAGACCATCTAAGAGCACATATTGTCTGGCTTCCAACTTAATCTTTCTCTCGACTTGTGAGTTGGGATTCTTTAGGAAGATATCCGCCAAATCTTCCTCTGCTTCCATGACGTCCACCTTATGATTAGAAGTGAACTCACCCTCTTTTCCTTCCAAAATGGGTGACCTAATTTCAGGAATTACTCCTCCTATTTCCTTCTATAATGCATCGTTCGATTTATATCCAGATGCCAGTTGGGCCAACGAATTGGCCATTACATTCTCCTCTTGACTTACACGTTCCACGATGACTCGCTGAAACTTTCTAACAAGCAGCTGAGTTAGAGCTAGCTATTTCCTCAATTCTTGAGTGTGGCACTGGCTCAAACCGTAGTTGTGAATCGCCTTTGATTGAAGCAACTTTTTCTCCACCCTCGAGTAAAATTTCTAACGCGACAATGTGTGCTATATTCTGTGGCGTTATTAGTTGCATGTTTGGCTAATTTAAAGGCAAACTTGGCTTCTAACCCTACTGGTGACTTTATCACAATTCAAATCCAGCTCCGGTTCTTGTTGATGACCCATCAAACCAGGCTTCCCAAAGTTCTTGCACTTCCTCTTCTTCATCTACTAATGTTTCACTCGCGTATTCTGTCAAGAAGTCAGCGATGACTTGTCCTTTGATGGCCTTTTGAGGTTTGAACTTTAGATCATATGTATAAAGTACGAGGCTTCACTTACTAACCCTTCCAGTAAGGGAAGGACTCTCAAAGAATGTTCGTGCTCTCGAGACCACATACACATCACTGCTCCCTATACAGTGTCTTAACTTCATTGCAAAATACACTAACAGACAAAGCTTTACCGAAGATGTATACCTCGTTTCAGTAGGATTTAAGAGTTGAGATAAATAGAACACACCTCTTTCTCTCTTTTGATCATCCTCCTGAGCTAAGAGCGCGCCTATAGTTGTGGCCGTTGAGGCTACGTATAAGACGAAAGGCTTCCCGAGCTGAGGAAAAGCTAAGACGGGGGGGGGGGGGGTTCTTTAAATAGCCTTTGATATTCTCGAATGCTTGCTCATGTCTATTTGTCCAAGGGTATCTATTCTTTCCCCTCAATAACATTGTGAAAGCCTCCATTTTTCCTGCAAGATTCTCAATGAACCTCCTCAAGTAATTTACTTGCCCGAGAAAGGCTTGTACTTCCTTCTTATTCTTCAGGGGTTATAATTCTTATATTACTTTGATTTTCCCTGGATAAATTTGGATCCCTTTTTTATGTACTAGGAACCCGAGGCATTGTCCAACTTGTACTCCAAATGTACACTTCAAAGGATTCAGCTTTAAATGATGCTTTCTCATAAGGAAGAATGCAGCTTGAAGATCTTCGACATGTGAATCATTCTTTCTCGACTTTACAACTATGTCGGCGATGTAAATTTCCACCGTCTTCCCTATTAAGGGGTCAAACATGGCCCTATGATAGATACGTGGCTCCGACATTTTTTAACCCAAATGGCATCACTACTCATTCAAAATACCAATAGGGCAGGCATCGGAAGGCTGTTTGTGAATATCCTCTTTAGCGACGAAGATTTGATTATATCCCGAGTAATCATCCATAAATGACATAATGACATTTCCCGCCGTCTTATCAATTAATTCATCAGCTATTGGCATGAGATATCATCTTTTGGAGTTGCTTTATTGAGGTCTCGAAAGTCTATGCATACTCAAATCTTACCATTTTTCTTTTCTACAGGGACGATGCTCGAGATCCATTCCGTGTATCTAGATGTCCTGATATAGCCGGCTTGAAAAAGTTTTCTTACTTCTTCAAACACAAGCTTGCTTACTTCGCCTACCATCCTTCGTGGAGCCTGTTGCACAGGTTTAAAGTTTTCTCGAATTAAGAGTTTGTGTTCCACTAGACTTCTATCTAGTCCTGGCATTTCAGTATAATCTCAAGCAAAACAATCTCGAAATTCGCGCAACAACTCTCTTAAGGCAAACGCTAGCTCGTTGTCTAGAATTGCACTCATATACGTGAGTCGAGGCTTTTCTTCTGAACCAAGGTTAATGCTAATAAAAGGATCCGAAGCTAAAAACAAAGTTTCTCGACTGCAGTCATTGAGTTGCAAAGAAAAAAATACCTAGAAACGACCTAGTATTGAAAGAAAATGATAGTGGTGCGATGCAACGCACTTTTTCATCATGACCTAAACTCCCTAAGGAATGCGCTTCTTGGTGCGCATCGATCAGGCTTTCCTCTTCAATTTTCATATGTGCCTTCTTGCAGGAGTCAATCGGGCTCCAACTCCGCATCATCATCTTGCTCTTGAACGGTTTTCCCAGGACGGTTCTCGACCTCGACCTCCATGTCTCCTACCCTGATTCCAATTCGAGTTAGTATAATATCGCCTTCTATTATTCCTCGAGGCCTCTCTCTCATCCAAGTAATGGGGATTCCCTCTTTAGACACAAACATCCCTGGGTTATTCTCGAGCTCTTCATCACCTGAAGTTGAATAATGGAGTAAATCCTCTAGTCCGAGGAGTGTCATCGTCGTCACTTCCCCAATCGGTTGGGACTATAGGAGGCTCGGCTCTTGTTGCCTCTGCCTGGTGGATCACGACTTTCTCGATTTTCAGTTTCAGCGACCGGTTTTCATGGTTGTCCCTCTCATGTTTCTCCTTCTCGAGGTCTGTAATGAAATATAAAGACTTCGTTTCACAATAACAATGATTTATCATCCCGTACAAGTTCTATTTCATCATCAATCCATATCATCAACTATTTATGCAGAGTTGAGGGTATAACTGCGGATTAATGTAGCCAATATCGCCCTAGGAGAGCATTAAAAGCTGATGCAATGTCTAACACGAAGAAGCCGGTCTCCATCTCGTGTCTCCCGACCTGAAGATTTACCAAGAACACTCCCATACATTCTGATATCTTCCCATTGAAGGCAGTAATCGACCACTTGTATCTTGTCAGCTGCCACCTCTCTTTACCCATTGCGAAAGTTAAAGTTACGAACGGAAGGATGTGTGACCGTAGGCTCCATTGTCTACTAATAACCTTGTTCATCCTTACTCCATCAAAATCCGTTGTGATGTACATGGAATGAATATGTTGCCTTCATCCTATGAGAGGGTTTCCTACGGACTAATGGAGTGGAGATCCCCTTTGGAAATGATGTTAAGTTCGGACCTAGTGAACCTTACATACTGTGCCATATAAGCTAGCATAATTCTTTTACCTTCTCTCGAGAAGCACCGTAGGTAGCTCGACCAAATTGCAATTCACCATAGGATCTCGCCTTCCTGTTGGTCCTTCAGGGGTTTCTTCTTGTAGAGGTGTGTAATCTATGTAGTCGTCGTAGACAACATCTTCCTCTTCTTCACTTTTCGTTCGTGGTACCCCTTCTCGAGGAGCCTCACTCACCTCTTTTGACGAGACGCTTTTACTTTTCTTAGCCTCATTTTGAGTACGTCTTAGGATTCTCTTGCGTACCGCCTTCGGGATCACTACTTTCTTACAGACCTGCTGTCATTCTGACTATGGGTCTCCGGAAGGCTCTCCTACAATTCGCCTGAAACTCATAACAAGGCGTCTGATGTAAACAAAATCTTTTTTCTCGGGATCATAGCCCCGAATTTCCTGCACGTTATGTTCAATAATCAAAGCATCAAAAAAATTCGTTGTGGGATTGCCTGTGATCTCGTTTCTCGTCTTGATTTCAATCTCCTCATTGGTCGACATCTGAACAAGCTTCAGGAAGTATACCACGCAGCACTTGGTACATATCTGCGGGATGAGGAATTTGTTCAAGGCGATTAACTTGCACTTCTCACAAAGCATCTATTCCTCAAGAAAGAGAGCAATCTGCGAGCCTTCTTGGATCAGCTTTGGATCGATCTGCACCACTTCCTTCCTTTTTGTCTCAACGGATGCATTTTTCAACTTTAGCCAACTTGGAATAGGAACATCCTTTTTCGGATGCTTATTAGTCACTCGCTCTCGAGCAGCAAGTCTAGCCTTTTCACGATCATTCATACGTCCATGCACGTGGGGCTTATCGACCCTCTCATCCTCTTCATAATGCCTCTGTCGGCGTTCGCGTCTGACAGATCTAGATGAGGAACTTCCCGAGGCATGGTTTGGAGCAAAACGAGAGTATGACGGTACCATTCCCATAGCTACTTCCTCGAGCTGAGTTAAATCATACCACTGGCTTTCCTTGTTCATTTGAAGGTACCTGCGAAAATTGCGGCATTTGTCTGTGGTATGAGTGGAATCCAGATGCCAGTGGCAGTGCTCATCATGGATCTCTCGAACTGGGCAGTTCACCACTTTCTTCTCGACCAAGCGCTTGAAGAACCCATTGGCCACAATGGTTTCACTCGACACTTTGATTCCCTGCGATGTGTTACAAGTATGAGTCTCAAGATAAAGTACAGAAACATCATCATCAGTATTACATTTAACACACTTATTTTCAGCTTCGAGAGAAAACATATGGATTACAGGCTCTTCGCCAACGAGATTATCATCCACTACACTCGACTCGTTCACTTCAGCAAATCGTAATTCTTTTGACTAAATTAAGTCTTAGATCAAATTTCTGAAATGTATACACTCCTGAGTTGTGTGAAACGTTCCATGCCATTTACAATGCTTCTTACGTTTCTCTCGATCATTTTATGGCAGCTTATGCCTCGGCTCAAGCTTTATACGCCCTTTCTGTTATAACCAACCAAAAATTTGGTCCATCTGTTTTATATCAAAAGAGAATTTTCTTTCTTCCTTGGATTTTTTAGAAAATCGAGCTTTAGAATTTTTCTTCACTAAAGGCTCGCACATTGTTGGTTCCCCTTTTACAAACTCAGCTACATCAATTTCAGCCCAAGGTTCTGCTTGACAATTCGTGACAGAGCGAAATTTTTCTAACAAGAGATTATGGTATTTAGTCACTCGCCTCGAAAGATCATACAAAATCTCGAAAACGTTCTCTTTGGAGGTTCTTTCTTATCTCTAATGATAAGGCGGTTTGTGCTATCTCTAGCTGATCTCTTTCAGCTAAGGTTGTCGTGTACTTCAGCAAATTTTTCCTAAATTTTATTAAAAACATAGCAGGACTTTCCTCGGGTAGTTGTTTCATCCTCATAATATCTCCTGGAGAAGTCACTAAATCTAACTTATCAAATGCTTTGAGGAACTTGGTCTGCATCTTGACCCAATTCGAAATGTTATTCGGAAAAGTATCGAATACCAGCCAAATGCATCCCCAGTTAGGGAATTAGGAAATAACTTGAGTTTTAACATGTCGTTATTCGACATTTCCCCCATTTGGTAGGTGAATATAACTATATGTTCTACATGAGTCATTTCATCTTCTCCTGAAAATAAGGTAAAATTAGGAATCCTATACCCTCGAGGTATTTCTGTCGCTTGGTCTATATATTCAGGAATTAGACTCTTATGCAGGCGCACTTCTTCAGTCCTTGCAAATGGGATCATCTGAGCTACAACTCGATCGATTTGTCCACTTAAGTCATGCACGGGTTGGGGTTTGTTTTGGGGTTGACCTCGTACTCCTTTCAACGACTTAGAGGCGAATAAGTTGGATAGACATTACGTTCGAGATTCACGAATGTATGATTTGTATTTTTGTTAGTCTCATGTATTGGGCTTTTTGAACTACCCACTCCATCGACTCCATTAGGGTTTGCAGAATGCGATTCATTATGCTCGTTATAAGAGCTTCCGTTAATCTTCTACTTTCCAGCAACCCTAGCATTTCCCATAAACGATTTTTCTCCTAGAGGCTCAGTCTTTTTCTCAAACCTATCACCCTTAAGGAAATATAACCTCTATTAACTCCTGGAGTTTCTCATCCATTCGCATTTCTAATTTCCTATGACTTTCTGCCAGTTCCAACTTAAATTCCCTTATAGCACTATCGAACTCTTGTTTGGTTGTATAATCATTAAGTGAATAATCAAGCCAAGGATTTTTTAGGATCCCTATGAGTACATCCTGATCTTCCTCATTTTGATTTTCATTGGGGTCCCCTATTTCATTAGGGTAAACCTCTATAACATTCTTTTTGGCACGAGGCATCTTTCAAGAATTTTTTTTGTTCTGTGGATTTTTAATAATTCGACTCCCATTGTGGTCGCCAAAAACGCGTTGGTGCGGAATTGTATTCCCCGCAATACGTGTCGAATTTTACAGTAATTGTGTGGTCGCCATAAAGTAAATATAAATGCAATACTAGAATTTAATCAACTGTACTGAATTACAAGACAACCCTGCAAGTTTGAAGGGTAAATACAATACTGGAATTGAATACAACAGTACTGAATTTACAATGTAACACTTACAGACATGAATTGAACGGAAAAACAACAAAAGAGACTTGAGGACACGGACGGAGGCAGATGAACGGCGGCTATGGCAGATCCCTTTAGTGGAATCTACCTTCGTGGATCGGCGATCGAGCGTCCATACTGAAATTAAATCAACAGTATTAAGTATTAAAGGCGGTTTCGGGATTGAATCAACAGTACTAGAATTGAATCGACAGTACTAAAGAAGGAAGGATTTAGGACGCTTTCAGGATGTTGAAAAAAGGAAAAGATAATTGTGTTCTAATTGTTGTTGTTGTGTTTGAATTGTGTTGAGTGTCTTTTATATCTTCAGAATCTCGCAATTGCGATTGTTCGGCCAGTATGTGATCTTCCTAGACCATGCGCACGATCCGATTCATATTTTATAGGAGCCATGCACGTCGTGTTCCAACCACCCCTTTCTAGATTTGCCACATGTCCTGCTCCCCTAACGTAACCAGATGTGGTTTGATGCGAATCTCCTCGAGACACTGATTCTCGAGTAGCGAGAAGCTATTTAGGTCTCGAGCTGTATGGGATTTGTCTATGACATACACGAGAAATGTTTCTCGAACAGCGTTAATCTCGAGCCCTTGTCCAGGATGCACTTCTTGAGTAGTGATGACACGGATGTCTCGATTAGCATTAATATTGTGTTTCTGTTTACCTCAAGTTGGGTTCGCACGGAGTTTTACCTTTTCGGCCATTAAGGACGAGGCCCAAAATTCATGTGTCAACACCCACCCAAGGGTCGATCCCACCCTCGTCGAGAGGGGGTCGTCCTCCGTCAAGGAAGAAGAAGACTAATGTTGGTGGAGGACGACCCCTTTTCGGTGATGGTGGGGTCAACCCATGGGTGGCGGAGATGGTGTTTCCAAAGGCGGCTTCTTTTATTTGATTCGGATCCCCTCTATTTCATTGGAAATTGATAGAATACATTTTATGGCAAATATGATTCCATTTTTAACCCAACGATCGTAAATTTTCTTATTTTACGTTAATGATAAGAGCAAAATTGACATTATTCTTTGTAATTCATTATCATATAGTTTTAAATTCTGGAATAACACATTATATTAAATCATAAACTTTAAAGTACAAACCAAAAATATTAAACCCGAAAGTTAATGATAATATAATATTTTTTATGGTGTTTTAAAAATTTTAATAATAAAAATAAGTTTTAAAAAGTTTAAAATTAATATCACGATGTATTAAAATTTTCAAAAAATTAATAAAATAGGATTTAGTTTTAACTGGTTTTAATTTCATAATAACGACGTTTGCTTTCCATTATAGTAAGATTAAAAAAGAATAAATATTTCATTCTAAGGAAAAAAAAGTTTTAAAAAATCGAAGCAGAAAAGAAAGTTTAAAACGATTATTTTGCGTAATTATTATGTCCAATGCATGGAGTCTTATTTTAGGTGGTTTTGGGTCTTACTTTTACAGCCTGGCCAGCCCATTTCACGTGACGGATACCTAAATCCAACTCGGGTTGCGTGTTCTCCTCACGTTGCTTCTAACTACAAAACATCATTCTTCCCCTCTTTTATCTTCTTACCAAAACACGTTACGACCCAAGGAAAACCAAAGGCATGTTACTCGAAACATCTTTGATGCCGTAAATTGCTCTCTGTTTTCTGACAGTGCCAGTTAGTGGCGGTGCCCAAAAGACACTAAAAACTGGTAAGAACACAAAATGGAACTGACTCTTGAATAATAATTAATTTACAAGATTGAAAGGAGGCAAGGAAGATGCCTTTTTTCCACCCCTTGCCAAAAGAATCAAATG